>OX467717.1:6484557-6542057 GCA_950111635.1 Agelastica alni
GCTGATGCATCTCAAATAGCATACGGTGCATGCATTTACCTGAGATCATTATATGAATGATAAAGTGATAAAGTCAGTCACTATTCCGCGACTTGAATTGTGTGCAGCCTTACTTTTGGCTGAATTAATGAAAAGGGTGAAAGTATCATTGAACCCCCTTAGCATAAAATTACAGAGCCTGACGTATTGGAGTGATTTAACTATAACATTGTCGTGGATAAAGGGTTCTTCAAATTCATGTAAAGTTTTTGTTTCCAATCGTGTCGCTCAAATACAAGAACTGTCGAATACTTTTGAATGGAATTATGTGAAAACTCGCGATAATCCCGCTGACCTTCTATCCAGAGGTACTTCTGTAAATCATCTCATAAATTCCAAACTCTGGTGGTCCGGTCCAGATTGGCTATCGCTATCAAGTGATCAATGGCCTGATAACTCATATTCTTTAATACCTCCACACGAAATGCCTGAGCTTTGCACTATCACATTAACATCAACTAATTTGACTGATTTGACTAAATTTCAACATTTTCCCGAACTAAACAAATTTTCTAAAATGAAAAATCTGAAACGAGTTTTCACGTATGTGCTTAGATTTATTAATAATATAAAAACAAAAAAATTCAGGCAAACGGGTATTTTATCCCCAGATGAATTCATTTATGAATTATTCATTATTGAAATAAGTTCACCTAACCCAAGCACGAACTTTTCCAGTTGAATTGAAACAATTGAAAACTACTAATCAAGTAAGCAACCAAAGTCCGTTGATAAATCTCAATCCATTTCTAGATAAGCATAGTATTATAAGGGTTGGTGGAAGATTAAAACATTCAAATTTTGATTTTGACAAGAAGTTTTCTGTAGTTTTGCCTAAATCACATACACTTTCGACTTTGATAATGCGTGATGAGCACTTGAGGTTGTTGCATGCAGGTCCACAATCTCTGTTGGCATCTCTCAGGGATCGGTTTTGGCCCATTTCTGGTCGAGATCTTGCACGTAAGGTGGTGCACGATTGCGGGAAATGTTATAGATTTATAGCAAACAGTATAAAAAATATAATGGGGGATCTGCCCCAGGAGAGACTTACTCCTTCTCGTACATTTACAGTTACCGGAGTAGACTATTAGGGACCGTTTTTCTTGAAAGAAAAAAGACATCGAAATATTCATATTCATTTGTTTTGCAACCAAGGCGATGCACTTAAAAGTAGTAAGTGATTTAAGTACCGAATCGTTTATCGCAGCTTTGAGGCGATTTGTCGGCAGACGTGGCTTATGCAGAAAAATTATATCCGACAACGGTAGTAATTTTGTTGGAGCAAATGCATATTTGAAAAGATTTCTGAAGGATTCTGGTAAAACCATTCAAACAAAATTAGCCCAAGATGGTATATCTTGGAGTTTCATTCCTCCCTGGGCACCTAATTTCAGCGGGCTTTGAGAAGCTGGGGTAAAATCGGTTAAATACCAATTGAAAAGAATTGTTGGTGAGACTTCTGTTACTTTTGAAGAGTTAACCAGATTGGCAATACAAATTAAAGCATGTCTAAACAGTAGACCCTTATATCCCCTATCATCCGATCCTAATGACCCATCCCCTCTGACTCCTGCACACTTCTTGATCGGCTCCAAGTTGACATTTGTTCCGGAGAATGACTGGTTGTCAACCCCCAACAACCGCTTAAGTCGCTTCCAGCTCATTCAGAAGATGACCCAATATTTTTGGTCAAAGTGGACCAAAGATTACATCTCCAACCTTCAAATTCGAACAAAGTGGAAGGAGAATAAACCGCAACTGTTAAAAACAGGTACTATTGTACTTGTGAAGGAAGATGGACTACCCCCACTGAAATGGCTTATGGCTAGAGTCATTAAAATGTTTCCTGGTTCGGACGGTGCAGTGCGAACTGTGACCATAAAAACAGTTATTATATTTGTTATTGAAACCCTTAAGGCTTTCAAAGGAGGGACTATGTTATGTGATTTGATATGTATATTGCGCTCCCCCAACAACTGAACGCCATGTATTTGTTTATCAAATGTCTAAGTGACAGCATTAAAAAATAAAACTTGTCAGAAAGCGGGACTTATTATCAATCAAGAATTTCAACAAGATTGTGATAATAAATCACATATACATCCTCCATATACGTCCTCCTACAAGAATCACTATCTCGGTTTTTTGCGGGGCTATACTCAAACCCTTGTTGTTCATCCACCCTGTGACGTATTCGATGGTGTTGTAAGACTTGTTCTTCAGATCTGTTTCGTCCTTTCCCACCGCTACAATCGCTGGGTCGTTAGCGTACCCTATCAATTTTAAGCCTTGCGGTACAGGGATCTTTAGAACATCGTCGTAATATAGGTTCCATAGTGTTGGGACCAGGACGGATCCCTGGGCCTGTTAATGTTATTTATGTTCAAGTGAATCTGAACTCTTTGTATATGTCAGTCAGTTTTTAGGTTATGTATGTATGTCAAGTAAATATAGATTTTCACAGTCAAAAAAGTGTCAGAATATATCTTATAAAATACGACAAAAAAATAGGATAAAAAAGACTAAAACAGAAAAGAAGTTTCAACATTGGTCCTTCGAGCATTCAGAAGAATTTCAACTAGGAAAAACAGTATTGCTGAAATGAGTGAATTGGAGAAGAGTACTAGTGAAATAGCAGGTGGAAAAACCAGGAGAAAGACAAATGAATCTGAAGCCAGACAAGCATATGATTCAGTTAAGAATTTTCTGGGATTTTCAAATAATGAAAATGGATTATCTGAGATACAGAGAGATTCACAGAAATCATTATTAACTAGAAGCAGAAAGTCGAATACATCTAGCAAGAAGGTTTTAGAGATTCAACTTGAAGCAGCCAGAAGAATAGCAGCGATGGAAGAGAAGAAAGATCAAGAGGCTTTAAGAGATCAAGAACTTTTGAGGGAGAAGAAATTTCAGAGAGAAAAAGAACTTATCGAGTTAGAAATGAAAATAAAACTCACCGACACAAAGTAAATATGAAAGTGAATTTGGACATGACAATAATTTACCACAAGAATCTGAAAATGGACAGGAGAAAGTAAATAATTGGTTCAAAAATCAACTGGAAGAACAAGATATGCCTAACTATGAATATAAAGAAACGACGAAGAAAGATCCTATAGAAATATTACTCAACAGACAATCAATAAAGGATTTACCGATATTTTCTGGAGATCCTGGAGACTGGCCACTTTTCATATCGCAGTTCAGAAAATCCACTGGAGCCTGCAAATTCACCGAAGAAGAGAACTTGATAAGAATTCAGAAATGTCTTCGTGGAAGGGCTAGGGAAACAGTAAAACCTTTGTTGATATCATCATCTAATGTAGAAACTGTATTGGAGACCCTAGAAATGACCTTTGGAAGGCCTGAAATCATCATATCTATGTTGGTAGAGAAAGCAAGGAAAACTCCATCGCCGAGAGAAGGAAAACCAGATTCTATTGTATCGTTTTCTAACGCAGTTACTAATTTGATAACTACAATGGAGGTTCTGAAATCGACAGGTCATATGTATAATCCTCAGTTGTTGGATGAAATAACTCGGAAATTGCCATATTTTCTTAAGCTCAATTGGGGAGAATATGCATTGAAAAATAGGAATGATGTCAATCTGAAGATATTTTCAGAGTGGTTGAAAGAAAAGGCAAAAATATCATGCTATGTAGACAATCCAGTTTTCAGAATGGATGAAAGAGGTAATTTTGCCAATAGAAGAGAAACAGTTTTTTCAATTGATGGGAAAGAAACGAAGTATCATGAGAGAAAATGCCTGGTATGCAAGGAAACAATGCACTCTTTGGAAAATTGCAAATCTTTCAAGGAAATGGATGTAGATGAAAGATGGAAAATAGTTGTTACAAATAAATTGTGTATTTGTTGCCTCAAATCAAATCACTTCAAATCAGATTGCCGCAAAAAAAGGTATTGTGGTTTGAATAGATGTACACGAACTCACCATTCACTCTTACATAAGCCATCATCAAACATTGCTGAAATAAAGCAAGAAGTATCATCTAATCCTGGACAAGTGGAACACATCAACGTCACAAGAAAACAGAATGAGGTACTCTTGAAGATACTTCCTGTCAACGTGAGAGGCCCCAATGGAGTGTTTTCAACTTATGCTTTCTACGATGAAGGAGCAGCAATTTCTTTGATTGACTTGAACTTAGCAAATGATTTAGGTTTGGCAGGTACAACAGAACCAATTTGCTATCAATGGACAAATGGTATTATCCATCAAGAAAACCATTCAAAAATAGTTGATTTCGATATTTCTGGTTCATCAGGTGAAAAATATTATGAATTAAATGGAGTAAGGATGATTAAAAACCTGATGCTACCGACACAAACTTTGGATACAGATAATATCAGAAGAAAATATCCTCACATTGAACAATTGGAGATGATGTCGGCATATTATGAGAAAACTCCAATGATTCTGATAGGACAAGATCATGGACATCTAATTGTTAGTAGGAAAATGATTCAGCTAGATAGAGTTGGTTCAATACTTTCAAAAACCTTATTGGGTTGGGTATTACATGGAAATTCGCTGGAGTTGTGTAAACAAAGAAATAATAATTTTTTGTATCATATCTGTAATAAATCAGAATATGAGAAACTACATGAGATGGTAAAAGATTCATTCTCCATGGAGTCTTTTGGAGTTAAGATTGTAGAGAAATACATGAAAACAAAAGAAGATGAAAGATGCGAGAAAATTATGCAACAAATGACTTTCAGAGTAGGAAATAGATTCGAAACCGGGTTACTGTGGAAGAAAGATGACAATAAATTCCCAGATAACAAGAAATCAGCCTTGATACGTCTACACTGCATGGAAAGAAAAATGGACAAAAACGAGAAATTTGCCGAACAGTACTGTCGAAAAATTGATGAATATGAAGAAAAAGGTTATGCAAGAAAGCTTGACAAGAATGAAATAAATGACTCAAAAGGAAATGTTTCGTATTTACATTTTGGGGTAGTGAACCCGAACAAACCTGGTAAATTGAGACTGGTGTTTGATGCTGCAGCCAAAACTCAAGATATAAGTCTAAACACCGAACTATTATCTGGACCGGATCTTCTGAAACCACTCACTGGAGTATTAATGAAATTCAGACAAAATAAAATTGCATATGCAGGTGATATAAAAGAGATGTTTCATCAAGTTATTATCCGAAAAGAAGACAGATCAGCTGTTTCCTTTGGAGGGGAAGAGACAGAGAAAATGAACCTGAAGTATATGAAATGGTTGCTATGACCTTTGGCGCAACGTGTTCACCCTGTCTCGCACAATATATTAAGAATCGCAATGCGAAAGAAAATGAAGTTGAATATCCAAAAGCCTGTAAAGCGATTATAGACAAACATTATGTCGATGATTATTTGGACAGTAGTATTTCTGAAATTGAAGCTATAAACCAAATAAAACAGGTGATAGAAGTACATCGGAAAGCAGGATTTGAAATTTGTAATTTCATATCAAACTCCAAAACAGTTCTCAGGAATATTCCAGAAAACCTGAGAGCTAATTCATCCAAAAATATCGAAGAATTTTCCCGGAACCATTCAGAAAGAATATTAGGCCTGAGGTGGTTACCAAATACCGACGTATTTTTATTTTCTACAAATTTACAGAAAGTTAATCCAGATATCTTGAATGGCAACAAAATTATTTCAAAAAGAGAAGTATTGAAATTCCTGATGTCCATCTTTGACCCACTTGGATTTTTGAGCAGTGTTATGATAACAATAAATTGTCCAATTTGGGTGAATCAAGAGTATACAGAACTACATGGCTTTTGTGATTCTAGTGAGAAAGCGTATGCAAGTGCTATATACATTCGATTCAGGAAAGATGCTAATTTCGAGATTTCTTTGGTGAGTGCGAAAACAAGAGTATGCCCTTTGAAACAGACATCGATACCAAGATTGGAACTTCAGGCAGCATTGATGGGATCTCGACTAATAACATCCATAATATCTGAACTTGAAGTGAAAATCGATCGAGTCTACATGTAGACAGATTCAATGACTGTAATGAGTTGGATAACAAAGGAAAATGAACAATATAAAACTTTCATAGCTCATAGAATTGGAGAAATTTTAGAACATACCGATAAAAATAATTGGCATTGGAGTCCATCTAAAGAAAATGTCGCCGATGAAGCTACTCGCATTTGTAAAGACAAATTATGTTTGAGAAGATGGTTCACAGGTCCATCGTTCTTAATGAAACCTGAATCAGAATGGAACTTCGAATGTCAGATGAACTGTGATGAGATCTCTGATGAAATTCTAGAAATTAAAAAGTTTCCGATTTTAAGCATGAAAATCATCGAGATATCTACTAGTTTTCCAGATCCTACTCGCTTTTCATCATACGAAAAATTAGTCAGAACGACAGCTTAGGTCTTGAGGTTTATTATGAATTGTAGAACGAGAAACAAGAATAGTGAAGATTTAGATGTGGAAGAAATAGAAAATGCAGAGAAGTTGTGGTACAAAGAAGTACAGAAAGTTACATATGACGAAGTATTGATAAGTCTCAAGAATGGCAAAGATATAGAAAAGTCAAGTAGAATTTACAAATTATCACCTATTTTACAAGATGGAATAATATGTATGAAAGGAAGAATAAGCAGTAAATGCGATAAAATAAAATTAAACAGAAACCCCATAATATTAGAAGTGAAACATGGTTTCACACAACTTCTGATAAAAGGATACCATGTAAGAGCAAACCATAATGGGTATGAGTTCGTTATAAACGAGATAAGACAGAAATTTTGGATTCCCAAATTGAGAAATGCAGTTAAACAGATATGGAACAAATGTCAGTTTTGTAAAAATAGAAGAGTTAAACCCAATGTACCTGAAATGGGTTACTTACCAGAATCAAGATTAGCAGTGTTTCAAAAACCTTTTACAAAAACTGGAGTGGATTACTTTGGTCCTTTTTTGGTAACTGTTGGAAGAAAACACGAAAAACGTTGGGGAGTCATATTCACGTGCATGACTACAAGAGCAATTCATATTGAGATTTCCTGGAGTTTGAACACGGCTTCAATGGTAATGGCATTAAAACGACTTACTGGAAGAAGAGGTACAGTAACCGATCTTTACTCGGATAATGGAACTAATTTCCGAAGTGCAAATCGAGAATTGTTCGAGAAGGTACGTCAACTAGATCAGAAAGATTTAGCAAATCAAATGGTGACAAAGCGAATCACTTGGCATTTCAATCCGCCAGCCGCATCACATATGGGGGGAAGCTGGGAGAGACTAATTCGATCCATCAGGAGAAGTCTCGATGTTATCCTGAAAGAGAATTATCCAAAGGATGAGGTACTTCTAACAACCCTAGTCGAAATTGAAGGGATATTAAATTCAAGACCTCTTACTTATGTACCAGTAGATCCTGATTCACCAGAGAGCTTGACCCCGAACCATTTTTTGATTGGCTCTTCTACTGGACAACCTTTAGAAACCTCAGAAAATGCTGAAATTGATTTGAAACGACAGTGGAGAACTGTCCAAGCTCTAGCAGATCAATTCTGGAAACGGTGGCTTAAAGAATATTTGCCAGAATTGAATCAAAGGACAAAATGGCACGACAAAAAAATTTCACTTAAAGAAGATACGTACTGGTCCGACATACCAGGGTTAACCCACTCGAAGGCGTTTCTACCGTTTCAACCCTCGAGAAACAACTAAGCAGATCCTAGAATGGAGCAGAAATGACCTGCGTATTCTAACAGGACTGCTTACAGGACACTGTCGTCTAAGATACCACCTCAGAAAGATAGATCTGAACCAACAAACGGACTGTCGGTTATGCTGCGTGGAAGACGAAACTGCTGAACATATACTTCATGCCCCGGCCTGGGAAGAATAAGGTTCAACATATTTGGATACACCAACCTAGAACCTACCGATTTTAAAAAAATCTCACCCTATACAACCATGAACTTCGTGAGAAAGGCTGGATTGTGCGGTGAACTGTGACCTCTATGGGTGAGCCACAATAAACCTACTAAGGGTCGCAGTGGAGGGGTGACCACGGCCCACTCACATGATACCTAACCTAACCTAACCTAAACAAAAGTAACTACCATAAATAGAAAGATTTATCTTTGTACTAAAAGTACATTCGTTAATTATATAGGGGTATAATGAATAGTTATGTTATGATTGACTGGAATGGGGCGAGCTGCACTAGCTGGCGTCACGCTAGAACTTTTCACAAATTTCATTGTCCTCATGATTATACAGTCATAACGAAGACTTCACGAAGACAAACAATGACGACACCACGTGGCGTTCGTTTATTATTGTAGTAATGTCACGAATGCTTTCAATAGTGTGGTGCCTATCATATTTCTGTGTAGAAAAAGTCAATTATCCTTTTTATACCCAAAGAATGGTTTAAAATACTTACATGGTTAAGAGTAGTTACATGGTTAAGAGTACTTACATGGTTAAGAGAAAACAATGTGAGAGAGCACTACTTTTTCGTTTAAAAAAATTAATAACTTAAAATTTATTCATATTTTTATATATGAGGCCACAGGAGATTCTTTAATAGCCATCAGGCAACAATTTCCCAATAAAGAAAATACTGTACATACTTAACTTAATAGATGACAGCTCGGTTTGTAAGCGAGTCTTACAGACACCCTAAGTTTACAGTACTTCTTCCACAGTGTGGTACCTATCGTATTTCTGTGTAGAAAAAGTCGATCACCCTTTTTATACCCGAAGGAACCTCATTGATGCTACCAAAATTATTTATAACCGTTAAGGTCCCTCGGAGTTCAAAGGCACTACTCAGGAGGCCCGAGGTCTGGCAACATACTAAAATAATAAAAAAAATTTGTATCTAAATACTCAAAAGACACTTACTTGTACGCCTATTTTCCACGCCTATTTTCCACGGTATAACTACCATAGCTGGGTCTGCATTAATCTTCCCCAGGCGTGAGATGTTGTGAACCACACTAATGTGTCGGCGCGATTTTGAAGAGCCCATCGAAACCGAACGTTAGACAAAACAGTAAAACATACATAGCAGAAATATTACAAAACTAATTAAATGCTTTGTTAACTTACACTTTATTTTTTTTATATACAAAAATCACTATAAAGGGAAGATTTTTCTAAATTTTTTATTAATTAAACTAATAACCTAAAACTTCTTTTTATAAACAAATATTTTTGAATCAGCTCTAATTATTAAGGTTCAAAAGACATTTCATTCTACCATTTTCATTACTAATCATAGTATACGACAATGTTATAAAATAAATAAGTGTTTTTCTGTCCTGTTCTTTATTGACTCCCATCTTTTTTCATAAATCTACCTGCATCCCTTCGAAGGATACGTTTTTAGTAATTATTAATAAAAAACCATAATTTCATGGGCTTATCTTTCATATTAACTAACTAAAATGTATAATACTCACTTTTATTTGACTTTAAGAAAACAACCTAACCCAATCACTTTTTGTTGTTCCTGGCTTACTTATTTTTTTCTTTTATATTTTTCCACTTGACTGTGTTTTTCTTGTTGTCGCTTGTCGTTTTTGTGGTTTTTGGTTATCTGTCTTTTGCCTTAGGGTTGCCTTAGGGTGAAAAAAAAATAAATTACATTTTATTATTACACAATAGTACATTTTATTAAACAATAGGTCATAAATTGAAACATACAATAGATCAAAATAGAAATTTATGATTTCACAATATCTAATATTGATAATAAACTTTATTTGCTTAACAGCATTGACTAACCTAATAAATACAGTTAATAATTACATACTTACATCATTAGTCTAACGTAATAAAAAAATGAATAAAAACAATTTAAATAAATAAAATAATAAAAGGTATAGTGTATAGAATATTCACAAGGTTGGAACTTCATTCGACGTAGTCATCAAAAGTAATTTTAGTTTTTACAACACTAGATTTAACCTCTTTAGCTTTCTTAGTTTATTACAAGTGTAATTAAATTATTTCATGAATCCACGCGCATCGCTGCGGAGGGTAGATTTTTAACAAAATTTTTAATAAAAACAATTATATATGGGCTTATCTTCCCACATTCACTAATCATTTTTTCGAATCAACCCTAAATATGAAGATTTAAAAAGACTTTATTAGTCTAGCATTATCATTACTAATTACAACGTTATATAGTAAATATGTGTTTTTCTGTCCTGTTCTTTATTGACTCCCATTTAAACTTTTTTCATAAATCTACCTGTGTTATGTTCTTATATTTATGTTCACGCAGTGTATGTGATTCCATTGGACACAAATGTTTTATGTCACGTATGTATGACAGTGTCAGTATTATTATGAATATGTCATCATGAATGTTGCATAAAATAAAGAGTTACAAACTATTCCAAGAATAATTTGCAAATATAATATTGGCGACGAGGCCGGCGAACCAATTAAATGGATCCGGAACAATTCAGCACTTTGATAAAGACATTGACTGAAACTTTGCAGATTTCACGTCAATCCACTTCTACAGAAGTCATTCCATTAGAACCTTTTAACGATGAAACAAAATCGTGGGAAATTTTCCTCAAAGGGCTAGAAAACGTTTTCACCATGAAAAAAAGGCAGCTCAAGAGAGATCGACAATAAGAAGAAAGAATGGTTAATACATTCAATGGGTACAAAAAAATTACAACTTCTATACAATCTCACCAGCCCGGATGAACCAAAAGACAAATCCTATGAAACACTGACGAAACTGATCAAGGAACACCTTCCCCTAAGCCTAGTGTAATTGCAGAAGAAAATCGTTTTACCAAACGCTTACAACAAGAAGATGAAAGTATTTCGGATTTTGGTGCAGATCTTAAGAAATTATGCAGAAATTGCAATTTCAAATGCTCTAGTTGTAATGCCTCCACAGCAGATGATCACCTACGACAACAATTTATCAGTGGCCTTCGAAATTCGAACTGGTTGGAAAAATTATTACAATTGAGAGAACCAAACAATACTTTTTCTGATTGTGTTAAAGCCACTTTGGCAATGGAGTCAGTCCATAAAGACTCCAAAGAAATTCAATCTTTACAAGCTACATCTTTGAGTTTATCAAGTTCCTATCAGAATCAACTAAAATATGGTTAAAACAAAAAATTTGTTTCGAACATTAACCTTACGATACTGTCGCAAAAACTCATTCAAGTTGCGCTGCAGAGAGCCAGGTGTCGTGGCCATTGTCTTGAGGTGGTCTTTGACAGTTTATACGCTTCTTTCTGCTTGGCCATTGGTCGATGGATGATAGGGAGCCGTGAATTTGTGGTGCTTGACTCCGGCGTGCTGTAGGAATTCTTTGAATTCGACGGAAGAAAACTGTGGGCCATTATCTGAGACAATGATCATTGGCACTCCATGAGCTGTGAATAATTCATCGAGGATCGCTATCGTAGCGGCTGCTGCTGTAGTATGTGTGATTTTGACTTCGAGCCATTTGCTATAAGCATCAGAAACAATGAGTAGCCGATGCGTTCTATATCCTCATCGATGCCAGGCCAGTAAATGAAGGAACGTGCCATGCCTTTCATTTTCACGATTTCTAAATGGGCTGCATGTAGATCATTAAGAACCGGTTATCGAAGTTTTGGTGGGACGATAACTCTATGCTCAAAAACAAAGCAATTCGCAGAGTTTGTATCCTAACTCAGGTGCTTTGTATCCAGCGCGAGCGAGGCTCTGTCCTGATTCCAGTAAACGAAGTATTTTTCCGAGATGGGGGTCTTTAGCTGTTTCTCGAGCTATATTCTCTGCATGAACAGGAAGCTGCTGGATTTGTCCTACGATGAAATGGTCAAATTAATCAAATTCTTCATTTTCTTCCCCCTCATGCATGATTTGACTTCTTAAGCAGTTGATACGACTGATACAGAGCACAGGTAAAGATTCTTCTGGATGCAGAATCTGAGTCAGACGTTTGTTATCAGTATATAGCGTGAAGTGTCTGGCGTATAGATAAAAGAAAAACCTCTGTACAGCCCACACTATAGCAAGTGCCTCCTTGTCGATTTGAGGATATTTTTGTTCTGTCGAACTCATAGTTCTGCTCGCGTAAGCGATAGGACGTTCTCGACCGTTCTCTAGTCGATGTGATAACACAGCACCGAGGCCTGTTTTGTCTTGATCAGTTGGGTCATATGGCATGAGTACTTGGGGTGAGATCAGGGCATATTTAATGTCCTCGTATGCTTTTTCGGCTTCTGGTGTCCACTCGAAAGAATCCTTGAGAAGCATATTGCACAGAGGGCGATTTCTCGTCGATAAATCTGGGATAAATGAACTATAATAAGTGGCCATGAAGCTCTACGAGCATTCTATCTAAGAATCCGCCATATTCGCAATGGGCTGCGCCTCGTCTCAACCGAAGAGCAAATTGTGCTATTGTTTCATTTTCTTGTTGGGAGATTTTTTCGAAATCTTATACTTTCGGCATATTTATTTTTGGTTCGGTCAAAGTGCTCTATAAGCGTTTTTTTATCTCTTCGTACGAAAGAGTTTCAGGATTGCGAGAATTCATTAAAAATTTCAACACGTTGTTGAGTTCGGTACCCAGGTGAACTCGTGCATATTTACCGTGATTTTCGTCTGGGATTTTTGAAAGGTCCAGAACCCAGTCATATCGTATGAAATAATATTCAACTGTTAATTCCTCGATTGATCTGTACTCGCTTATGAAAAAGGTAGAGGGTTTGGTTGATAAACTGACCTGGACGCTGGGTGGAATCGCGCTACCCACTATTGGTGCGGCGTTTGCTACTGCAGACTGTATTGCGCTGACGATCGCACTGGAAAGCGCTTGTATGAAATCGGAAGGTACCTCGCTCATTTTAACAGCTGTTCGTATGTTCGTTATCCCACTTCTGACACCACTTTTATATTCCTTTATTTTATTCAGATAACTGAAACTATTCATATTTTTGACAATACATGACAATTCATGACCCTTCTTCTTTCTAAACAAACTCCATGACAATATACTCACACACTTGTGTATCCGAATATTTCCAAGTATACAGAGGAAAGCTTAACGTCTTGAAACATGAAAAATGAAAACGTAACAGGGAATATCCGAGTTCTTCATGGCAACGTATACATGTAGACTTTGCTGGGCCTTTCATGGGTAAATACTTTTTGATTATAGTCGACGCATATTCCAAGTGGCCAGAGATTTTTCCTATGACTTCTATGACGGCTTCAAGAACAATATCTGTTCTTCAAAATATTTTTGCCCGTTTTGGTCTTCCAGTCACCTTGATAATGGACCAACTTTCAAATCTCACGAGTTTGAGACTTTTCTGAAGAATAACGGTATTCAACACAAGTGTTCGGCACTATACCATCCAGCAACCAATGGTCAAGTTGAACGATACGAAATGAAATAGACTGTAAATGGAAATTTGGAAAAATAATCAGGAAAGAGGGATTAATACATTATTACATCAATGTTGATGGAAAAGAATGGCGAAGACATGTGGATCAAATAGCCACAACTAAAGTGGATATTTCTGAAAAAGAAGAAACAAATGAATGTTTTTTACCCGAGGACTATCAACTACCAAATTTAGATAACCAATCAATTTCTAATCCAAATTACAATTACGAAGTTACGAGAGACCATAAAGCACTGCAAGAGGAGAAATCAATTCAACCTTTACAGGACGACTCTTCATTCTTTGCAAATGTTTCCACGACGGAGTTTTCTGATATTACCGAAGATATATCCAAAATTGATACAACGACTCGAGAGAACATCAAAAGAGTATGGTCTAAATATCAACTATGCCAAATCTAAAGTACTGATAGACCGGATAAGACAGCAAACAGACCACATCACATTGCCAACTGTAAAGTGGTAGATCAGTTTGTTTATCTGAGTGCCCTTATCCACTCTTTCGGCAGCTGCGAGATGGAGATCCGCCGTCGTATTCAACTTGGCCGAACAGCAATGAGCCAATTACATCAATACCAAAAAATCACTGGTCCATGCCCTAGTGTTCTCCATTTTCTGGTACGCTTCCGAGACATGGGTTATGAAAGCAGCCGACGGGTCGACGCCTTTGAAATGTGGACGGCACATCGCACCAATGTGTCAGTGCTGAACGAGCTTGGACCATCAAACCGTCTCAGTAGCTTGACATCAGCGCGAATACTGAACTTCTTCGGACATAACATAACATAACTCGTCACGACAATATTGAGAGACTGATTGTCCAGGGCAAACCTCTTGGCAAAAGGAAACGCGGACGCTCCTCATCTAGATGGACAGACATTGTATCAAAAGTAACCGAGCATTCACTAGTGGAAACCATTAGAACTGCTGCTGACCGTGGAAGATGGCGAGAGACTGTAAGAAGAGTTCTGACATTAACTTGTGATCACTACACGTCGTTCTCGACGTTAGACTAAGAAGAAGAGATATCCAATAGACAGAAGAGCGAAGAAAACAAGAGGGAAGTAAGATGAAGTTCTAGAAATAATGAACCTATTTAGAGACTGGGCCTTTAAATTAAAAGGGGAGGATTGTTATGTTCTTATATTTATGTTCACGCAGTGTATGTGATTCCATCGAACACAAATGTTTTATGTCACGTATGACAGTGTCAGATGAATTATTATTATGAATGTCATCTTGAATGTTGTATAAAATAAAGAGTTACAAACTATTCCAAGAATAATTTGCAAATATAATAACCTGCATCCCTAGAGGATACATTTTTGGTATTTTTTATTCTTCTTATTTTGGTGCCATATCAGGTCCTCCTGATGTTGGCAAACACAATGGCGAGCTGTGCTCTGTCTTCGAATTGCGGTCCACTCCCTAAGATGCCTTAACCACAAGGCTCGTCTTCTACCGACTCCTCTACGGCCTTCTATCTTGCCCTTCATTATAAGTTGAAGGATACGGTAACGATCACCCCCAAGTATGTGACCTAGATAGGACAGCTTTCGGCATTAAAAAAGTTTAATAATAGTATTAGTAGTTCGCGGACGGCGTTTGCTCTATATAAAACCGCTTTATTTGTCTGCTTGGCTACCCATGGGATTCGGAGCATACGTCTATGTAGCCACATTTCAAATGGGTCAAGACGATTAATGGTTGCTGCTTTTAAGGTCCAAATTTCTGCCCAACAGTATAAACCATATGTAGCACTTGATCTTTCGCTGGCGGAGCTTTAAATTTAGATTATTATTGCAGAAGAGACATCTCATTTTTTGAAATGTTGCGGGAGCTGACTCGATCCTGCACTTGACTTCTTTATCCGGGTCGAGATGCTCTGTAATGTAACAACCAAGATATTTGAAACATGGAACCCTTTCAATTCATTTGCAGTGCAGCATCATTATACGGCTGACGGCTCAAAACCATAAATTTAGTTTTAGTGACATTTATGTTTAGACCCATTTCTTGTCCTATCACGTTGACCAAGTCTAAAAGACGTTGAAGGTCCTGGAGATCATCAAATAAGATTGCGGTGTCATCGGCATAGCGAATGGTATTGATCAGTTCGCCGTTAATCTTAACTCCGCAATCCTGGTCATGCAACGCCTGTTTAAATATTTTATCAGAATATAGGTTAAACAACAGTGGAGACAGTATACATCCCTATCTCACTCCACGCCGAATCTGGCATTCGTCGCTTAGTTTTCCATTGACCCGAACCACTGCTTTTTGTCGCCAATACAGGTTCTTATTAATGCGTATGTCTCTGTCACAAACTCCAGTACTCCTCAATATATCTATAAGTTTTTCATGTTGTACCCTGTCTAATGCTTTCTCATAGTCTATAAAGCATACGAAAATATCTTTACGTTGATCGCGACACTTTTAAAGAAGTATATTTAAGGCTTCCCGGGTACCAAGAGCGTTTCGAAAACCAAACTAGGTTTCGTCCAGATCACTTTAACATTTGTTGCGTATTCTTCTATGAATAATGCTAAGGAATACTTTTAGTATGCGGCTCATAAGACTTATTAACTTATTAAATTATTAACCTGTTATCACTGCAATTTTTGGCACGTTGTTTTTTGTGTTTTATGCAATGTTATAAACACGGACTTCAGCCAATCTTCTGGTATTTCTCCATATATATTGAATAGTTTAACTAAGATCCCGATGTTGTCTTCATGAATCATTTTCAAAAGTTCCACTGGAATATTATCTGGTCCGGTTGCTTTTTTAGATTTTGCAGAGCGTATGCTAATAGTATTTCGGAGTTTAGAATTTTTGGACCTTCCACGCTATCAGTGGTGACTGGTTGATCTGATTTGTTGTCATCAAATAGTTCAGCTATGTATCCACTCCAGGCTTCAAGAACCTCATGTTCGTCAATGATTAGTCTGCCTGTATTATTAACTGGCATATTAGGAGTTTTTTTAGTATATAGCCTAACTTTTTTGTACATGTTGAACATATCGTGTTTCCTTTTCAGCTCTTCCATTTCCCTGCATCTATCTGTCATCCATTTTTCCTTAGCCCCCCGGATCTTGTTTTTAATTTCCTTTTGTTTAATCCTATATTTCCTCGTATTATGTAGGGTTTTATTCGTTGTTTCATGAGTTCTAGTATTTCGTCAGTGATCCATCGATGTTTTTTGGGTCTCAAATTCGTAGTTGGTTGTTGATTTATGACTTTACAGAGTTGGTTCTGGAATAGTTTTCATATATCACTGACGTTATCATTCGTGTAAATGTCACTTAGGTTATTGTTTAAAGTAGTTTCATTTCTGTTGAGTTCGTTTATATCGATTTTAGCTTGATGCGTATTTTTTGTTAGTCTCTTCAGACTCTTTGTTTCGCCGAGTTGTTCGTAAAAAATTTCTACTTCGTTGTCATGCTTCTTATCTGCCGTGGGCGCATATACTTGTAATATACTAATGTTAAATGTTTAGTTGTAAGAGTATAATCCTGTCGTTTATGGGGACAAATTTTACGAATTCAGAGGTCACAAAGATGCCGACTCCATTCGTATGATATTTATCTTCTTTACCGCTTCCAGAATAGTATATGGTGCCATCGTCATGGTTGCATGTTCCCGACCCAGGCCATCGTAATTAACTCATGCCTGTCACCAATAAGCTCATAGGCTTAATCTCCTGGAAAAGGTTCTCAAACTTTCCGGCTGCGTAGATTCCATGTGCCCATTCTTAATTTGGACTTTGCTATTTTGAGTCGGGAGATTCTTAGCACCGCTGGCCCATTGAAGGGCTGCCCGGAACTAGGGGCCGTATTATTTCTATTTCTCGCCATATCAATATCCTGGGGAAAAATTATAGCAGTGTGGTTTCCCATTGCCTTCACCGCTTTAAACTCAGCCGCTCTTAACATGGAGAACCGACGCTGTTTGCAGCCGCCCACTCTGGGTCAGAGTATTTCATTTCCTTAGTACCACCCATATCTGGAAGGAATTACCCTATCCGCCACCTGCGAAGGCGCCCGATGGTTGACTGGCAACCACACATATAAAAAACATTTTTTTATGGCCTTATCTTAAAATATAAACATATATTTTTTAATCAACCCTAAAACTTAAAGACTTATTTAACTCATATATACTTAGACGTTTATTACAAGTGTAATTATTTCATAAATCCACGCGCATCTCAACTGATGAGCCAGACTGGATTAAAACCGACAGAAATCAATAAAATCGCTATCAATACACTGCCACCCCTCATGGAGTCGCTAGATTCAAAACAGCGATCTTGCCTTTAGATATTGTAGTTAGATAGGCCAAGTTCAGTATCACCAATATTATCATTGAGCCAAGTTTCAGTTAGAATGATAATGTCATAGGAACTGTTGATAACATTTAGGTTTAGTTTAGTGAGCTTAGTTCGATGTTCCCTGAAATTTTGATAATAAACAGAAAGCTTGCCCAAGTTACCATTCTTCACTAGTTTTTTTAAATAATTTTAGGAATATTATTGACATATTTAATTGTCAAGTTCTGTTCACCAGCTTGTTGATGTGCTCGAAGTTCGGAACGTACAGAATCTAATTGTTTTCTTTGGTTATAAGTTTGATCTAAACGAATAAAGACTTTCTTGTCACGACAACTATTCGTTTGTTCTTTATAACAGAAAGTATCTCACTAGCTGAAGAGAGAATTGCCTTGACAGACCGATGTCCATTCTTGTTCTTCTTGCCAAATCGGAATACTTTAGCCTCATCTATGTTAATGGAATTACTGGTATTAGTTAAAATAGATTTAATTTGAAGCATCTGAAGCATTAGCCAATTCAGGAAGATTGAAAATTAACAGGTTTTTAGATATTTTTTCCCGTTCATGCAACTCATTCATCATGTCTTTTATTAAAAATGTATTAACACTCTTGACCTCCTTCAACTTTAGAATATCTTGCTTCAAAAGATTGACTTCACTCCTGAGATGCTCAATTTCCCGAAGTAGTTTGGGTACACTCTTAAAAGACAAATGACAGTCGCTACAAAAATACACTAGAGTTCTTCTCTGCACGTCTACCGTCCGAAGCTCGGAAGCTCACAATCCTGTGAAAGTTTCAGTAGGATGCATAGTAACATGACAACTATCGCAAGTAACGAATCTGTCAGAAAGTGTATCTACGCAAAAGTAACAATTACTGGCCATATTTAAAAAAATAGTCGAGTAATAACAATCACCAGTGAAAAATGTACCAATTATTCCTAAACTAAAATAGAATAGAATATGGTACCTATAAATATTGACAATAATTTCAAGACTATAAGGTAGTACGTAAAAGTCAATTAGTCTTATCAAATTGTATCTTCTTACCAGTATTAAAAAAAATGTTCATTTATACAGAGGAAATCATAATGATAGGATTATAATGGAACACTTAATTATATTTGAAGAATTTATCTATGAACCTCATAGCACAAAAACTAACTGAATTTTTACATAAAATTTAACTAGGGAAAACAAGTTAAATAACGGAGTCTTATCAAATTGTATCTTCTTACCAGTATTAAAAAAAATGTTCATTTATACAGAGGAAATCATAATGATAGGATTATAATGGAACACTTAATTATATTTGAAGAATTTATCTATGAACCTCATAGCACAAAAACCAACTGAATTTTTACATAAAATTTAACTAGGGAAAACAAGTTAAATAACGGAGGTCCAAATTGACATTGTATGGATTCGATATTCTTTTATTAAATGTGTAAAATATTACTGACAGCTTCCGGTGAAATTATCGGAGTAGGAAGAAATGATAAATACACACGACGGTTGCCGAATAACCCTGCTTGAAGGTAAACAAAGAAGAACGCACGAATATTTTTAAGCGGGAATAGGTAATCATGTAGAATGGGTTATTAAGTGTGATTTAGTTTTATTTTAGTTTTTAATAGTTGTATGAGTGCATGGGTGCAGGGGTGTTTTTTTGTTACTGTTATATTTTTCTATTTAAAATGGCTAAATAAGAACTACTCTGTGGAAACTAAAAAAGTAATTGCTAATGTATTTATAAAAAATGAGACTTGCAAGTTTCAATTGAAAATTATCGTCAAAATATCGAGAAATTTGTTTTACAAAGTCCACAATAAGGCTGAAAGAGTAAAGAGGGTAAGTAACTTTGTATTTCATCTCCTAAAACATCTAACGGAAGTTGTTGCTCCAGAAGTTTCATTTCAGAAGGAAAGGGATAAATTAAATTAAACAAATCGTTAATGAACCAATTGCCGACTTTAAAAGCAGTTTTACTAGAAGTACGCGATGCACAAATAGGTTTTGAAGGTGGGGAGTCAACTTTAAGAAAAGTATTATTAGCTTCCCAGTGGAAGTATAGTAATGGGTCCGATTTTGCGAATCCCGTATTTTGACATATCTCTACATTTCAAGGTCTTCAGAGTTTTTCATCTCGATTATACCGAGAACAAGAAATGATATCGACGTGGGACCAATTGCATTCAGCGCATAATTACACAACTTAGAACTGATTAGATTTTCATCAAAATCGTTTAAGCTGTGTTTTATGGAGAATCAAAAAACTGAAAAAAATTAACTTTCGGAATTATTTTTCGTCTTGATTATCTGATTATCTCTCACAGTTCGTCCGTACCTTGATAGCGAGCAGTTGTGTTTAAAGGTGCCAATAAGTTAACAAAGTAAATAGAAGCTAACCGCTTTACCGATTAATTAAGATAAGTATTTATCTATTTGTAGTTTAATCACTATTAGATCCTTTTTATTGAAAGTGTTTGTTGGTTCATTCTTCATTCATTCTTTACCAGAAAAAATAGATCAAAATACTTTTGTTAGAAAAATCGATCTCGATAGCAAATATCAGAGAACAGATGTTGGACCATATTTGGTTTATTTGGAACATTGCGAAAAAAATCTAGGCAGGCTTTTCCCAATTAGGATAGGCCACTTTCTTCGCGAAATCACGGAGTTCAGAGAAAATATTACCGATATCAAACCTGTCGGAATTAATAGAATCAAAGTAATCTTTAAATCCATGAAATTGCTAATAAATTTGTCGAGCACGAGGTTATAAAAAAAATCAATTAATTTCTTATATTCCACGTTTTTTCACTCAAAAAAAAGGTATCATCCGTATGGTAGACACTTTCTTCTCGGCTCAGTATTTACAGGAATCGATCGAATCACCAACTAAAGTCGTTGAAGTCAGCAGACTTAAGCGCAAAATAGTCGACGATAGGTCCAAAGGCCCAAACCGTTCATTCGTCCCTCCGACTAATACAGATTATGACGACGACCCAGACATGTTTTAATAATAATAAGGATACTATTAAAAGTACAATTACCATACTAAAATGGAATTGTAGATCAATATCAGCCAATAAAGCAAGTCTCATTAATCTCATCAGTAAGACTCACGTCGATATCATTTTATCAGAACTTTGGTTAAAACCAAACTCAAAATTTTCGTTAAAAGGATATAACTTAATAACAAAAATGTAGAGAAGATGGCTACGGTGGCGTAGGAATATTTGTTAGCAAATCAATCAACTTTTCAGAAATCAAATTGAAACAAAATTTCCAACAAAAATTAGAAATTTGTGCTATTACTCTTAATTCACATAATATATTGCTTGCGTCTATTTATAGACCAGCAGACGTTAATGTTAGTCGATTATACTAGATGAATTTATTCCAACAATTTGAACCATCAACTATTTTTTGCGGGGACTTCAATGCCCATCACGGCATGTGGGGTCCTAACGCTGATAACCGTCACGGAAAAGTATTAGTAGAGGCAATTGAAGATTTAGATCTGATAGTCATGAATGATGGCACGCCTACTAGGTTAAACCCAAGAGGAGTCGATTCAGCAGTTGACTTAACTCTTACTACAAGCTCCTTGGTAGAGAAAATAAACTGGTCAGTTCTATTTGATAATATGGGCTCGGATCATTATCCGATAATTATACAATTACAAAAATCCCCTTCAACATTTTTAATTAATCCTTCGACCAAGTGGAGCGAATCCCGCACTGACTGGAAATGAAGAAAATTGGTTTATTTGAAAAGGTATGTGCCAATGTAATCAACTTATTTGTAAACAGACAAATTTTTATTCGAGACCATGTAAATGTGCTACACGGTCCTCGAACGGTCTATAACGGATTATCACAAGGGAAATGACAACATTAAATCATTCAATATGCAGATGATTTATGCTTTTATTTCAGCCGTAGTTCCTTCGAGCAATGTGTTGACGACTTGAGGATGTTTATGCCTGTGCTGCATGGATGGTTCTCTGATAACGGTTTCTCCATTTCATACGAAAAATCTGCTTTGGTTTGTTTTTCAAGACATTGTCTTAAAACAACTAGGGCCCTTACTATAGGAGAACAACAAATCCCTTTTGTAGAAGAATTCAAATACTTAGGGATATTATTAGATAAAAAGTTGCTTTGGTTTAGTCACATTCAGTATACAAAAAAAAATTTGAGAAGGGAATTAATTTGCTCCGCAGTGTCTTAAAAAAATGGGGAGCGGATAGTTCAGTTTCACTTATGTTCTACAAGTCTTACATACGTTCGATTCTGGACTACGGATGTACCTTGTACGGTTCTTCATCAAAATCTAATTTGATGACTATCGATAGAATCCAATATAGGTTTCTGAAAATTTGTTTGGGAGCTATGATGTCATCACCCAATCAAGCAGTATTGGCAGAAATGCAGGAACCTCCGCTAATGATTCGAAGACAATTTTTAGCTGAAAAGCAATTGATAAAATACCGATCGTTTAACACATCCATAGTCTCGAAAATCGCTTATGTAAACTCTTGCAACCTCTCTCTTTCTTATTGGAGAATAAAAAACTCCCCACCATTGTCGGATGCCTTTTTAAATACCATTTCAGATATTAGTCACATTAAAAACCAATCTATTTTTCCAATTTACCAGTATAATTATCATATTCGGACCTACCTAGTTTAAATAAGTTGATCTTGAAAACCACATTGGCTGTCATAAAGCAGGATGTAATAAAAATTTATACAGATGGGTAAAAAAATGATGACGGGACCGGAGCAGCTATTTTTGTTTCTGACTTAGACTTAGTCAAACGATTTAAAATTTCGGACAATTTTTCAGTATATACAGCTGAAGCACTAGCTGTAAGAGAAGCTTTATACTGGTGTAGTTTGAATTCATTTCAAAACGTGGCCATCATGACGGATTCTAAATCTTTGAAATTAAGCGGTTGCTATATGACTTAAAAAATAGTGGGAAGAAAATTCATCTTATCTGGGTGAAAGGACATTGCGGGATAGATGGAAATGAAAGAGTGGACCACGAAGCAAAAGCGGCACGTAGAATACCTAAGTTAACTAAAACCCAATTATTTTCAGACTTAATAAATAACCACAAAGAATTAGCCCGCACACGTTGGAAAAACTAAAATATCGCAAAAACAAACAGCAATCAGTATTTCCATTTATATCAGCAACTCCCCAGTAAAAGTAACCTCTTAAATTTAGATTATAGCAAAAGACACCAGGGAATTCTCACACGTTTAAAAGTGAATCATGGACGTTTTCGGGCTCATCTACACGAAATAGGTATATATATATATATATATATATATATATATATATATATATATATATATATATATATATATATATATATATATATATATATATATATATATATATATATATTTTTTGCATGTGAAGATCGACTACTGACAGAAAGAACAGAACTTTATAATTCTCTCATAGCCTACAACTTTCCCATGCCTGTTAATTTATGTTCACTTCTGGCAAAAAACGAAAAGGCTATTTTTGACCTACTTTACGGTTTATTAATGATGCTAAACTGGAAATATAGACTTTTACTTCAGATTAATATCTGGACCTTCTATACTCCCTGTGGTTAATGGACACTGTCCAAGACCATCTCTCTCTCACACACACACATCTGATTATCTCGTCAAAAATGATATCGTCGTGGGACCAATTGCATTCAACGCATAATTACACAACTTAGAACTGATTAGATTTTCAGCAAAATCGGTCAAACTATTTTTTATGGAGAAAAAAAAATTAAAAAAAATGGCAAACTTTCGGAATTATTTTTCGTCTCGATTATTTCGAGAACAAAAAATGATATCGACGTGGGACCTATTGCATTCGACGCATAATTACGCAACTTAGAACTGATTACATTTTAAGCAAAATCGGTAAAGCTGTTTTTTATGGAGAATAAAAAAACTGAAAAAAATTATACTATTTTTAATACACAATTTTAAGATCTTTTGATTAATATGATTTTTTTTGACCGCTGGAACTAATATAAGTATTGCATGTTAAGAATATTTGTATGAAAACTATGATGACAATATTTTTAATAATAATTATTATTATTACACCAAAACATATGGTATTTTTTCAATCTTTCTACTAGGAAGTTGGTCGTGTGGACCTCTCGGGTCGCACCCAGACCACTGATATTTTAAATTAGGTTTTCAGTGGCAAAAATAACCCGATAATAGAGATGTATTAATGGAAAGTTATGATGTAAGATTAAAGCGTGGGCAGTGACGATATAAAATGTTAATAATTAAGAAAGTAAGAGAGTAATTTTTTTTCTGTCACTGGTGAAAAGAGCAACCACTAATGTGTTTGTATGTGTTTTTTATTTACTTTCAATATTAATACATTTTCTGCTACATAAATATTTGGTAACCATTACAAAATATTTACGATATGCCACTGGTACCCAATTCAGTATGATATGACTGTTGGCATGTATTTTTCATTAAAAATTCATCTCTACATGTCTTGAAAAGCTAATGGACGGGGGAAGGTAAAACCTCATATGAAAGATCTTACTCAGAAATGAGAATTCCAGTATGAAATTACTAAGTATCTGAAATTAAACTTGTAATAAGATGCGTACAGTTAGAGCCTCTTGTTATTATTGGGACAGCGGAAAGGAACTATGAAAAACAGCTTCTCATAGCAGCAACCCTTTATTTTTACCTGCAATAATTCTTCCAGGTTTGATTCATACATAAAAAGTTAAAAAATATGTAGGATATTGGCAATCTGTGCAACATAAAAATATTTAAGGCTGAAACAGAAACATATTGATCTATGTTCAACAATAACTAAAAATATAGAATGAATAAATTTAAGAACTCCTCACACAGGTCCTTCAATATATAAAGGATAAATTAAATAAAGCAAGAGAGGTAGATATGGACTTGTTTACTTTCTAAAAAATGACTTGTTAAGCTTACCTATTAGTACCAAGTTCTAGATTGGCATACTCCAACCTACTCTGCAAAGACCTTCATCAGTTACAGTGGCTTCAAAGCCCCATTTTCCAGATTTGATTCCTCCTATACAGCGTACTTCATACCAGTCTTTCTGTTCCTTTGATGCACCCTTCTTCCATCAGGAACAACTGCTATAGCATTTCCACGATCAAGAGTGGACATTATCCATGGATGCGCTGTAAAATAACTTTTGAAAAATTTAATACAATTTATTGAATTATTATAGCAAGATTTTTAAATTTTATCTTTGGAGGGGATTAAATTTGTGGAGCCACCTAAATAAGTCAAACAGACATTAGCAACCTGAGACAATTTACTAATGAAAAAATTACTTTTGCTGTATTTTGCTGTCTTTCCTGATTGTATGTCTTGTAAGGTTTCCCATACAATCTAAATAACTTGTAGACAAATGCAGCTGTTTTTCCACTTCCTGTTTCTGCTGCCATAAGTACGTCTCCTCCTCCAAGTACTTAAGGTATTTATTCAGCTTGAATATCTGTGGGTAATCTGAAAATATGTTGTTCCTTATTCACTAAACTATTTTAAAAGCTACCATTTTAAACGTACGTCCAATCTAATTCATCTAAAGCCTTTGCTATCTCCAGAACACCAAATTATAAAAACAGATATGGATGAGTACCTAATACTTTATAAACTGTTACACACTTTACCTTTAAGAGCAGTCATTTTACTATTATAAATATATATTATAATTAAGAAAGGATAAAATAAATAGACTGCAAGTAACTTTTTTACAATAGGGAAAAATCACGTTAATTTATCTCCAATTTATCTCCAATATTTGAGTTGATTTTTTATGTTAAACTATTGGATTGAAGCTGGATTTAAGGTTTGTTTTCGACGTTTCAGTTTTATTTATTAATAGTGTCAACGACGTCAACGTCTACTTCATTTATTTTCATTCTTCATTGGTCTATGTCCTTAGGGGTCAGCAGTCAGATAATCAGTAAGCAGTTATAACCAGAGATAAAAATATTCTCTTTTTCTATGGTTAACACCAAAATAAGTAACAGTGGGTTACTTATATGTTACAAATTTATAAAACCTATTTTTTTGGTTCATGTTTTTATTCTAAACTGTAATGTAAGGTTTAAATTAAATAATTTTGGTAGATCGTTGGGCTAAATTAATTGTTTTTCAGATTTATGTGTTACTCAGAGATAAGTAACCCACTGTTACTTATTCTGGTGTTAACCATAGAAAAAGAGAATATTTTTATCTCTGGTTATAACTGCTTACTGATTATCTGCCTGCTGACCCCTAAGGAAATAGACCAATGAAGAATGAAAATAAATGAAGTAGACGTTGACGTCGTTGACACTATTAATAAATAAAAGCCGAAAATAGGGAAAAATCATGGAGTGGGCGACATCTATTTTAAGCAATTTAATAGAAGATAAAATCGCGAAAAATATACTCTGTTCCACAATGCTCTACATAAGGAAATTCGATTATATCTTTGCATAAATTTTATTAAAATCGTAAGGCAGCTCAGAAATGAAAAATGATCTTAAAGACAGAAAAACTAATCTCAAAGTTATGTGTTTGCTGCAAGCACTTTGTGAAAGATAATTTTTTCAGTGGTAAGTTTGATATTGTTGTCCAATGATCTATCATTTTATTTGTGATTATTTATAGTGACTTCAACAACACAGAAAAAGCGTTTAAAATATGGATTTGTTACTATCTAGAACCTTCCAGTGTTGAAGTATCAAAATTCTATAATTAAGAAAGATAGAAGTGACTAAAGTTGATGGAAGAAGGGTGCATCAAAGGAACAGAAAGACTGGTATGAAGTACGCTGTATAGGAGGAATCAAATCTGGAAAATGGGGCTTTGAAGCCACTGTAACTGATGAAGGTCTTTGCAGAGTAGGTTGGAGTATGCCAATCTAGAACTTGGTACTAATAGGTAAGCTTAACAAGTCATTTTTTAGAAAGTAAACAAGTCCATATCTACCTCTCTTGCTTTATTTAATTTATCCTTTATATATTGAAGGACCTGTGTGAGGAGTTCTTAAATTTATTCATTCTATATTTTTAGTTATTGTTGAACATAGATCAATATGTTTCTGTTTCAGCCTTAAATATTTTTATGTTGCACAGATTGCCAATATCCTACATATTTTTTAACTTTTTATGTATGAATCAAACCTGGAAGAATTATTGCAGGTAAAAATAAAGGGTTGCTGCTATGAGAAGCTGTTTTTCATAGTTCCTTTCCGCTGTCCCAATAATAACAAGAGGCTCTAACTGTACGCATCTTATTACAAGTTTAATTTCAGATACTTAGTAATTTCATACTGGAATTCTCATTTCTGAGTAAGATCTTTCATATGAGGTTTTACCTTCCCCCGTCCATTAGCTTTTCAAGACATGTAGAGATGAATTTTTAATGAAAAATACATGCCAACAGTCATATCATACTGAATTGGGTACCAGTGGCATATCGTAAATATTTTGTAATGGTTACCAAATATTTATGTAGCAGAAAATGTATTAATATTGAAAGTAAATAAAAAACACATACAAACACATTAGTGGTTGCTCTTTTCACCAGTGACAGAAAAAAAATTACTCTCTTACTTTCTTAATTATTAACATTTTATATCGTCACTGCCCACGCTTTAATCTTACATCATAACTTTCCATTAATACATCTCTATTATCGGGTTATTTTTGCCACTGAAAACCTAATTTAAAATATCAGTGGTCTGGGTGCGACCCGAGAGGTCCACACGACCAACTTCCTAGTAGAAAGATTGAAAAAATACCATATGTTTTGGTGTAATAATAATAATTATTATTAAAAATATTGTCATCATAGTTTTCATACAAATATTCTTAACATGCAATACTTATATTAGTTCCAGCGGTCAAAAAAAATCATATTAATCAAAAGATCTTAAAATTGTGTATTAAAAATAGTATAATTTTTTTCAGTTTTTTTATTCTCCATAAAAAACAGCTTTACCGATTTTGCTTAAAATGTAATCAGTTCTAAGTTGCGTAATTATGCGTCGAATGCAATAGGTCCCACGTCGATATCATTTTTTGTTCTCGAAATAATCGAGACGAAAAATAATTCCGAAAGTTTGCCATTTTTTTTAATTTTTTTTTCTCCATAAAAAATAGTTTGACCGATTTTGCTGAAAATCTAATCAGTTCTAAGTTGTGTAATTATGCGTTGAATGCAATTGGTCCCACGACGATATCATTTTTGACGAGATAATCAGATGTGTGTGTGTGAGAGAGAGATGGTCTTGGACAGTGTCCATTAACCACAGGGAGTATAGAAGGTCCAGATATTAATCTGAAGTAAAAGTCTATATTTCCAGTTTAGCATCATTAATAAACCGTAAAGTAGGTCAAAAATAGCCTTTTCGTTTTTTGCCAGAAGTGAACATAAATTAACAGGCATGGGAAAGTTGTAGGCTATGAGAGAATTATAAAGTTCTGTTCTTTCTGTCAGTAGTCGATCTTCACATGCAAAATATATATATATATATATATATATATATATATATATATATATATATATATATATATATATATATATATATATATATATATATATATATATATATATATATATATATATATATATATATATATATATATATATATATATATATATATATATATATACCTATTTCGTGTAGATGAGCCCGAAAACGTCCATGATTCACTTTTAAACGTGTGAGAATTCCCTGGTGTCTTTTGCTATAATCTAAATTTAAGAGGTTACTTTTACTGGGGAGTTGCTGATATAAATGGAAATACTGATTGCTGTTTGTTTTTGCGATATTTTAGTTTTTCCAACGTGTGCGGGCTAATTCTTTGTGGTTATTTATTAAGTCTGAAAATAATTGGGTTTTAGTTAACTTAGGTATTCTACGTGCCGCTTTTGCTTCGTGGTCCACTCTTTCATTTCCATCTATCCCGCAATGTCCTTTCACCCAGATAAGATGAATTTTCTTCCCACTATTTTTTAAGTCATATAGCAACCGCTTAATTTCAAAGATTTAGAATCCGTCATGATGGCCACGTTTTGAAATGAATTCAAACTACACCAGTATAAAGCTTCTCTTACAGCTAGTGCTTCAGCTGTATATACTGAAAAATTGTCCGAAATTTTAAATCGTTTGACTAAGTCTAAGTCAGAAACAAAAATAGCTGCTCCGGTCCCGTCATCATTTTTTTACCCATCTGTATAAATTTTTATTACATCCTGCTTTATGACAGCCAATGTGGTTTTCAAGATCAACTTATTTAAACTAGGTAGGTCCGAATATGATAATTATACTGGTAAATTGGAAAAATAGATTGGTTTTTAATGTGACTAATATCTGAAATGGTATTTAAAAAGGCATCCGACAATGGTGGGGAGTTTTTTATTCTCCAATAAGAAAGAGAGAGGTTGCAAGAGTTTACATAAGCGATTTTCGAGACTATGGATGTGTTAAACGATCGGTATTTTATCAATTGCTTTTCAGCTAAAAATTGTCTTCGAATCATTAGCGGAGGTTCCTGCATTTCTGCCAATACTGCTTGATTGGGTGATGACATCATAGCTCCCAAACAAATTTTCAGAAACCTATATTGGATTCTATCGATAGTCATCAAATTAGATTTTGATGAAGAACCGTACAAGGTACATCCGTAGTCCAGAATCGAACGTATGTAAGACTTGTAGAACATAAGTGAAACTGAACTATCCGCTCCCCATTTTTTTAAGACACTGCGGAGCAAATTAATTCCCTTCTCAAATTTTTTTTTGTATACTGAATGTGACTGAACCAAAGCAACTTTTTATCTAATAATATCCCTAAGTATTTGAATTCTTCTACAAAAGGGATTTGTTGTTCTCCTATAGTAAGGGCCCTAGTTGTTTTAAGACAATGTCTTGAAAAACAAACCAAAGCAGATTTTTCGTATGAAATGGAGAAACCGTTATCAGAGAACCATCCATGCAGCACAGGCATAAACATCCTCAAGTCGTCAACACATTGCTCGAAGGAACTACGGCTGAAATAAAAGCATAAATCATCTGCATATTGAATGATTTAATGTTGTCATTTCCCTTGTGATAATCCGTTATAGACCGTTCGAGGACCGTGTAGCACATTTACATGGTCTCGAATAAAAATTTGTCTGTTTACAAATAAGTTGATTACATTGGCACATACCTTTTCAAATAAACCAATTTTCTTCATTTCCAGTCAGTGCGGGATTCGCTCCACTTGGTCGAAGGATTAATTAAAAATGTTGAAGGGGATTTTTGTAATTGTATAATTATCGGATAATGATCCGAGCCCATATTATCAAATAGAACTGACCAGTTTATTTTCTCTACCAAGGAGCTTGTAGTAAGAGTTAAGTCAACTGCTGAATCGACTCCTCTTGGGTTTAACCTAGTAGGCGTGCCATCATTCAAGACTATCAGATCTAAATCTTCAATTGCCTCTACTAATACTTTTCCGTGACGGTTATCAGCGTTAGGACCCCACATGCCGTGATGGGCATTGAAGTCCCCGCAAAAAATAGTTGATGGTTCAAATTGTTGGAATAAATTCATCTAGTATAATCTACTAACATTAACGTCTGCTGGTCTATAAATAGACGCAAGCGATATATTATGTGAATTAAGAGTAATAGCACAAATTTCTAATTTTTGTTTCAATTTGATTTCTGAAAAGTTTATTGATTTGCTAAAAAATATTCCTACGCCACCGTAGCCATCTTCTCTACATTTTTTTTATTAAGTTATATCCTTTTAACGAAAATTTTGAGTTTGGTTTTAAAGTTCTGATAAAATGATATCAACGTGAGTCTTACTGATGAGATTAATGAGACTTGCTTTATTGGCTGATATTGATCTACAATTCCATTGTAGTATGGTAATTGTACTTTTAATAGTATCCTTATTATTATTAAAACATGTCTGGATCGTCGTCATAATCTGTATTAGTCGGAAGGACGAATGAACGGTTTTCAAATATTTTATATAGTACATCTTTGATATTAGATTCGTTAACATGTATTTTATTTTGCACGATGTCCCTAACCACATTTTCGACTTGTAAAATTAATTGTTCCGTATAAAGTTTAAAGTCTTCTCTCTGAGGGATAGGTAAAAAGGGTGATTTTTTTGTTGGCTTGTTTCTGTCAACAACAATTGGAGGAGTGGGAGTGGGAGGGGTAGATGATTGTTTACGTTTCTTAGGTAGAGAAACGTGATTTTTTGTTGTATTTTGGTTTTTTGGCTTATTAAGCATAGCAGAATAAGAAGTAGAAGGCGTTGAAAGTTCTGGGAAGTTATTCAAATTTGATAGAACTGAAAAGGGATTGTTAGTTGTTATTTTATCATAAGACGGATTATTAACCAGCAATTCTGCTTCTTTAAAAGAAACGTTTTTAGTTGACATAATTTTTTTAATAGCATATTGTTTATTATATTCCGAACATTTTCTTGACGTGGAAGTGTGCTCATTACTTTTACAATGATTACAACATTGCCTATTTGACCCGCAATTATCGTCATTACAGTTTTTATCTGCGCAGTTACGACATCTTTTTTACCTTTACATTGTACTTTAGAATGGCCGAAACGTAAACAATTATAGCACTGTACGACGGGATAGATATAGGGCTCCACCTGGAAATTTACCATATTAATTTTGACCCTCTGGGGGATTTTATTGCCTAAAAACGTAACCACCACCATCTGCCTATCTACGTATTTGACCTCTTTGGACCTATCGTCGACTATTTTGCGCTTAAGTCTGCTGACTTCAACGACTTTAGTTGGTGATTCGATCGATTCCTGTAAATACTGAGCCGAGAAGAAAGTGTCTACCATACGGATGATACCTTTTTTTTGAGTGAAAAAACGTGGAATATAAGAAATTAATTGATTTTTTTTATAACCTCGTGCTCGACAAATTTATTAGCAATTTCATGGATTTAAAGATTACTTTGATTCTATTAATTCCGACAGGTTTGATATCGGTAATATTTTCTCTGAACTCCGTGATTTCGCGAAGAAAGTGGCCTATCCTAATTGGGAAAAGCCTGCCTAGATTTTTTTCGCAATGTTCCAAATAAACCAAATATGGTCCAACATCTGTTCTCTGATATTTGCTATCGAGATCGATTTTTCTAACAAAAGTATTTTGATCTATTTTTTCTGGTAAAGAATGAATGAAGAATGAACCAACAAACACTTTCAATAAAAAGGATCTAATAGTGATTAAACTACAAATAGATAAATACTTATCTTAATTAATCGGTAAAGCGGTTAGCTTCTATTTACTTTGTTAACTTATTGGCACCTTTAAACACAACTGCTCGCTATCAAGGTACGGACGAACTGTGAGAGATAATCAGATAATCAAGACGAAAAATAATTCCGAAAGTTAATTTTTTTCAGTTTTTTGATTCTCCATAAAACACAGCTTAAACGATTTTGATGAAAATCTAATCAGTTCTAAGTTGTGTAATTATGCGCTGAATGCAATTGGTCCCACGTCGATATCATTTCTTGTTCTCGGTATAATCGAGATGAAAAACTCTGAAGACCTTGAAATGTAGAGATATGTCAAAATACGGGATTCGCAAAATCGGACCCATTACTATACTTCCACTGGGAAGCTAATAATACTTTTCTTAAAGTTGACTCCCCACCTTCAAAACCTATTTGTGCATCGCGTACTTCTAGTAAAACTGCTTTTAAAGTCGGCAATTGGTTCATTAACGATTTGTTTAATTTAATTTATCCCTTTCCTTCTGAAATGAAACTTCTGGAGCAACAACTTCCGTTAGATGTTTTAGGAGATGAAATACAAAGTTACTTACCCTCTTTACTCTTTCAGCCTTATTGTGGACTTTGTAAAACAAATTTCTCGATATTTTGACGATAATTTTCAATTGAAACTTGCAAGTCTCATTTTTTATAAATACATTAGCAATTACTTTTTTAGTTTCCACAGAGTAGTTCTTATTTAGCCATTTTAAATAGAAAAATATAACAGTAACAAAAAAACACCCCTGCACCCATGCACTCATACAACTATTAAAAACTAAAATAAAACTAAATCACACTTAATAACCCATTCTACATGATTACCTATTCCCGCTTAAAAATATTCGTGCGTTCTTCTTTGTTTACCTTCAAGCAGGGTTATTCGGCAACCGTCGTGTGTATTTATCATTTCTTCCTACTCCGATAATTTCACCGGAAGCTGTCAGTAATATTTTACACATTTAATAAAAGAATATCGAATCCATACAATGTCAATTTGGACCTCCGTTATTTAACTTGTTTTCCCTAGTTAAATTTTATGTAAAAATTCAGTTGGTTTTTGTGCTATGAGGTTCATAGATAAATTCTTCAAATATAATTAAGTGTTCCATTATAATCCTATCATTATGATTTCCTCTGTATAAATGAACATTTTTTTTAATACTGGTAAGAAGATACAATTTGATAAGACTCCGTTATTTAACTTGTTTTCCCTAGTTAAATTTTATGTAAAAATTCAGTTAGTTTTTGTGCTATGAGGTTCATAGATAAATTCTTCAAATATAATTAAGTGTTCCATTATAATCCTATCATTATGATTTCCTCTGTATAAATGAACATTTTTTTTAATACTGGTAAGAAGATACAATTTGATAAGACTAATTGACTTTTACGTACTACCTTATAGTCTTGAAATTATTGTCAATATTTATAGGTACCATATTCTATTCTATTTTAGTTTAGGAATAATTGGTACATTTTTCACTGGTGATTGTTATTACTCGACTATTTTTTTAAATATGGCCAGTAATTGTTACTTTTGCGTAGATACACTTTCTGACAGATTCGTTACTTGCGATAGTTGTCATGTTACTATGCATCCTACTGAAACTTTCACAGGATTGTGAGCTTCCGAGCTTCGGACGGTAGACGTGCAGAGAAGAACTCTAGTGTATTTTTGTAGCGACTGTCATTTGTCTTTTAAGAGTGTACCCAAACTACTTCGGGAAATTGAGCATCTCAGGAGTGAAGTCAATCTTTTGAAGCAAGATATTCTAAAGTTGAAGGAGGTCAAGAGTGTTAATACATTTTTAATAAAAGACATGATGAATGAGTTGCATGAACGGGAAAAAATATCTAAAAACCTGTTAATTTTCAATCTTCCTGAATTGGCTAATGCTTCAGATGCTTAAAATTAAATCTATTTTAACTAATACCAGTAATTCCATTAACATAGATGAGGCTAAAGTATTCCGATTTGGCAAGAAGAACAAGAATGGACATCGGTCTGTCAAGGCAATTCTCTCTTCAGCTAGTGAGATACTTTCTGTTATAAAGAACAAACGAATAGTTGTCGTGACAAGAAAGTCTTTATTCGTTTAGATCAAACTTATAACCAAAGAAAACAATTAGATTCTGTACGTTCCGAACTTCGAGCACATCAACAAGCTGGTGAACAGAACTTGACAATTAAATATGTCAATAATATTCCTAAAATTATTTAAAAAAACTAGTGAAGAATGGTAACTTGGGCAAGCTTTCTGTTTATTATCAAAATTTCAGGGAACATCGAACTAAGCTCACTAAACTAAACCTAAATGTTATCAACAGTTCCTATGACATTATCATTCTAACTGAAACTTGGCTCAATGATAATATTGGTGATACTGAACTTGGCCTATCTAACTACAATATATAAAGACAAGATCGCTGTTTTGAATCTAGCGACTCCATGAGGGGTGGCAGTGTATTGATAGCGATTTTATCGATTTCTGTCGGTTTTAATCCAGTCTGGCTCATCAGTTGAGATGCGCGTGGATTTATGAAATAATTACACTTGTAATAAACGTCTAAGTATATATGAGTTAAATAAGTCTTTAAGTTTTAGGGTTGATTAAAAAATATATGTTTATATTTTAAGATAAGGCCATAAAAAAATGTTTTTTATATGTGTGGTTGCCAGTCAACCATCGGGCGCCTTCGCAGGTGGCTGATAGGGTAATTCCTTCCAGATATGGGTGGTACTAAGGAAATGAAATACTCTGACCCAGAGTGGGCGGCTGCAAACAGCGTCGGTTCTCCATGTTAAGAGCGGCTGAGTTTAAAGCGGTGAAGGCAATGGGAAACCACACTGCTATAATTTTTCCCCAGGATATTGATATGGCGAGAAATAGAAATAATACGGCCCCTAGTTCCGGGCAGCCCTTCAATGGGCCAGCGGTGCTAAGAATCTCCCGACTCAAAATAGCAAAGTCCAAATTAAGAATGGGCACATGGAATCTACGCAGCCGGAAAGTTTGAGAACCTTTTCCAGGAGATTAAGCCTATGAGCTTATTGGTGACAGGCATGAGTTAATTACGATGGCCTGGGTCGGGAACATGCAACCATGACGATGGCACCATATACTATTCTGGAAGCGGTAAAGAAGATAAATATCATACGAATGGAGTCGGCATCTTTGTGACCTCTGAATTTGTAAAATTTGTCCCCATAAACGACAGGATTATACTCTTACAACTAAACATTTAACATTAGTATATTACAAGTATATGCGCCCACGGCAGATAAGAAGCATGACAACGAAGTAAAAATTTTTTACGAACAACTCGGCGAAACAAAGAGTCTGAAGAGACTAACAAAAAATACGCATCAAGCTAAAATCGATATAAACGAACTCAACAGAAATGAAACTACTTTAAACAATAACCTAAGTGACATTTACACGAATGATAACGTCAGTGATATATGAAAACTATTCCAGAACCAACTCTGTAAAGTCATAAATCAACAACCAACTACGAATTTGAGACCCAAAAAACATCGATGGATCACTGACGAAATACTAGAACTCATGAAACAACGAAGAAAACCCTACATAATACGAGGAAATATAGGATTAAACAAAAGGAAATTAAAAACAAGATCCGGGGGGCTAAGGAAAAATGGATGACAGATAGATGCAGGGAAATGGAAGAGCTGAAAAGGAAACACGATATGTTCAACATGTAAAAAAAAGTTAGGCTATATACTAAAAAAACTCCTAATATGCCAGTTAATAATACAGGCAGACTAATCATTGACGAACATGAGGTTCTTGAAGCCTGGAGTGGATACATAGCTGAACTATTTGATGACAACAAATCAGATCAACCAGTCACCACTGATAGCGTGGAAGGTCCAAAAATTCTAAACTCCGAAATACTATTAGCATACGCTCTGCAAAATCTAAAAAAGCAACCGGACCAGATAATATTCCAGTGGAACTTTTGAAAATGATTCATGAAGACAACATCGGGATCTTAGTTAAACTATTCAATATATATGGAGAAATACCAGAAGATTGGCTGAAGTCCGTGTTTATAACATTGCCTAAAACACAAAAAACAACGTGCCAAAAATTGCAGTGATAACAGGTTAATAATTTAATAAGTTAATAAGTCTTATGAGCCGCATACTAAAAGTATTCCTTAGCATTATTCATAGAAGAATACGCAACAAATGTTAAAGTGATCTGGACGAAACCTAGTTTGGTTTTCGAAACGCTCTTGGTACCCGGGAAGCCTTAAATATACTTCTTTAAAAGTGTCGCGATCAACGTAAAGATATTTTCGTATGCTTTATAGACTATGAGAAAGCATTAGACAGGGTACAACATGAAAAACTTATAGATATATTGAGGAGTACTGGAGTTTGTGACAGAGACATACGCATTAATAAGAACCTGTATTGGCGACAAAAAGCAGTGGTTCGGGTCAATGGAAAACTAAGCGACGAATGCCAGATTCGGCGTGGAGTGAGATAGGGATGTATACTGTCTCCACTGTTGTTTAACCTATATTCTGATAAAATATTTAAACAGGCGTTGCATGACCAGGATTGCGGAGTTAAGATTAACGGCGAACTGATCAATACCATTCGCTATGCCGATGACACCGCAATCTTATTTGATGATCTCCAGGACCTTCAACGTCTTTTAGACTTGGTCAACGTGATAGGACAAGAAATGGGTCTAAACATAAATGTCACTAAAACTAAATTTATGGTTTTGAGCCGTCAGCCGTATAATGATGCTGCACTGCAAATGAATTGAAAGGGTTCCATGTTTCAAATATCTTGGTTGTTACATTACAGAGCATCTCGACCCGGATAAAGAAGTCAAGTGCAGGATCGAGTCAGCTCCCGCAACATTTCAAAAAATGAGATGTCTCTTCTGCAATAATAATCTAAATTTAAAGCTCCGCCAGCGAAAGATCAAGTACTACATATGGTTTATACTGTTGGGCAGAAATTTGGACCTTAAAAGCAGCAACCATTAATCGTCTTGACCCATTTGAAATGTGGCTACATAGACGTATGCTCCGAATCCCATGGGTAGCCAAGCAGACAAATAAAGCGGTTTTATATAGAGCAAACGCCGTCCGCGAACTACTAATACTATTATTAAACTTTTTTAATGCCGAAAGCTGTCCTATCTAGGTCACATACTTGGGGGTGATCGTTACCGTATCCTTCAACTTATAATGAAGGGCAAGATAGAAGGCCGTAGAGGAGTCGGTAGAAGACGAGCCTTGTGGTTAAGGCATCTTAGGGAGTGGACCGCAATTCGAAGACAGAGCACAGCTCGCCATTGTGTTTGCCAACATCAGGAGGACCTGATATGGCACCAAAATAAGAAGAATAAAAAATACCAAAAATGTATCCTCTAGGGATGCAGGTTATTATATTTGCAAATTATTCTTGGAATAGTTTGTAACTCTTTATTTTATACAACATTCAAGATGACATTCATAATAATAATTCATCTGACACTGTCATACGTGACATAAAACATTTGTGTTCGATGGAATCACATACACTGCGTGAACATAAATATAAGAACATAACAATCCTCCCCTTTTAATTTAAAGGCCCAGTCTCTAAATAGGTTCATTATTTCTAGAACTTCATCTTACTTCCCTCTTGTTTTCTTTGCTCTTCTGTCTATTGGATATCTCTTCTTCTTAGTCTAACGTCGAGAACGACGTGTAGTGATCACAAGTTAATGTCAGAACTCTTCTTACAGTCTCTCGCCATCTTCCACGGTCAGCAGCAGTTCTAATGGTTTCCACTAGTGAATGCTCGGTTACTTTTGATACAATGTCTGTCCATCTAGATGAGGAGCGTCCGCGTTTCCTTTTGCCAAGAGGTTTGCCCTGGACAATCAGTCTCTCAATATTGTCGTGACGAGTTATGTTATGTTATGTCCGAAGAAGTTCAGTATTCGCGCTGATGTCAAGCTACTGAGACGGTTTGATGGTCCAAGCTCGTTCAGCACTGACACATTGGTGCGATGTGCCGTCCACATTTCAAAGGCGTCGACCCGTCGGCTGCTTTCATAACCCATGTCTCGGAAGCGTACCAGAAAATGGAGAACACTAGGGCATGGACCAGTGATTTTTTGGTATTGATGTAATTGGCTCATTGCTGTTCGGCCAAGTTGAATACGACGGCGGATCTCCATCTCGCAGCTGCCGAAAGAGTGGATAAGGGCACTCAGATAAACAAACTGATCTACCACTTTACAGTTGGCAATGTGATGTGGTCTGTTTGCTGTCTTATCCGATCTATCAGTACTTTAGATTTGGCATAGTTGATATTTAGACCATACTCTTTTGATGTTCTCTCGAGTCGTTGTATCAATTTTGGATATATCTTCGGTAATATCAGAAAACTCCGTCGTGGAAACATTTGCAAAGGATGAAGAGTCGTCCTGTAAAGGTTGAATTGATTTCTCCTCTTGCAGTGCTTTATGGTCTCTCGTAACTTCGTAATTGTAATTTGGATTAGAAATTGATTGGTTATCTAAATTTGGTAGTTGATAGTCCTCGGGTAAAAAACATTCATTTGTTTCTTCTTTTTCAGAAATATCCACTTTAGTTGTGGCTATTTGATCCACATGTCTTCGCCATTCTTTTCCATCAACATTGATGTAATAATGTATTAATCCCTCTTTCCTGATTATTTTTCCAAATTTCCATTTACAGTCTATTTCATTTCGTATCGTTCAACTTGACCATTGGTTGCTGGATGGTATAGTGCCGAACACTTGTGTTGAATACCGTTATTCTTCAGAAAAGTCTCAAACTCGTGAGATTTGAAAGTTGGTCCATTATCAAGGTGACTGGAAGACCAAAACGGGCAAAAATATTTTGAAGAACAGATATTGTTCTTGAAGCCGTCATAGAAGTCATAGGAAAAATCTCTGGCCACTTGGAATATGCGTCGACTATAATCAAAAAGTATTTACCCATGAAAGGCCCAGCAAAGTCTACATGTATACGTTGCCATGAAGAACTCGGATATTCCCTGTTACGTTTTCATTTTTCATGTTTCAAGACGTTAAGCTTTCCTCTGTATACTTGGAAATATTCGGATACACAAGTGTGTGAGTATATTGTCATGGAGTTTGTTTAGAAAGAAGAAGGGTCATGAATTGTCATGTATTGTCAAAAATATGAATAGTTTCAGTTATCTGAATAAAATAAAGGAATATAAAAGTGGTGTCAGAAGTGGGATAACGAACATACGAACAGCTGTTAAAATGAGCGAGGTACCTTCCGATTTCATACAAGCGCTTTCCAGTGCGATCGTCAGCGCAATACAGTCTGCAGTAGCAAACGCCGCACCAATAGTGGGTAGCGCGATTCCACCCAGCGTCCAGGTCAGTTTATCAACCAAACCCTCTACCTTTTTCATAAGCGAGTACAGATCAATCGAGGAATTAACAGTTGAATATTATTTCATACGATATGACTGGGTTCTGGACCTTTCAAAAATCCCAGACGAAAATCACGGTAAATATGCACGAGTTCACCTGGGTACCGAACTCAACAACGTGTTGAAATTTTTAATGAATTCTCGCAATCCTGAAACTCTTTCGTACGAAGAGATAAAAAAACGCTTATAGAGCACTTTGACCGAACCAAAAATAAATATGCCGAGAGTATAAGATTTCGAAAAAATCTCCCAACAAGAAAATGAAACAATAGCACAATTTGCTCTTCGGTTGAGACGAGGCGCAGCCCATTGCGAATATGGCGGATTCTTAGATAGAATGCTCGTAGAGCTTCATGGCCACTTATTATAGTTCATTTATCCCAGATTTATCGACGAGAAATCGCCCTCTGTGCAATATGCTTCTCAAGGATTCTTTCGAGTGGACACCAGAAGCCGAAAAAGCATACGAGGACATTAAATATGCCCTGATCTCACCCCAAGTACTCATGCCATATGACCCAACTGATCAAGACAAAACAGGCCTCGGTGCTGTGTTATCACATCGACTAGAGAACGGTCGAGAACGTCCTATCGCTTACGCGAGCAGAACTATGAGTTCGACAGAACAAAAATATCCTCAAATCGACAAGGAGGCACTTGCTATAGTGTGGGCTGTACAGAGGTTTTTCTTTTATCTATACGCCAGACACTTCACGCTATATACTGATAACAAACGTCTGACTCAGATTCTGCATCCAGAAGAATCTTTACCTGTGCTCTGTATCAGTCGTATCAACTGCTTAAGAAGTCAAATCATGCATGAGGGGGAAGAAAATGAAGAATTTGATTAATTTGACCATTTCATCGTAGGACAAATCCAGCAGCTTCCTGTTCATGCAGAGAATATAGCTCGAGAAACAGCTAAAGACCCCCATCTCGGAAAAATACTTCGTTTACTGGAATCAGGACAGAGCCTCGCTCGCGCTGGATACAAAGCACCTGAGTTAGGATACAAACTCTGCGAATTGCTTTGTTTTTGAGCATAGAGTTATCGTCCCACCAAAACTTCGATAACCGGTTCTTAATGATCTACATGCAGCCCATTTAGAAATCGTGAAAATGAAAGGCATGGCACGTTCCTTCATTTACTGGCCTGGCATCGATGAGGATATAGAACGCATCGGCTACTCATTGTTTCTGATGCTTATAGCAAATGGCTCGAAGTCAAAATCACACATACTACAGCAGCAGCCGCTACGATAGCGATCCTCGATGAATTATTCACAGCTCATGGAGTGCCAATGATCATTGTCTCAGATAATGGCCCACAGTTTTCTTCCGTCGAATTCAAAGAATTCCTACAGCACGCCGGAGTCAAGCACCACAAATTCACGGCTCCCTATCATCCATCGACCAATGGCCAAGCAGAAAGAAGCGTATAAACTGTCAAAGACCACCTCAAGACAATGGCCACGACACCTGGCTCTCTGCAGCGCAACTTGAATGAGTTTTTGCGACAGTATCGTAAGGTTAATGTTCGAAACAAATTTTTTGTTTTAACCATATTTTAGTTGATTCTGATAGGAACTTGATAAACTCAAAGATGTAGCTTGTAAAGATTGAATTTCTTTGGAGTCTTTATGGACTGACTCCATTGCCAAAGTGGCTTTAACACAATCAGAAAAAGTATTGTTTGGTTCTCTCAATTGTAATAATTTTTCCAACCAGTTCGAATTTCGAAGGCCACTGATAAATTGTTGTCGTAGGTGATCATCTGCTGTGGAGGCATTACAACTAGAGCATTTGAAATTGCAATTTCTGCATAATTTCTTAAGATCTGCACCAAAATCCGAAATACTTTCATCTTCTTGTTGTAAGCGTTTGGTAAAACGATTTTCTTCTGCAATTACACTAGGCTTAGGGGAAGGTGTTCCTTGATCAGTTTCGTCAGTGTTTCATAGGATTTGTCTTTTGGTTCATCCGGGCTGGTGAGATTGTATAGAAGTTGTAATTTTTTTGTACCCATTGAATGTATTAACCATTCTTTCTTCTTATTGTCGATCTCTCTTGAGCTGCCTTTTTTTCATGGTGAAAACGTTTTCTAGCCCTTTGAGGAAAATTTCCCACGATTTTGTTTCATCGTTAAAAGGTTCTAATGGAATGACTTCTGTAGAAGTGGATTGACGTGAAATCTGCAAAGTTTCAGTCAATGTCTTTATCAAAGTGCTGAATTGTTCCGGATCCATTTAATTGGTTCGCCGGCCTCGTCGCCAATATTATATTTGCAAATTATTCTTGGAATAGTTTGTAACTCTTTATTTTATGCAACATTCATGATGACATATTCATAATAATACTGACACTGTCATACATACGTGACATAAAACATTTGTGTCCAATGGAATCACATACACTGCGTGAACATAAATATAAGAACATAACACAGGTAGATTTATGAAAAAAGTTTAAATGGGAGTCAATAAAGAACAGGACAGAAAAACACATATTTACTATATAACGTTGTAATTAGTAATGATAATGCTAGACTAATAAAGTCTTTTTAAATCTTCATATTTAGGGTTGATTCGAAAAAATGATTAGTGAATGTGGGAAGATAAGCCCATATATAATTGTTTTTATTAAAAATTTTGTTAAAAATCTACCCTCCGCAGCGATGCGCGTGGATTCATGAAATAATTTAATTACACTTGTAATAAACTAAGAAAGCTAAAGAGGTTAAATCTAGTGTTGTAAAAACTAAAATTACTTTTGATGACTACGTCGAATGAAGTTCCAACCTTGTGAATATTCTATACACTATACCTTTTATTATTTTATTTATTTAAATTGTTTTTATTCATTTTTTTATTACGTTAGACTAATGATGTAAGTATGTAATTATTAACTGTATTTATTAGGTTAGTCAATGCTGTTAAGCAAATAAAGTTTATTATCAATATTAGATATTGTGAAATCATAAATTTCTATTTTGATCTATTGTATGTTTCAATTTATGACCTATTGTTTAATAAAATGTACTATTGTGTAATAATAAAATGTAATTTATTTTTTTTTTTCACCCAGGCAAAAGACAGATAACCAAAAACCACAAAAACGACAAGCGACAACAAGAAAAACACAGTCAAGTGGAAAAATATAAAAGAAAAAAATAAGTAAGCCAGGAACAACAAAAAGTGATTGGGTTAGGTTGTTTTCTTAAAGTCAAATAAAGGTGAGTATTATACATTTTAGTTAGTTAATATGAAAGATAAGCCCATAAAATTATGGTTTTTTATTAATAATTACTAAAAACGTATCCTTCGAAGGGATGCAGGTAGATTTATGAAAAAAGATGGGAGTCAATAAAGAACAGGACAGAAAAACACTTATTTATTTTATAACATTGTCGTATACTATGATTAGTAATGAAAATGGTAGAATGAAATGTCTTTTGAACCTTAATAATTAGAGCTGATTCAAAAATATTTGTTTATAAAAAGAAGTTTTAGGTTATTAGTTTAATTAATAAAAAATTTAGAAAAATCTTCCCTTTATAGTGATTTTTGTATATAAAAAAAATTAAGTGTAAAGTGTAAGTTAACAAAGCATTTAATTAGTTTTGTAATATTTCTGCTATGTATGTTTTACTGTTTTGTCTAACGTTCGGTTTCGATGGGCTCTTCAAAATCGCGCCGACACATTAGTGTGGTTCACAACATCTCACGCCTGGGGAAGATTAATGCAGACCCAGCTATGGTAGTTATACCGTGGAAAATAGGCGTGGAAAATAGGCGTACAAGTAAGTGTCTTTTGAGTATTTAGATACAAATTTTTTTTATTATTTTAGTATGTTGCCAGACCTCGGGCCTCCTGAGTAGTGCCTTTGAACTCCGAGGGACCTTAACGGTTATAAATAATTTTGGTAGCATCAATGAGGTTCCTTCGGGTATAAAAAGGGTGATCGACTTTTTCTACACAGAAATACGATAGGTACCACACTGTGGGAGAAGTACTGTAAACTTAGGGTGTCTGTAAGACTCGCTTACAAACCGAGCTGTCATCTATTAAGTTAAGTATGTACAGTATTTTCTGTATTGGGAAATTGTTGCCTGATGGCTATTAAAGAATCTTCTGTGGCCTCATATATAAAAATATGAATAAATTTTAAGTTATTAATTTTTTTAAACGAAAAAGTAGTGCTTACTACAATAATAAACGAACGCCACGTGGTGTCGTCATTGTTTGTCTTCGTGAAGTCTTCGTTATGACTGTATAATCATGAGGACAATGAAATTTGTGAAAAGTTCTAGCGTGACGCCAGCTAGTGCAGCTCGCCCCATTCCAGTCAATCATAACATAACTATTCATTATACCCCTATATAATTAACGAATGTACTTTTAGTACAAAGATAAATCTTTCTATTTATGGTAGTTACTTTTGTTTAGGTTAGGTTAGGTTAGGTATCATGTGAGTGGGCCGTGGTCACCCCTCCACTGCGACCCTTAGTAGGTTTATTGTGGCTCACCCATAGAGGTCACAGTTCACCGCACAATCCAGCCTTTCTCACGAAGTTCATGGTTGTATAGGGTGAGATTTTTTTAAAATCGGTAGGTTCTAGGTTGGTGTATCCAAATATGTTGAACCTTATTCTTCCCAGGCCGGGGCATGAAGTATATGTTCAGCAGTTTCGTCTTCCACGCAGCATAACCGACAGTCCGTTTGTTGGTTCAGATCTATCTTTCTGAGGTGGTATCTTAGACGACAGTGTCCTGTAAGCAGTCCTGTTAGAATACGCAGGTCATTTCTGCTCCATTCTAGGATCTGCTTAGTTGTGTTTCTCGAGGGTTGAAACGGTAGAAACGCCTTCGAGTGGGTTAACCCTGGTATGTCGGACCAGTACGTATCTTCTTTAAGTGAAATTTTTTTGTCGTGCCATTTTGTCCTTTGATTCAATTCTGGCAAATATTCTTTAAGCCACCGTTTCCAGAATTGATCTGCTAGAGCTTGGACAGTTCTCCACTGTCGTTTCAAATCAATTTCAGCATTTTCTGAGGTTTCTAAAGGTTGTCCAGTAGAAGAGCCAATCAAAAAATGGTTCGGGGTCAAGCTCTCTGGTGAATCAGGATCTACTGGTACATAAGTAAGAGGTCTTGAATTTAATATCCCTTCAATTTCGACTAGGGTTGTTAGAAGTACCTCATCCTTTGGATAATTCTCTTTCAGGATAACATCGAGACTTCTCCTGATGGATCGAATTAGTCTCTCCCAGCTTCCCCCCATATGTGATGCGGCTGGCGGATTGAAATGCCAAGTGATTCGCTTTGTCACCATTTGATTTGCTAAATCTTTCTGATCTAGTTGACGTACCTTCTCGAACAATTCTCGATTTGCACTTCGGAAATTAGTTCCATTATCCGAGTAAAGATCGGTTACTGTACCTCTTCTTCCAGTAAGTCGTTTTAATGCCATTACCATTGAAGCCGTGTTCAAACTCCAGGAAATCTCAATATGAATTGCTCTTGTAGTCATGCACGTGAATATGACTCCCCAACGTTTTTCGTGTTTTCTTCCAACAGTTACCAAAAAAGGACCAAAGTAATCCACTCCAGTTTTTGTAAAAGGTTTTTGAAACACTGCTAATCTTGATTCTGGTAAGTAACCCATTTCAGGTACATTGGGTTTAACTCTTCTATTTTTACAAAACTGACATTTGTTCCATATCTGTTTAACTGCATTTCTCAATTTGGGAATCCAAAATTTCTGTCTTATCTCGTTTATAACGAACTCATACCCATTATGGTTTGCTCTTACATGGTATCCTTTTATCAGAAGTTGTGTGAAACCATGTTTCACTTCTAATATTATGGGGTTTCTGTTTAATTTTATTTTATCGCATTTACTGCTTATTCTTCCTTTCATACATATTATTCCATCTTGTAAAATAGGTGATAATTTGTAAATTCTACTTGACTTTTCTATATCTTTGCCATTCTTGAGACTTATCAATACTTCGTCATATGTAACTTTCTGTACTTCTTTGTACCACAACTTCTCTGCATTTTCTATTTCTTCCACATCTAAATCTTCACTATTCTTGTTTCTCGTTCTACAATTCATAATAAACCTCAAGACCCAAGCTGTCGTTCTGACTAATTTTTCGTATGATGAAAAGCGAGTAGGATCTGGAAAACTAGTAGATATCTCGATGATTTTCATGCTTAAAATCGGAAACTTTTTAATTTCTAGAATTTCATCAGAGATCTCATTACAGTTCATCTGACATTCGAAGTTCCATTCTGATTCAGGTTTCATTAAGAACGATGGACCTGTGAACCATCTTCTCAAACATAATTTGTCTTTACAAATGCGAGTAGCTTCATCGGCGACATTTTCTTTAGATGGACTCCAATGCCAATTATTTTTATCGGTATGTTCTAAAATTTCTCCAATTCTATGAGCTATGAAAGTTTTATATTGTTCATTTTCCTTTGTTATCCAACTCATTACAGTCATTGAATCTGTCTACATGTAGACTCGATCGATTTTCACTTCAAGTTCAGATATTATGGATGTTATTAGTCGATATCCCATCAATGCTGCCTGAAGTTCCAACCTTGGTATCGATGTCTGTTTCAAAGGGCATACTCTTGTTTTCGCACTCACCAAAGAAATCTCGAAATTAGCATCTTTCCTGAATCGAATGTATATAGCACTTGCATACGCTTTCTCACTAGAATCACAAAAGCCATGTAGTTCTGTATACTCTTGATTCACTCAAATTGGACAATTTCCCATAACATCTTGGTATCGTGATCAGAGGAATAACTTCCTGTAATTGATTAATCCATTTACACCAATAATCATTGAAGCTATGGGGCAGTTCGTCGTCCCATCCAATTTTAACTTTCCAAATTTCTTGTAATAAAATTTTTATTGTTATCATAACACTGCTCAAAAATCCAAGTGGGTCAAAGATGGACATCAGGAATTTCAATACTTCTCTTTTTGAAATAATTTTGTTGCCATTCAAGATATCTGGATTAACTTTCTGTAAATTTGTAGAAAATAAAAATACGTCGGTATTTGGTAACCACCTCAGGCCTAATATTCTTTCTGAATGGTTCCGGGAAAATTCTTCGATATTTTTGGATGAATTAGCTCTCAGGTTTTCTGGAATATTCCTGAGAACTGTTTTGGAGTTTGATATGAAATTACAAATTTCAAATCCTGCTTTCCGATGTACTTCTATCACCTGTTTTATTTGGTTTATAGCTTCAATTTCAGAAATACTACTGTCCAAATAATCATCGACATAATGTTTGTCTATAATCGCTTTACAGGCTTTTGGATATTCAACTTCATTTTCTTTCTCATTGCGATTCTTAATATATTGTGCGAGACAGGGTGAACACGTTGCGCCAAAGGTCATAGCAACCATTTCATATACTTCAGGTTCATTTTCTCTGTCTCTTCCCCTCCAAAGGAAACGTTGAGCTGATCTGTCTTCTTTTCGGATAATAACTTGATGAAACATCTCTTTTATATCACCTGCATATGCAATTTTATTTTGTATGAATTTCATTAATACTCCAGTGAGTGGTTTCAGAAGATCCGGTCCAGATAATAGTTCGGTGTTTAGACTTATATCTTGAGTTTTGGCTGCAGCATCAAACACCAGTCTCAATTTACCAGGTTTGTTCGGGTTCACTACCCCAAAATGTAAATACGAAACATTTCCTTTTGAGTCATTTATTTCATTCTTGTCAAGCTTTCTTGCATAACCTTTTTCTTCATATTCATCAATTTTTCGACAGTACTGTTCGGCAAATTTCTCGTTTTTGTCCATTTTTCTTTCCATTCAGTGTAGACGTATCAAGGCTGATTTCTTGTTATCTGGGAATTTATTGTCATCTTTCTTCCACAGTAACCCGGTTTCGAATCTATTTCCTACTCTAAAAGTCGTTTGTTGCATAATTTTCTCGCATCTTTCATCTTCTTTTGTTTTCATGTATTTCTCTACAATCTTAACTCCAAAAGACTCCATGGAGAATGAATCTTTTACCATCTCATGTAGTTTCTCATATTTTGATTTATTACAGATATGATACAAAAAATTATTATTTCTTTGTTTACACAACTCCAGCGAATTTCCATGTAATACCCAACCCAATAAGGTTTTTGAAAGTATTGAACCAACTCTATCTAGCTGAATCATTTTCCTACTAACAATTAGATGTCCATGATCTTGTCCTATCAGAATCATTGGAGTTTTCTCATAATATGCCGACATCATCTCCAATTGTTCAATATGAGGATATTTTCTTCTGATATTATCTATATCCAAAGTTTGTGTCGGTAGCATCAGGTTTTTAATCGTCCTTACTCCATTTAATTCATAATATTTTTCACCTGATGAACCAGAAATATCGAAATCAACTATTTTTGAATGGTTTTCTTGATGGATAATACCATTTGTCCATTGATAGCAAATTGGTTCTGTTATACCTGCCAAACCTAAATCATTTGCTAAGTTCAAGTCAATCAAAGAAATTGTTGCTCCTTCATCGTAGAAAGCATAAGTTGAAAACACTCCATTGGGGCCTCTCACGTTGACAGGAAGTATCTTCAAGAGTACCTCATTCTGTTTTCTTGTGACGTTGATGTGTTCCACTTGTCCAGGATTAGATGATACTTCTTGCTTTATTTCAGCAATGTTTGATGATGGCTTATGTAAGAGTGAATGGTGAGTTCGTGTACATCTATTCAAACCACAATACCTTTTTTTGCGGCAATCTGATTTGAAGTGATTTGATTTGAGGCAAAAAATACACAATTTATTTGTAACAACTATTTTCCATCTTTCATCTACATCCATTTCCTTGAAAGATTTGCCATTTTCCAAAGAGTGCATTGTTTCCTTGCGTACCAGGCATTTTCTCTCATGATACTTCGTTTCTTTCCCATCAATTGAAAAAACTGTTTCTCTTCTATTGGCAAAATTACCTCTTTCATCCATTCTGAAAACTGGATTGTCTACATAGCATGATATTTTTGCCTTTTCTTTCAATCACTCTGAAAATATCTTCAGATTGACATCATTCCTATTTTTCAATGCATATTCTCCCCAATTGAGCTTAAGAAAATATGGCAATTTCCGAGTTATTTCATCCAACAACTGAGGATTATACATATGACCTGTCGATTTCAGAACCTCCATTGTAGTTATCAAATTAGTAACTGCGTTAGAAAACGATACAATAGAATCTGGTTTTCCTTCTCTCGGCGATGGAGTTTTCCTTGCTTTCTCTACCAACATAGATATGATGATTTCAGGCCTTCCAAAGGTCATTTCTAGGGTCTCCAATACAGTTTCTACATTAGATGATGATATCAACAAAGGTTTTACTGTTTCCCTAGCCCTTCCACGAAGACATTTCTGAATTCTTATCAAGTTCTCTTCTTCGGTGAATTTGCAGGCTCCAGTGGATTTTCTGAACTGCGATATGAAAAGTGGCCAGTCTCCAGGATCTCCAGAAAATATCGGTAAATCCTTTATTGATTGTCTGTTGAGTAATATTTCTATAGGATCTTTCTTCGTCGTTTCTTTATATTCATAGTTAGGCATATCTTGTTCTTCCAGTTGATTTTTGAACCAATTATTTACTTTCTCCTGTCCATTTTCAGATTCTTGTGGTAAATTATTTTGTCATGTCCAAATTCACTTTCATATTTACTTTGTGTCGGTGAGTTTTATTTTCATTTCTAACTCGATAAGTTCTTTTTCTCTCTGAAATTTCTTCTCCCTCAAAAGTTCTTGATCTCTTAAAGCCTCTTGATCTTTCTTCTCTTCCATCGCTGCTATTCTTCTGGCTGCTTCAAGTTGAATCTCTAAAACCTTCTTGCTAGATGTATTCGACTTTCTGCTTCTAGTTAATAATGATTTCTGTGAATCTCTCTGTATCTCAGATAATCCATTTTCATTATTTGAAAATCCCAGAAAATTCTTAACTGAATCATATGCTTGTCTGGCTTCAGATTCATTTGTCTTTCTCCTGGTTTTTCCACCTGCTATTTCACTAGTACTCTTCTCCAATTCACTCATTTCAGCAATACTGTTTTTCCTAGTTGAAATTCTTCTGAATGCTCGAAGGACCAATGTTGAAACTTCTTTTCTGTTTTAGTCTTTTTTATCCTATTTTTTTGTCGTATTTTATAAGATATATTCTGACACTTTTTTGACTGTGAAAATCTATATTTACTTGACATACATACATAACCTAAAAACTGACTGACATATACAAAGAGTTCAGATTCACTTGAACATAAATAACATTAACAGGCCCAGGGATCCGTCCTGGTCCCAACACTATGGAACCTATATTACGACGATGTTCTAAAGATCCCTGTACCGCAAGGCTTAAAATTGATAGGGTACGCTAACGACCCAGCGATTGTAGCGGTGGGAAAGGACGAAACAGATCTGAAGAACAAGTCTTACAACACCATCGAATACGTCACAGGGTGGATGAACAACAAGGGTTTGAGTATAGCCCCGCAAAAAACCGAGATAGTGATTCTTGTAGGAGGACGTATATGGAGGATGTATATGTGATTTATTATCACAATCTTGTTGAAATTCTTGATTGATAATAAGTCCCGCTTTCTGACAAGTTTTATTTTTTAATGCTGTCACTTAGACATTTGATAAACAAATACATGGCGTTCAGTTGTTGGGGGAGCGCAATATACATATCAAATCACATAACATAGTCCCTCCTTTGAAAGCCTTAAGGGTTTCAATAACAAATATAATAACTGTTTTTATGGTCACAGTTCGCACTGCACCGTCCGAACCAGGAAACATTTTAATGACTCTAGCCATAAGCCATTTCAGTGGGGGTAGTCCATCTTCCTTCACAAGTACAATAGTACCTGTTTTTAACAGTTGCGGTTTATTCTCCTTCCACTTTGTTCGAATTTGAAGGTTGGAGATGTAATCTTTGGTCCACTTTGACCAAAAATATTGGGTCATCTTCTGAATGAGCTGGAAGCGACTCAAGCGGTTGTTGGGGGTTGACAACCAGTCATTCTCCGGAACAAATGTCAACTTGGAGCCGATCAAGAAGTGTGCAGGAGTCAGAGGGGATGGGTCATTAGGATCGGATGATAGGGGATATAAGGGTCTACTGTTTAGACATGCTTTAATTTGTATTGCCAATCTGGTTAACTCTTCAAAAGTAACAGAAGTCTCACCAACAATTCTTTTCAATTGGTATTTAACCGATTTTACCCCAGCTTCTCAAAGCCCGCTGAAATTAGGTGCCCAGGGAGGAATGAAACTCCAAGATATACCATCTTGGGCTAATTTTGTTTGAATGGTTTTACCAGAATCCTTCAGAAATCTTTTCAAATATGCATTTGCTCCAACAAAATTACTACCGTTGTCGGATATAATTTTTCTGCATAAGCCACGTCTGCCGACAAATCGCCTCAAAGCTGCGATAAACGATTCGGTACTTAAATCACTTACTACTTTTAAGTGCATCGCCTTGGTTGCAAAACAAATGAATATGAATATTTCGATGTCTTTTTTCTTTCAAGAAAAACGGTCCCTAATAGTCTACTCCGGTAACTGTAAATGTACGAGAAGGAGTAAGTCTCTCCTGGGGCAGATCCCCCATTATATTTTTTATACTGTTTGCTATAAATCTATAACATTTCCCGCAATCGTGCACCACCTTACGTGCAAGATCTCGACCAGAAATGGGCCAAAACCGATCCATGAGAGATGCCAACAGAGATTGTGGACCTGCATGCAACAACCTCAAGTGCTCATCACGCATTATCAAAGTCGAAAGTGTATGTGATTTAGGCAAAACTACAGAAAACTTCTTGTCAAAATCAAAATTTGAATGTTTTAATCTTCCACCAACCCTTATAATACTATGCTTATCTAGAAATGGATTGAGATTTATCAACGGACTTTGGTTGCTTACTTGATTAGTAGTTTTCAATTGTTTCAATTCAACTGGAAAAGTTCGTGCTTGGGTTAGGTGAACTTATTTCAATAATGAATAATTCATGAATGAATTCATCTGGGGATAAAATACCCGTTTGCCTGAATTTTTTTGTTTTTATATTATTAATAAATCTAAGCACATACGTGAAAACTCGTTTCAGATTTTTCATTTTAGAAAATTTGTTTAGTTCGGGAAAATGTTGAAATTTAGTCAAATCAGTCAAATTAGTTGATGTTAATGTGATAGTGCAAAGCTCAGGCATTTCGTGTGGAGGTATTAAAGAATATGAGTTATCAGGCCATTGATCACTTGATAGCGATAGCCAATCTGGACCGGACCACCAGAGTTTGGAATTTATGAGATGATTTACAGAAGTACCTCTGGATAGAAGGTCAGCGGGATTATCGCGAGTTTTCACATAATTCCATTCAAAAGTATTCGACAGTTCTTGTATTTGAGCGACACGATTGGAAACAAAAACTTTACATGAATTTGAAGAACCCTTTATCCACGACAATGTTATAGTTAAATCACTCCAATACGTCAGGCTCTGTAATTTTATGCTAAGGGGGTTCAATGATACTTTCACCCTTTTCATTAATTCAGCCAAAAGTAAGGCTGCACACAATTCAAGTCGCGGAATAGTGACTGACTTTATCACTTTATCATTCATATAATGATCTCAGGTAAATGCATGCACCGTATGCTATTTGAGATGCATCAGCAAACCCATGAAGCTCGACATATTTTGGTTGTTGGGAGATTGCACGTATTTGAAGATCATCGAGTTTTCGTAACTCATTTCTGAAATAATACCAAGTAGTACGTATGTTCAAAGGAACGGATTCATCCCAAGATATTTGCAAGCTCCAGAGCTTTTGGATAAGAATTTTTGCCACTATGGTAATAGGAGATAATAACCCTAGTGGATCAAATAATTGAGCTGTGTAGCTAAGTATTGTTCGTTTAGTAATAACTTCCGAAGTATCAATTTCATTTTTTATAAAAGATGCTAGAATATCCGTTACCGGATTCCAAAAGAGTCCTAAAGTCTTAGTATGGTCATCTTTTCCAATGTTTATAGGATTCTGGTTATCGGATTGTTCTAAAACATGAACATCATTTGACACCCACTTTCTAAGGACGAATCCATATTCTTTAAGAATTTGTGAAATATTATCTTTAATGAGCAATACTTCATCTAATGTGCTACCACCTGTGAGAAGATCATCCACATAAAAATCATGAATGATGATAGATCTAATATCAGGTTGCTCACTTTTGATATTATGTGCAATTTCATGTAATGCACGGATACATAAAAAATTTGCAGACGCTGTCCCATATGTTGCTGTATTAAGTTCATAAGCAGTTAAAGGCTCAGAAGGAGCTGCTCTCCATAAGATTTTCTGAAACTTCCTTTCTTCACTTTTAACTAGGACTTGTCTGTACATCTTCTCAATGTCACCGGCAAGTATAATATTATGTATACGAAAACGTAGAATAATTGAAATTAAATTATCCTGTATATTTGGACCAACTGCCAAAATATTATTTAGCGAAATTCCGGAAGTTGTTTTCGCGGAGCCATCGAATACAACTCGCAATTTGGTTGTGGTGCTACTTTCGTTAAGAACACAGTGGTGTGGCAAATAAAAACCATCATCAGAAATAGAATTCCAGCGATTCATATGACCCAATGCGATATACTGATTCGTGAAGTCAACGTATTGAGTTCTTATATTTTCATGTTTTATTAATTTTTGTTCTAAATGATAAAAACGTTTTCCAGCCGTTTTCAAGGAGTCACCTAACTTGGAAAAAGGTTCTTTAATGGGAAGACTCACCACGAATCGACCAGTGGGATCCCTTGTGGTATTCTTTTGGAAATGATTTTCACAGAAAAGTTCTTCTGCTGATAATAACTGTTTGGGGGGCAACTCTTCAATTTTCCAAAAACATTCAATTCGTTCGTCCAGAGTATTATTTGTATTAGCTCTACTCAAATTACAATGAGTTTCGTATGATGGCAAGTTTTCAAAGAATAAGGGACCGGAAATTATCCACCCAAATAAGGTTTTTTGTAATGTAGGCAATTTATGGCCTAATTTTATTTGCCTTGTACATAACAACTCATGAAATATGTCATTACCAATAAGCATATCTATAGAACCACTAACACTGAAAGTCGGGTCAGCCAATATGATATTTGGTGGTATATCAACCAGCTTCGAGTTAAAAGAAGTTGAAGGAATGTTTCCTGTAATTTTGTCAATTACAAAACAAGATAAACTGGCTTTAAATGAGTTCAATCTGGACTGCATGTTTATACATGCTCTTGTATCCAGGTGTGATGAAATCCGATTTATGCCTGTCACAAGAATCTTACACTTGATTGTTTTTAGATTCAGTGTTTTACATAATTTTTCTGTTATGTAGTTACTCTCAGAGCCGCTGTCAAGTAGTGCTCTGCAACAATGTGCCCGGCCGTTATTATCGATAACGTCCACAATAGCTGTTGACAGAAGAGTATATTTTTTGCTTTGAGTAGAACACAATGCAGTATATGGCTGATTTTTTGATCTTCATTTGTAGATGATGAACATTGAGTGTCAGAATTAGTTTCCACAATATTTTCTGTTGTATTTGAAACTGAATTATTTTTGTTTGTGAAATGTAACAAAGTATTATGTAAATTACCACATTTACGGCATTTGCTAGAAGTGCATTGTTTGGTTGTATGATTCTTTCTCAAGCAATTTACACAGAGCCGCAGACGTTTAACTTCCTCAAATCTGCCATTAGGATCTAACTTGAGAAATTTTGGACAGTTATAAAATGTGTGATTATTGTCACAAATGACACATTTTGTTTGATTGGTTCCAACTAATGTTTTAACAGATTTTGTATTGTTGGGTACTAATTGTGTTTTTTCATTAGACAATGTTTCCAGAAGGCAACATTTATCACTTAAGAAATTAAGGAATAATTTCAGAGTCGGTAATTCCGATTTTTTTGTGTTTTTTGTTTCCCATTCCCTTCTAGTTAGGAGATCAAGGTTTTGGGTAATTAAATGAATAATCAGAATATCCCAATGCTCTGTTGGCAACTCTAGATTTGCTAATGCTCGCAAATGTCGGTTGGTTCCGTCTAGTAATTGACGTAAAATGATAGACGATTCTTTTGGTACTGAAGGTAAATTGAAAAGTGCTTTTATGTGATTCGAAACTAAGAGTTGTTTATTTTCATATCTTTCTGTTATACAAGTCCGAGCTGTATCATAATTATTATCAGAAATTTATAGAGATTTTATTATATTTGCAGCATCACCTTTCAGTGACAACCTTAAATAGTTAAATTTCTGCACTTTTGATAATTCCGTATTTTCATGGATGACAGATTGAAGGTGTCTTTGAAAAATAGCCATTCATTATACGAACCATCAAACGTAGGTAAATTCAAAGGCGGAAGCTTTATGTTGACTTGTGGAGTAACTGACTGATGAGATGAGGATCTAGAAGATGTTACACTTTCGACAGGTGTTGCTTTACATATTATATATTTTTTGACATCACTCAAAATCTTATAATAAGAATCTTCGAATAAAACTAATTCCTGGCGAAGCGCATCAAGTCCATCTTGATCGTCATCCTCTAACTCAATTTCTAATTCGTACTATATGATGTTGTATTCATCTAATAGAGGTATTGCTTTGTTTAACCTTTGCTCCAACGATGTCATTACCTTCTTCTTCAGATACTTTTTTGTAATAAGTTTCATATCGTGTTAACTGCGATTTAATCAAACCACGTTTCTTCTTGAGTGAAGAAGCCATTATGTTGAATTATTATTATTTTTTACAAGGGAATATTAGTTCGTTCGATACGAAATTGATGAATTGTGAAAATTGCGTAGTATTATTACGATTTCACGACAAAGAATTGTTGGTATATTCTTAAATAAGTAATACTCACTGAAGAATGAGGAATGAGGATAAGGATAAGGATTGGTAACTTAACTGTATAGGTATAGGAACGAACACACCTTTTTGCTAATCTTCCTTCCTGGATATCTTGGCGTCAGAACGATGGCCTGGCAACCGCGTTACTTGAGTTTGTTGACTGGATTTTTATCAAACACTGTTTGTTTGCGTAAATATATGATTGACTAAATTGGATTAACTAATTCAATATCAGCGCTCGAAGGACCATGATGTATATGTGATTTATTATCACTATCTTGTTGAAATTCTTGATTGATAAAAGTCGTGCTTTCTGACAAGTTTTATTTTTTAATGCTGTCACTTAGACATTTGATAAACAAATACATGGCGTTCAGTTGTTGGGGGAGCGCAATATACATATCAAATCACATAACAGTAAAAACGGTCAAAATTGCGGTAGAAGAAACAACTATTAAGAGCCAGGAGAGTATTAGGTATCTAGGGATAATGCTAAATAGAAATCTTCGGATAGGTCAATATGTGAGATGGATTGCGAAAAGGACTGAAAAAGCTATAGAGAACCTAAGCCTAATGCCAAACACGAGTGGTCCAAGGAAGGAAGTAAGAAAAATACTTAACACCGTGGCTGACTCGATAATCGTGTACGTCGTAGCCATATTCACGGGCCATTGCCAAAAATGTGGACAGGAATGTCCTACTGAGCGTGCAGAGGAAAGGATAAGGATAGCTTCTTAATATAGAACCGTCTCAACGCAGGATCTAATGGTGGTTTTAAGAATCACTCCGATACACCTGGCGGTGTAGGCAAGATATGAGATAATGGAAGGGGAAAACAAAGGGAAGACAAAGAAGAAAATCTTGTGAAAATGGCAGAGGGAGTGGCAACACGGGACGAATAAGGGACAATGGACGCGAAGACTTATACCCGACCTAAGAACGTGGGTGGAAAGAAAGCACGGGGAAATAAATTATTATTTTATACAGCTGATATCTGGACATGACCGTTTTCAATCATATAGGCACAGATTTAAAGTGACTGAAAGTGCTGAGTTATATTGCGGGGAGGACGACAGCGCAGAGCAACTTTCTTTAAATGCCCAAGGTGGGACGTAAATAGAGTAGATATGGAAGAGCGAGTGGGCAGGGTAACTCCAGAAACTGTGGTAGAAAGAATGACAGCGACCTACAGCGCATGGAAGGCTGTGAGCAAATTCGCCAAAAATATATTGAGCGAAAAGGAAAAACAATGTAAAGGACGATAGAACACAAGGGGTGGCAAACACGGAGAAAGCAATAAACAAAACATTAACAAAGAAAATTTACAAAAATTAACAATATTAACAAAATGATGAGCAAAACAGATAAAGGCCGATGGTGCCAACAACATAATAAAGACCAATCATTCAGTCACTGGGGGGGTTTTAGAAGGTAGGAGTCCGGCCGTAAAGACTGGCACGTCTAGTAAACGGCTCTATCGACACTGGGGGCAAAAAACTAATACAGATCACTGTCAGTTTTTGTTAATAGAAGCCATCTTTTTCGGGCCTCTGAGTACTGCTAAGGGACCGTAACAACTTAACACCACTTGGTACTACTACTGGTCCTACTACTACTAGTATATCTACTGGTAGATTTTTTTCTAAGCTACCTGGTAATTACCACGGAAGCTAAAAAGCTATATATATTTTATATATATTTTAAGACTGGCAGGTCTGGTAAACGGTTGTTTGCGATCGGTACATGGACATTCGACACTGGGGGCAAAAGGCTACTACATATCATTGTCAATTTCTGTTGAAAAAGCCATCTTTCAAGAAAGCGACTAACAAAAGTTT
>OX467717.1:7339557-7669557 GCA_950111635.1 Agelastica alni
GACATCTTTTTTTTAGTAATCGACTTTTTTTTCCCGCCTGGGAAACGTTTTTTCTATTGGAACCTTTTTTCTATTTGAGACATTTTTTCTTTGGAGACATTTTCAATGGAGGCCTTTTTTACTGGAGACTTTTTCCTGAATGCGTTTTTGTTCCTGCGTTTTTTTCGTCGCTGTAGACGGCTCCCATGTCTGGTCGTTTTTCCTGTCGGATGTTTTTCGCTGCTGCCGATGGCTTCCATGGCTTTTTCTATTCTGTTTTTTTTTTAAAGTTGTATCCCGTTCAGAAATTTGTAAACATTTTTTTTTTAATTTTAATAAACCTGTATGTACACTTTAGGTTTTTTGTAATTGTTTCCGAGAGATAAGAACGAAGTTTTGCACAGCCTTGAAGCCTAAATATGTCGAATAGTTAGCTCATTTTATACTACTAAATTAAAATAATACGATTGGATTTGTTTGGGGTTAATCCATTTTTAGTCATTTTTAATAAAATCCCTTGACGCCCTCACGTGATTAGTAATTATAGATTTTTTTTCAGTTGTTTGATATATTAAAAAAAATACGGTCATATAGATCCGCGAACTGATCTATACATCCCCCCAAATTTAATCTAATCAAGAAATCAATGAGTCACAGATCCCCGATTATAATATTTTAATATTTTTTTCCTTTAAGTTACTTAGTTGATAAATAATTTGAATATTTAAAGTAAAATTTTAAAATACATACATTAAATTGTATTTGTTTATCGACCAGAATTAGTATTAATAATCAGCATTTGTTTTTATTCACTTCATACAATTAGTTAAAAATTCATTTTCAATATTTAGTCATTTAGTTTTAATTAAATCAGTATTTCATTAGTTAAGTTTTTTTAGAGTTACACAAAACATAAATTTGGTAACACATTAGCAGCTCTTGAGCTGGAATAATTTAGTTTTAGGAAAAGCATAAATTTTGTTACAGGTTTAAATTAAATATCATTAACTATTATACCTAATACCAACCTTACTTTTATGTATAAAAACATCTTTTCAAATTTTCCGCGTTTAATTGTTAAGGAGGGGGGGTGAAGAGAACTGGGATAGTGAACAAATGTGTTGTTCTGCAGTATTCTGCAAAAAAATGATTAATTATAATAGGAACTAAGATGGTCTGGATAGCATTATCTTTAGAAAACACATTTTCTTTGCAAGTATGTGGAACAACAAAACAATATAATCATTTCCATAACATCTAATAGACATAAAGAAATTAAATGCAAAATATTATTTTAAATTTCCAACTTTGGAAGTCTATATTTCAAAAAGGCAGGCCATTATTTTAAAAATGGGTGCCTTAATTACAAAAATTTAGGTAAAGAATCAGTATTAGATTCACCTAAGCTACATGTTTCTAAGATTGTAATATATCCTAGATAATTTGGTACTGATATTTTTTAAATTATTTGAAAAACAGCTTTAAATATTTATTGTAAGCCTTCATTTAAATTGTTACCATATGTATTTGGCACTGAAATGTATGCATAATTTTCATTATTATAGAAATAAGAGATATAAACCTAAAATGTTGGTAAGTCTGATATAAACAACAATCAATGGTATGGTGGTTGTTTAAAAGATGTTAGTTAATTTTATCTTATTTATTTAAATGTTCCAAAAAAATGCTTAGTTTATATCAACTAATTTTTTATTTTAAATCATTTTTAACTACTTGGAATTATGGTATATAAAAGAATAAATTATTATACATTTAATTTAATACTTTTTTTATTTAAGTGTGTAAATGGAAGTATAGTAATAATATTTAATCGCGTAATAATTTATTTTATAGGTTCTGATGCAAATACAATAAAAGGTATTAACAGGTGTTACATAAAAAATGTATTTAATCTACCTCATTATTATTACAAAATAAAATTATAAAATACTTATTTATATTTTTAAAAAAAATTATTAATTTCATAAGGTGTACTTAATAAAATAGACTATAATGTAGGTATATTGTACAGCAATAGATATTTAAAATTTTAATTTTATATAAATATTTAGCTTTTTTATGCTACAATTAACTTTTATACAACTTTCGACCAATTAAATGGTTTGTACATTAGAATTAGAAACAAATGTATTTGTTTAATAACAAATAATTTTAAATGAATGGATTAATATTTGAATTATAATTATACCTATTGTAATACCATTACTTACCTGGGTAAAAACTTGCTAATAATTATATCACAGATATGTTGTCATAAATAAGTCGCACGTCTAACATCACTAATTTTATTTATTTTTAAACCATTTTTATTTTTAAAATTTTGAAATGACCAAATTGACATATTTTCATTTTTTAAGGTTATAAAAATGTCAAATGTTAGTACCAGTCTATGGAGCGTAGAGATCAATATACACTACAAAGGATGGCTTATTTCCTATCTCCCTACATTGGGCAAATTTTAGCTGCACATGTGCTGCTTGCATCGTCATTTGACGTCACCGAGCCAGCAAAACTGTTCATCGGCCATAAGAGCCCGTGTATTTTTATACTTTTTGACAGCGGTTTTTCTTCCTGTTGGTGACATGTTTCCGACGTTTTCTTTATTGTTTGGTCAATGGATTTCTAGTGCCATAAACACCTAAGTTTGTCGTGAATAAATGAAAATTTAATCGACTGTTGAGTGCGTGTTGAATCCCATTTTGTGACACTTGTTTATTTGACTATTTTTCGATTTATTGAAAATATTTGAGTCTTTACGTATTTATTCAAAATTTCCCATGTATTTTTAGAAGAATCTAGTTTATAAGTATTTGTTTATAAACTCAACATTTAGTTAGAAGAAAATAAAAGTTAATATGTATAGTTTCAGTTGTATTTATTATATATTCAAAGTGGGTAGGTAAAGGTAAAAGAAAATTTGTATAGTATATATAGTACCATAGTACCAATCACCAATATAAGACCATTTGAAACAGTTAAGTATTGTCGAAAAAAAACATTTGAAAAATATTTTTAATTACATGTCTCATAATTCAGTATTTTTTACGTGATTCTGATATATCTAGCATTACCTGGGTCGATTAGAATAAATTAGAACAACCATGGCATACCTATATAATTGTATTACTCCAAGGTCATGGTACTTAAAAATCTCTTACACATGGGATATCTTTGCTGTCAGTTTTAAAGAATATTAATTTCATTAAATTTTTTATTGATTTTACTACTTTAAACTATTAAAAGTAAACTTTTACCACAAATTCAGAGGCATACCCATAGACTATGTGCTTCTTCCGTCGTTTAGCTAAATCTTGGGAAACAAAATTTTTTTAGTAAATTAACCGTCTCCTCTGTTGTCTATGGTTTCATTATTTTTTTTTTGTAGGCGTCATATGTCATATTTTAAGTAACTGACAAACTGCAAGTGCCTGAAATATCTTAACATTCTAGCAACAAAAAAACTAGAAGAGAATTTATAACCTACAACAAATTTGGCGCCAAACTGGTTAAAAAAGAAAACAAATTAAGTATTTCCATGAAAAGTTTAACACAAATTTACAATTATTATAACACAATTTTAAGTTAAATTTAAAAAATATAATGGATACATCTGTTGGAAGAAAAAGGGTAAATAGAACCGTACAGAGTACTGAAAATGATACATTTTATGCTCATGATCTGAACTTGTACAAATGGTCACCAATAAATACCATTTCATTAAATGAATTCGAGGAATTAGCAATCGAAAGATTACAATTGTTAAGAACAATAGAGCAAGCATCTGTTAAGGGACATAGACCGTATTCAGAAGATTGGAAAAAATGTATTAAAGAAGAGCTTGTCAAGATTGGCCTAAAACGATATTTACGATTACTTGGGGGTTATAATGGGTAATATATATTTAATGTGCAATATTTTGGTTACTTCTATATTTAAATTTTGCAACTAAGCAATAATTTAAATTTTGCTAAATGCATTTAAAACAAAAACTAATGTAACCTTTGTTTGTTGCAGTCAAACTGACCAAGATATTCAAGCCAGAAGAGCAGATCATTTATCACATTTCATTTTAAGACTTGCTTACTGTAGATCAGAAGATTTGAGAAGATGGTATTTAAGCAGAGAACTAGAATGGTTTAAATTCAGATTTTTGCTACAGAATCAGCAAGGAATCATGAAATTTTTACAATTAAATAATCTGACTTATGTTCCCATTCCAGCTGAATTAAAAGAAAAACTTAAACGTCAGTTAATAATATCTACCATGGGTATGTTATTAAATTACTTACTTTTTACTTGCTGCAATTAATTATATGTGCCCGTCTATTAGCAACAGTCTGTTAGTAAAAATCAATGCTTTCTCAAAATTAAACAAGGTCGTGATTGCAAATTGTGTATTTCTTTTTAAATATTAATCAATTTGTATTATCTATGTTAAATCAGCTATTTTATTTTGCTTTCAAGAATGTTTTGATGCCCATTCTGTCCAACTTCCTTTGTAGTACCTGACACTGAAACACAAATATAAATCACTTTTTTTACAAAAAAAATTCAAGAACCAAGCATTCATCAATTAAAATTAATTTTGAAAAAATGTATACCCTAATACCAAATCAATTACATACTCATTTAACATACAGTTAAGTCAATAAAGGATCAAAATTACTAATTTTATCTTGAGTTCTTCCAGTAAATATTGTGTGAATAACAATATTGAAACAGATTAAAAAATAAATTAAAACAATTTAAAAATTTAAAATATTAATTCAGCTTTAAACATTCTTAAATCTGTGGATACAACTAATCTATTAAATTATTGAATTTATAATACAACTTTATTTTCATCTTTATGCTTTCTCTTTAAAACGCACAAAAACACAAACGCACAATATTAATTTTTACTTATTTGTCAAAAAACCCTACTTTTTAAATCCAAGGGTTTCTGCTGTTTCAAGTGCTTTTAAAGCTCTACCTCCTTTTAAACAGTAAAATATCAATGGAAAGTCCAAATTCGGCTTTGGTCTATTATAAGTCTTTACAAAAGCTTCTTTTGCACTGTCGTGTATAGCATTTTTAATGTTAGCCACTAAAAAGGTATTTAATTACATCTCAATTAAATTATGTGGTAAAATATAATTACAATTGTAATAGCATAATATAATTTACAAAGTAACTAAAAATTTTTCTTTGAATGACAAAGAAAATTTATTCAGTAGTAATGTATGTGGTTTAAATAATCCAAAGAATATAGGAGCTTGGTAGAAAACATTAAAAAATTAATACTCCTGTCAAGAAATAAGTGTTCAATTTAAGATTTTTTAAAAAATTAAGACAAACATGCCTTTACTACTGCACTGAATTAAATGAAAATTTGTAGAATTTGATTACCCCATATGAAAAAGGATCTTTTACACAGGAATGATAGGCTACCTTTCATTATTGACTGTGATAATGGGTCTTGTGATATAAGTACAGAATTTTGTATTTAGTATTTCTCCAGAAATAAGCTTAACATTCCTCTGTAATTGGTACTTAAATTATTAGTTTTATTGAGAAAATGGATACGTATTTGTGAATGAAGGATGTATATTAATGCTTTAACATTGGTGGAGGTACCCTATAAGAATTTTTTATTATATTAAAATTTAAATAGTATTACAAACTGATTGGTAACAACTTACGAGGTATATTTATACTATTTCCAATTAACCCTGTTGATTTGACTTCATCTGGCTCTCTAACATCAACAATCAAAACATTGGAATCATTTGCTAACTTTTCAATTTCATCAAAATTTACAGTTTTATTAGCCATAGTGCTTGATAATCGAAAAATTTTAAAAATTGGGTTTTTATTTACCAATCTAAGTAACATTGAATTTTTAAGATTTTTTTTTTTAATATTTATTCTGACAGTTGCATTTACAGACCAGTCACTGATAGACAGGAAACTCATATTATTTCAGGTAGTGCCATCTAACGGGGTTGAACAATACTTCCTTTAAAGCGCCACCTATTTTTATTTATATGAACTACATGAATAAAACCCGTGCAGGAACCTGTAAAATTCAATTAAACCGCGGGAATTTTAATTAACGCTTGTATTAATTATTACTCAAAGAGGATTAATGAAATAAATAAAAAATATTTATTGTGAAGAGCTTTATGAATTTTTGTATTAGTTACCTTGACTTGTGTCTGGCAATTCTTACCATCCTCATTAAAAATGTCTGTAATGGGTCTCGGCTTTCGAAAGAACTTTCAATTTTTTGTAGGGTCTCTGCCTCAGTATAGATTGCAGATCTAAAAATTAATAGAAATCAATTATTTTTTCATTATTTTTTGTATATAAATGGATTTAATTTACATTTGGCAAAAAAAAAGAATAAAAAATAAGAAAAATACTTCACAGCATTATTGGTTTTGTCAAATTGTGGTAAAACCAAAGTATATTTTTAATAATACAAACATTGTATTCCTAAGTCCGGTATTTAAAACTCTGTTTAACTATTTAATAATATATGCATGTTACTCAAATTTTGCTACTACATTGAGACAAAGAACATCTAAATAACAATATTGTACAGGAAACAGAGAAATGTTAACATTCCATATCCAAAAATACTCAATGATTAACAGTAAAGACACTACTAGATAAAATTAATATGATTGTAATGTAATTGATTATAATTATTATTATTATCATATCCTTTATAGATGTCCCACGTCACATGATATATTGAAACTATCAATAAGTTTAAGTAAAATTCTATGACTAATCTAAAAAAAGTAGTGTACCTATAGTCCTATAGAGAGTTCTAAAAGAATTCTCTTCTTAACAGTCATGTGTGATGAAAAACATCTATAAAATATTATTGAATTATTTATCCTATTTTGATTTGTTTAAAATATATACAATAACAAATAGACGTGACATTCATATTTAATGATGGAAATGACCGCCCCCAGCCAAAATTAAAACATAATTTTACTCACCACCTTTAAGGGGTGATATTTTGGAAGAGGGTGGGCTGAGGAAATTTTGTTATTGGGAAGACCCATAATTCATATGGGCAATCACCTCCTGAATTGTTTCGAATTTAGAAAGACCCTGTAATACTCCTATATAGATAGTCAGGATTGGTGAAAACTCTCCAACATTATGACTGCAGAGCAGAGTTAGTCGCTCGGAAGAAAGAGAGCACGAGATTGCTAGAATTTTGGTTTAATTTTTACCTCTTGATGTGTTTATCATGTTTCGTCACTGTATAATTTATTTTCTTCTAGGTATAAACGAAACCTCATTTAGTATAACAGATTTCTATAAGGTACCATTTCCAGAAGTTTTTTCTCTAATCAAGAATAGAAAGGTTTTTTTAGAAAATGGGTATGCTTACATTCCAACTCCTGAATTAGTTGTTTCCATACAATCTCAATTTAGAGCAAATTTAAGTCAATCATTAAGTGTAAGTATTATTAAAAGGAAATTATGAATTTTCTATCTATCTATTTTTTTATTTTAGCTATCAAAGCTCCTATTGGTATTTTTTAAAGTATGTCTTTGATTGAGGTTAATTTTAATATCAACATTTATTTGTCTTCTAATATAGTCAATAAAAATGATTGTAAATAACTCTATAAAATCAAGCTTCCAATTATTAATTTGTATGTAACTTTAATGCTGTTTTTAGGTCTTTACAAACTAATAGCTTTAAACTATTCCTAATGAGGGAAAATGGCCACCAACATTTGAATTAAATTTAAACAAAACACACTTTCTAGGGCTTAAATTTTTAACAAAAGAATGAAATCCCCAAGCTAATTTTTTTTCTAAATTTTTAATGTAATTTTTAAAAAATTTGAAAATTTGATGCTTAATATCTCTGCTAGTGCAAATTATAAATATCTGATTTTTGCAAGTAGCTTGTATTTATTTGATAGTAAACTAAAGTGAAAATTCCAATGTTGTTATTTAATGCTGAACCAAGTTATGGTTTTTTGTAGTGTTACAAAAATTCGTATGTACGCGCAAATTAGCTATCACTAAGTTTAAGAAAGGCAATGAGCATATTTTACTTTAAAATCCTGCTTTAACTAGACTTGTGAAACTAAGCCTAATATTTATTTTAACTCATTGAATAATAATAAGGTATAATAAGGTAAGGTGTAACATCCTCAAGGCTTATTAGACTTAATTTATTTGTTCAACTTTTAAAATTCACAACTTGGTTGTACATCAAATAACAACATTGAAATTTTCATTGCAGTTTACTATCGTAAAGCACATTTCTCGAATATATAGTGGTAACAGATTATCGTTAAAAACTCGATAACCTGTATTCAACTGTACATTTAAGAAGTACGAAAGTAAAGTCCCCTAATATTTTTAAACAAACTTCGTAGGTAACGAATTTTATTTTATGAGGGACTTTTGCAACAAAATCTGTTCTTAATGACTTTATTTATTGTACATAATAAGAGAGGTAGGTAAGTAATCCAAACAAATTTCACTAATTAGCTAAGCTATTAAGCTTTAATTTGGCTTATTGATTCATTTTTGTCAGATATTTTGGTGGATTTCTAGAAAAGTAATTAGTAATCCTGGGTTATCATTGTAGTGGGTACCGACATTAAAATCGTATAATACCAATTGTAATTGCAAGTAGTGTATGTATACCTAATAGACCGCAAAAATGCCGCGACGTGTTTTTGATGTAGATGCATTAATATTGAATGTACAGCCTATTTTACTGCGGAAAAGAACAATGGAGTTCCGTTGCTACCAGTTTTATCTATACGTAAGCGTTTGTGTAATGCGATGGCTATTGGTGAAACAAAATTAACCTCAGTTTTAAAAAGTGTGAAAGATGGAAATAGTGAACAAAAAGTTAAAACATTTAAACCCCGCCGACATCCAAAGACTGGTTATCTTTCCAGAAGCTTACAAATTTGAAATATGTTTGAAAAAAAAAGAACATGTCTCTTTAGATTTAATATTAGAAAAAGTTAAAGAAAAAGATGTATTTAAAATTTCTAGAACGAGTCTTTGGAGAATTTTGAAACATATAGGGTTTAAGTTTAAAACTTTAAAAATGAGAACAACCGAAAGGCTTTGTGTAAAGCTAGAGTTGTGCACAAAAGAACTGAATTTTTAAGAAATTATACTCACTGTAAACAAGAATATTCTTCATTTGTTTATCTGGACCAAACTTGGATATTTGCCAAGGGTGGAACAAAAAGAATTTGGCAGGACGATAACATAAAGTCTATAAAACACACCGACGGTGAAGGAAAAAGACACATTATTGTGCATGCAGGTAGAAAGCATGGTTTTGTTGATGGGGCGGATCTTTCATATTCGTCAAAATCAAAATCGGCCGATTATCATGGCAATATGGATACAGAGATGTTTGTGAAATGGTTAAAAGAGAAATTATTACCATCGTTACATGAAACATCTGTCGTTGTATTAAATAATGATCCGTGTCATTCGGAAATTTTAAATAAGCAGCCAACAAACTCCTGAACGGTACAGAAAATAAAAGAATAGTTAACGAACGAAAATATTTCATTTCCACAGATTTCTTTAAGCATGAGAATAGGCTTAATGCTGCGGAGATGAGTAGTCTAAGAAGTATAGTTGGATAAAGTAAAGAATAGTGAGATAACAGAACGCTGTGGTGTAAAAGAAGATGTGGTTACAAAGATAGATAAAGGAATGCTTTGATGGTTTGGTTACGTATAAAGGATGGATGATGGAAGAAAGATTGACGAACAAAATTTACAAGGCGAGTGTGAATCGACAAGTCGGTAGAGTTCGACCTTAGTGAACATATCTCGGTCAGATCAACATTGTTTTGAAAAAAGGCCAGGTCAAGAGTACCAACAACCGACAAGCGTGCATGATAGTACTGATGAAAGTAGAGGAAGCAAAAGATGTGTGTAAGAACCGTAGCAAGTGGTCTCTGCCTACCCCTACGGGAAAAAGTTTACAAAGTGGATCGATTTATACTCAGTTATGGACATTGTGTGCTAAGACTTACGCCTCATCATTGTCAATTTAATCCCATTGAGTATATTTGGGAAATATGCAAAACTTATGGCAATCACATTGGATCTAATGGTTACAGTGATAAGGTTGTTTTGGAAACCTGGCAACGAGCACTCCTGAAATTTGAGAAAAATGTGGCACAAAATGTGAAAATTTAATAGAGGAATGGTGGGTTTGTAATAACCGCATCGAAGCAGTTAATCCTGTTATCATTTACAATCCGAATGAGGATACCGGGAATTTACTAATGTACCACTCAACACAGTGCGCCCGTTAAGTCGATGTCTTGGTGACTAATCCGATCCCGTCGTATATTGGTGAAATGAGATGTACAGAAATAAGGTACATATGTGCAAAAATTAGATTTTTATAATTTGCACCACCTTAGATATAAAACAACAAATTTTCAAAAAGTTTACAAACATTACAGTTATTAACGATGGTGCAGATCGTCCAACTCATCATTGATTTGCGTCGATGAATTGCCCTTTGAAACCAAATTTAATGACATCTCGATACTTGATTTTTTCCATTTTCACAAAAATAATCACATTGACTCACTCAAACGATTGTTAAACTACAAATGCGCGTCCAAAATGGCTGAGTACCTGTCAAAAGATGTGCAACCACATTCTCCAGCTTTTATTGACGAGTGATGCCATCTTTAGACTACCCTCGTATGTACGTAAAACTTCTAGTTGTAAAAACCTAAATTATAGTAGGAATTTTGCTGAAAAAGTTGGTATTTGTTTCATTGTTTTAGTATTACTCAGTCTGGAGATATTAAATTTAGCGCTAATACTTATAAATTAATAATTATCAAGCAAACTCCCAGCGCAATTTATTTCTAATTTAAAAGTAAATTAGTGAGACATATGGTTTTCCTTTTGTAATAATATTGTTTAACATAATTGTGTAAAATTGATTATTTAGGTGTACAATCAACGACTCCCATCGATAGATGATGACAGGCTTAATTCTTTGTTGAGCAATCTTCACAATGTTTATACCGGCAAAACGCATATAGTTGAAGATTCAAAGGATAGCATTAACCCAGCTAATTTAGATGCTTATGCTAAACAGCACTTCCCTCTTTGTATGAAACATTTATACAACGTCCTAAAGTCAGAGCACCATCTCAAACATTTTGGTAGATTACAACTTAGCTTATATCTCAAGGGAATAGGTACGTAAGGAGCATGAAAGTTGTTAATTTTTTATTAATTTATTTCAATGACGAATATTTAGTAAAAAAGTTTTGCTTACATTTTCATGTCTTTGAAATATTTTAATACGCGTTCCTCTTAGTACTAATTATCTCTTACAATTAGTACTTATTATTGTGGTTTTATTTTTAGAATATAGGAAAAAATATTTTTGACACTACATTTTGAACTTTTATAATAATCACAATGTTGATAATATTTATTTTATGGCGCTGTTTAAAGAACTATTTTTATCTTTGAGGTCTTTCCTATGAAAATGCAATGGAATTTTGGCAAGAGGAATTCACCAAACATCCCCAATTTGATCAAAACAAGTTCGAGAAAGAATATTCCTACAGTTTTCGTCATTCTTATGGAAAAGCTGGTAGTATGACGAATTATAGCCCGTATAGTTGTATCAAAATCATATTGAATAATGTTGGGCCTGGAGAACACCATGGGTGTCCCTTTAAGCATTGGGACTCTAGTATTTTGAAAAGTAAATTAGTAGAATTTGGTTTATCTTCACAAGGTAATGTTTATTAAAACTTGGCACTATTAATCGTTAGTAAGTTTTTATTTGGAAAATAACTGCGTAAATGTTGAATTAAAAGTCTTTCAAATATTGTTTCACCGTGACATTCAGTACAATTTTTATCGGTAGAGGTAAATTACTAATGAAAGGCACATTGCACCTTCGAGTGTCGATTTACACTGAATTAGTTACCGATTGAGTATCCTAAATATTTTGTAACGGTTACCGAATATTTATTCATCAGAAAATGTATTGAAATTAAAATAAAAAAAATATTAATGGATCATTAAGCGTTGCTTGCTCTTTTTAGCCAGTGACGTAACTAAAAAAAATATTAGTATTAATTTTTTTTTTTTGGAAATATTCTTTATTGAAAAATATATTATACAACCGATATACAAGGTGGCCAACCGAAAACGAAACAGAGCCATTTTCAGGAACCTCTTCAACATTTTAGAAAACTACTTCACTACTTTGAACCCCAAGCGAGGGTAAGAATTACCCCAAAATTTTTAAATGGCATTGGGAATCGAATAAGATGTCTTTTGAAAGCTCTGACAATTCTCTTTACAATAGTCTTTATATTTTACATTTTCTCCCAATACTTTGTAAAAAAAATAACATGTTAAAATTCCAATTATTTTAGTCGCTTACTTACTACTTAATTGATTAAATTGATTAAATCGCCGCATAATGCGGAGGAGCACCGTCCTGTTGAAAATAAAAATGATTTCGTCATACTGTGGACTATTATTTCATAATATACCAGTCAAGGCAGGGTCAATAGCGTCTTCCAGTAATTGCAAAACATTTCGTCAGTCAAATTGCCTGGTATTTTCTCCGGTTGCTGTGTATGCACCTCGTGAAAAACTCTTAGGTTTAAATCGGACCAATAGCGGCAATTGTGGCGATTTACCGTCCCGTCAAAAAAAACTAGGTACTAAATTTTTACCATTGGCGTACTTAACTCAATAATTTAAAGACTACTGTATAGAGAATTGTAAGAGCTTTTGAAAGACAAAAATCGACGAGTCTGAGCGTTTTTCTAAAATTTTGACGAGGTTCCTGCAAATGGCTCTATTTTGTTTTTGCTTGGCCACCCTGTATAATATAAAACACAAGTCCAAGTATACAGACTAAAATAGATTTTTTTCAGATAGATACATATTTTTCTTAAAATACGAGAATACACAACCTTTTTAAAATAAAAGAATACAAAAAACTCCTAATCAGCAGGAATATGCTGGTATCGGAGTACTGTTTCTATTAATGCGGATTTACAGTAGCATTTGGCAATTCAAATTTACTTTTCTAAGCTGTTTCATTCAATGAATATGTTTAAAATTTTCCGAATATCAAATTAAGTTATACAACTTATTATAAATTAATTAAAGTTAAAAATTACAATATCAGAACATAAGTCCATTATTAGATTAATGAAAGAAAACACTGTAAAGTTCAATTTGCATTACTTGTACAGTACATATTTTATATATAGTTAGGGTATTTAAACTCCTATTTAACAAAGAGAACGCTGTTATCGTTTAATGTGGGTTTTTGGTAAGCAGGGCCGGATTTAGAGGTCAGGAGGCCTAGGGGTAACATAAAAGTGGAGGCCCCTGGCCCCAAATTATTTTCCAAATAAAATGAACAATTTTTTTCAGTTGAGTTTTTTAATAAATAATTTATTGTGAAAGTTATTTACTAGTGTTTACTAGTCGGACTTGAAAGATTTTTTTTCCGAAGTCTCTATTATGGGAGCCCCTCTTTTGTACATTTCTTATATTTATAAGGATAGAGTTGTATGTTTCTACACTTCTATTAAATGAATTATTTAAGGCCATATTATCTTATATAATTTCGGAAATTCTAGAATTTAACGTTCCTTCACATGCCAAGATTTGGACGTACACAAGATGCTCTGTACAGAGAAAATTGTTTGTCTTTTCACACAAAACGTTACGGCCGCCGGCGCCGTCTTCCAGTCTTCATCGAGTCGTTAAATGCTACGAATTTGTTGTGATCAAAGATCGCACCACTTTTTTTTAAATTTTATTTATTCTAATTTTAATCCTTTACGACGTCAATGTTTTAAAACCGTTTTGCCCCAGGCAAAACCCGATCCCCTTCACCTTCCTCGCGATATCTTGGACCGGTACGCCAGCCGGCCTTCTTTCCCCCTTTGTTTGCAATGCGCAATCTCGAGTCGGCGCAGTAGCAAGTTTCCTCTCTCAACACGCCGGCTCGATTCAACACAATAGTATCATTCCTCCGGCCGTCGAGAACGACGGTCATTCACAGTATTATTGTTCCGACAGTCGAAGTGAGCGGCTGTCATACAGTTTCTTTTTCCACGGCGATTAAACCTCCCTTGCTACTTGCATTAAGTAATATTCGTTCAGTTTCCTTTCATTAGTTTGTTTAAACTCCTATTTTTCCACAGCTTTGAATTAATTTAATTGCGAGTTTAATACATTTTTAAAAAAAAACCAGCCAAATTGTGATTACTTCCAGTCCGCTATTTCGTAGTTCAGTAATCATGTCTCATGTAGGAAAAGTGGAAGTATAAACCCCCGATTCCTTCAGAATTTATTGCACGATCTCGAAGAGATACAATACATCCAGCACAACGTGTAAAAGTCTGTATTTAGTCACGTAGGCCACTGTGTTCGTGATTACGGTACGTTAGCCGTCTGTTGTAGTGGCAGCACATCGGCGAATTCACCGTTTCACCGTATGTCCTATTCTCCGTGATAAATGAAAGGACCTAAGCGTCCTAAGCAGTTGTCGTCTGTACACCCATAATTCGAAGGCTTCAATTCTGTTTCGATCTGTTTTCTTAAGTGTCCATGTTTCAGCGGAATAAACAGCAATTGGGAAGATCAAGGATTTGGTCAGAATAACTTTCCCTGTTTTTGTAATGGTTTGATCTCTCCATATTTTTATGAGTTTAGTTGTTGCTGATATGGTCATTGCCAATCTTCTCTTTATTTCCTCTGAACAGCCTCAATCTTTGGTTATTAACGATCCCAGGTATACAAACTTGTCCACCACATCATATCTCGCTACATTTTTTATATTGGATGTGTCATTGGATCGATCGATGATCATTACTTTGGTTTTTGTTAATTTTTAAACCATATTCTCTACGATAGTTCTATAATTTGTTCATTATGTTTATCAGTTGTTCTTCGTCTGCTGCAATAATCAAGGTGTCGTCCGCATACCTCAGGTTACTTATTTTCCTTCCTCCAATTGATATTCCACCTTTCCAATCGTCAAGGACTTTTCTCATGATGTATTCGCTATATATGTTGTAAAGGAGGGGCGAGAGTATGCATCCCTGTCTGACACCGGTCTCCATCTTAAAAGCTCTGGACACTGTTTGTCCTGTTCTGACCTTAGCGTTATTGTGTTGATAGAGTCTCTTAATTAAAAATATCAGATGCTTGGGAACACCCATTTCACCCATCACTCTCCACAGAAGTGACCAGTTCACAGAGTCGAACGCTTTCATATAGACCACGAAACACAAATATAATTTTAAGTTGTGTTTCCTCGCTTTTTCAATGATTTGTCGGGCATTGAGTAGCTGCTCTAGTGTACCTTTACCTGGTATGAACCCTCTCTGTTCATCCGATATTTGTGGAAGTAGAATGTTTTTAAACGTTCATTAATGATGTGGAGTAATACTTTGCTTGTGTGTGGAATGAGAGTTACTGTTCTGTAGTTATTACATTCCGTTGGTGATCCTTTTTTATGTATGGGGATGAATATAGATTCGCACCATTCCATTGGCCATCCGCCTGTTTCCCATATTTTGGTGCATAATGCGTGCATTACATCTGTTCCGTAGTGTCCCATGGCTTTAAGTATTTCAGCTGTAATGCCGTCTGTCCCAGTTGCCTTCCTGTTATTGAGTGGTGTTGCTTGTTCTTCGAATGTTGTCTGGCTAACTGACTTTATAAGTTTATCCTACTCCGACTAATTTCACCGAAAGCTGTCCCTAACATTAATAATTCAAGTCTACTTGGGCATTGCTTCGAGTATTGTTCATTATAAAAAATTTATTTGTGACAATGTACAAGAGATTTATAACATCGTTAATTCATTTTTAATTAATTTTTAGGTGTGAGTTCCATTATGGATTTGGTAAACGGAGGACATTTTCAAATAGCCTGTAGCAAGTACTTTGAATGTGTTAACGGACAACAACCACCAATTATGATAAATCACCCTAACCAGTATTTTTCAGATAGTATGAGTCTCGCAAAAGAAAAACAAGCAAAAAACAATAAGACGTAATTATTTTAAAAATTTGTAAATATTGAAAAGTTTTGGTTAAAGTATGATGATTCTATATCTGTAGTACATTCTAAAAGTATAATGTTTGTTGTGGATGATTTAAAAATTAAGCAAAAATATATTGCTGACCAAGTTAAAATTTCAAAACAACAAACTTATTTGTTAAATTGTTAAAAGTTTAATATTTTTAGAATTAAACGTAAGTTAAAATGGAACAGATATAGACATTTTTAGATTATTCAGTATATTAGTATATAAATTACTGTTTAGATGTTAAAACACCAAAATTTTACCTAATTTATTTACTTTTTGTTAGTATTAGGATATATTTTTTATTAAAGACATTCCAAGATAAATCAAAAAGTTTTAATACCCTTTCTGTAAATTATTTTTAATTAAAACACCTTGTATTTGATTAATGTTGGAATGTCGTCTGTTTTGCAGTGATTCGAGATTTTTTTTAATTTTTTTTTGTATTTGATGAGAGCTAAAATTTGAGTGGAGGGAACAAGTAAAAAATGAGAATATCTAGTAGTGTGCAGAATTTGTAGCATTAAGTTTTTAAAGTGAAAACTTCTTTAAGCGCGTTGTGCAAAATTTGATAGGGGCAAACTTATGGTCATGGCTTCATCTTCTTCTGTCTGCCTGTCAAAAAGTGGCCTCGAGATGACAGACCACTTTTATCACCTTATTTATTATTCAATGATTTTTATTTGAAGGGTATAGATAAGGAGAACACTCATATACAGAACTTTTATTAAAAAAGACAAAAACACATAAATCTATAGGATTAAGCCTGCAAGACAATGCGCGATGTCTGTTTTTAGTGTCGCTTTTTTTCGTTTCATCGAGTTTGAAATCACAACGATTCTAAAGAAGTTTAACTTCAAAAACAGTGCCGTCAAAAGTGAAAACTTTTTTTGAATTTTTAAGCTAATTTTAGCATTAAAAAATTAAAATTTCATAATATGTACATTTAAATCATTAAATAATAATTAACCTAATAAAATTGGGCTGTCAGCTCGAGGCCACTTTTTGACAGACATAGAAGAAGAAGCGATGACGTCACCGTTTTTTAAATATTATTTTGACCACTGCCGTTAGCCGCTCTCACCTACAAAATTCAAAAAAGTCTGTTATATCATAGTTTAAATTTTTACTCCTGTGGGCAGTCCCAATCCCCTTTTTTTTTATAAATTTTACTTATAAAAAGATATTTTTAGTCTAAAATCTGCCTATTCTGCATTTTTTCGGGTGCATATTATTTTATTATCTCTGTTCAATATTTGTATCTATTTTATTAAATCTTCCTTAAATGTTATTAGTTTTTATTTCGCTAGACCAGAACTATGTTGTTCCTTTTATCGTTATCGACATAAGTTTGTTTTCACAGCAGTCAGATACTGTCCGTGATAGTCAGAATTGTGCGCAGTATATTCAAAAGCGTTCTTCTGAATATACGGTACCAGGCGCGGCTTTTTAAGCTCATAACTTATTCCTGTCTACAACGCGCCTGGCCGGGCCGTATTATAATACTAATGTAATATTATAAACCATATTTATTTTACTTTATCTATAACTTAAATATCTCTTACATAATTTTGACGAAGTACCACAATACGAGGCGATTCCATAATACACATTCGACTATCTAACTTCTTATACTTAAAACGACATTTTATTAAAAATGTTCGAAGTGTTTCTAATGATTTATATTTAAAATCGTTAAAATCTTGCAATTTGTTAAACGTAATTTCTAATGTTTGGACTTGATTTTCTTTGTACGTATTGTAAACCGTTTGTCGAATCACACCTTTAGATGCATCATCTATCCGACGGCTGACGATACGTTTTCGTTTTTTATCGTGTTTAATCACAACGCCTCGTTTAATTACTAAATAAATTGTGTTTGTGTTTGATCTTGAGTTAAATTGACATTTTCATCATTTCAGCATGAATATATATTTAAAATTACTTGTTGAACTTGAATATAAAAATCTCAATTTATAAATTCCCAAAATTTTGTCTCATTTTTATTATTATTAATTAGAATTGCATTATTAAGATGTATTTTATCATTAATTTGGATATAATCATTACTGTGAATTGCATTATTTTCAGAAATTTCATTATTTACCTCAAACGGTCTCCAAAAAGCCATTTCACAAATATCAAAAAAAATATCAATAAAACGCAAACAACCTGATAAACCAGCGTGCGCTAATGTTTTGAAACGTCTAATGATTTTACCAACTCCTTTTCAAGTGAACACCTGCGAGCTAGGTAGTCGACCAATGATTTTATGAATGCGTATTAGCGACGTTGGTATTCAAAACTAAGCTGTGCTACCCGTAACATATGGCTCTAAATTAGAGGGAAGAGTAGGTTGTGGTGTCTTCTCAGAAGACCCCTCACTTAGCCTGTCGTTTGTATCAATCCAAAATGTTTGTTTTTAATAATTTTCCATTATATTACAATCTATCTGTGTAACCCAAATAATGTTAGGTAGATATTAAGTAATAGGTATGACAATTCAGAAAGACGACAATTCAGAAAGACGTGTAGGGGAGGCATCCAGTGATACACCCCTTTTAAAGTTAGTCTACTACAATATGGACTATTTTTGACATTGGGCGTTTTTATGTATTCCTAGCACTAGGTAACTAATTCTAACGAAATGACAGACATTACCGAGGCAGCTGTCTGGAAACTCTGCAATGAACAAAAGTTCAGAGAGATATCTATTCTTTGCGACAGCCAGGCTGCTATCAAATCACTGAACTCCAGTCTATTTGACCTCTAGGGCAGCGGGTACCCGGACACAGGGACATACCAGGCAACTGTAAGGCAGACGAGCTAGCAAGAGAGGGCACCACCCTCCCAGCTGTATCTGTCTCATCTCAGCAAGGAGTACCGATTACAAACTGCCGACTCCTCCTGCACAGTAAAGCAGTTAAAAAAGCCAACATGCTGTGGCAAAATGTACCCACATGCACATCATCGAAACAGATTTGGCATAAACTAGATCTACGTCGAACTAATGTTGTTTTAACTCTATCCAGGGAGTTCAATGGAAATGCGATCTTGGCCTTACAGGACACTGGGCAGGTGGATCCCATGCACGGCGCATGGGAATCGTAGAGCTACGACACGACTTCCGTAAAAGCTGTCACGAAAGGGAAGAGGAGGAAAACGGCTTTCTATACTAGGGCAACCAAACTTTGATGACTTATCTTATCTCAGCTCAGTTTTAGCATTAAAGACCTTACTACACTTTTTCTTAAAAGTTCCAACTTCACGGTAGAAGGGGAAGGCACCAACGTCCATCACGCCGTTTTAACCTAACCTAACCTACCCATAGCATATAAAAAGAGGCGGCCGATATATTTTGCTAAATTTATCGGTATTCCTCAGTATAGAATAAAGCGCTTATTACCGGAATATCGCAGTGCCCTGGTAAAATCATCTTTTTAAACTGAGATTGGAAATACTATACGTTTTTTAATTGTTTCCTCTTGTGTCTCGACAAAACTTACACAATGTAAACTTAGGTTTTGGTGTATGGATTTTCAAAATTTTCTTTTTTTGCAAGCGTGTATTGTAGTTATAATCAAAAACTGGGCAATTGTAAATTATTTTTAATATGACCTACTTTTTTTGTCCCGAAGTGTACATGTGTAGAAAAATAATAAAGGATTATTTCCTCTTGAATTAATAGAGGAGTCGAAGCGGGCAAAATTTAAAATAGCTTGTGATATATCAATTTACATGTTTTTTGGACAAGGAATTGATTTTTATTGTCGTTTTTCAAATTGGAATAGTATTTAATATTTTAAAATTCAATATAAGTACGATGTGGAAGTACTGATTCCATTATAGCAGCGGTTTTTTTTATATTTGTCTAATGAATATCTCAAGGGATATATCTTTTAGTAGCTCTATTTAAAAGTCAAAAACATAAAAAAATAATAAAAGTTAGTTTGTGCGTAGGTCTCCAAAAAATTTTCGATTGCGGGCCAGTGTTTGTCGCACTATCCTCCACAATTTGACCCACCTCTACAATAACTCACGAGCCGCGACTTCTTCGCACAATCCGAACTATCATGGACTCTTTCTGACTGCTGTAGAAACAAACCTATAGAATATTTTAGAGAAGAAAATTAACAGATGCTACGAGGCGTATTCATAAATTAAGGGCCGTTTAGTCATTAAATGAATCTAATTCGGGAGACAACGTGTAGAAATCGGGGGTTTCAAATTTCCCTTTTTCTACACGGGAGAAATGATTACTCAACTTCGATGTAGTGGACTGGAAGTAATCACAATTTGGCAGGTTTTTATTTAACAAAATTATAGGTATTTCCATCTTCAAAAAACACAATGCACTTGTACCGACTAGTGAATTAAAAATGAATAGAAACTGAACGAATACAACTTATTGGAAATAGCAAGCGAGGTTTAATCGCCGTGGAAAAAGGAACTGTATGACAGCTGCTCACTACGACTGTCGAAACAATACTACTGGTCAACCTTCGCCCTTTTGTGGCCGGAGAGAAAATTACTGTCGACCGCCTTGGTCTACTGCCGAAGGGGACATTGGCGTCGTAAAGAATTAAAATTAGAATTAATGAAATTTAAAAACGAAGTGTGATCACAACACAAAGTTTTAAACAGTTTTAGTCTACCAATTGTGTTACGCCTATGGGTTCGTTAATAAGTGGTACACACTCAAAAATAACAGTTTTTATTTAATAACCACCAGACCAATAATCAATTAAATCTAATACTTAAAAGCACTTACTTATTAACTTCACTGAACTAAACTAACTTGCCAGCCGATAGGCGTTCTTATATATTGCAATGGAGCACTCCCCCAATTTCCAGAAAGCATGCATGCGATTTTTTTTCAGTTTTCGCGCCTTCACCATAACATCGGACATAGGATGATTTACTGAACAGGTCCGGCCTTTAAGATGTTGGTCGCGATTCGCAACAATGTCTACTTTACTTTTCCAATTAGTAATCAATCAGTTGCGAGCATTTTTCATAATGATGCACCAGTTTCTTTGTCCGCTCTGCATAGAAGTTGTAACGAACTACTTCTGAAGGAAATAGTCGTATTTATTTTATTTAAAAAAAATAAGTTAATGCCACAGGATACTAATCTTAATCTTAATTTCTCAGTTGAATTAATTTCAAAGGAATAGAGAGATCAGTTTACAGACCTATCCACACTTTTTTTTTATTTAACTAAACTAACTGAAAATTAAAATGCTAAACCACGTTAGGGCACCAAGTGATTTCCCTAAAAATCACTAAAATACATAAAAATAGTTAAAACCTCAAAAAAAATCAACTGTGCTATTTAATTTAGTACTTGTAAAATGAGCAGTATTTTGATCGGCTTCATTATTCTGCTATCACTACTTTTTTTTCTCAGAATCAATTAAAAAAAAACTGGAAATATAAATACAGGTTTATTACAATTAAAAAACTATTTACAGAACCCGAAACAAAAATAAAAATACACTAGAGAAAAAGGTAAAATTTTAAACTATAATATAATGCGTAAGTACACTTGATGAAGGAAAAATACCAACTGGTTTTTGTGTCTTCCTGTTTAACTTAAAGATAGTCCTTCATCCAAATGGAAAACTTCTATGTTCGAACAGCTACAAATTCGTAGTCCCAATGGAAAATTCTTACTTCTAAATTTCTATAAAATCCAATCCATTCCAATTTCTATAACATTCATAAGGTAGAAACTCGAAACGTCGAAAAATCCATAAGGGAATAATCCAAAAAGATCCGAAAATCGAAAAGGCGAAACGTAAAAAAATCCAAATGTTGAAAACTTTGAAGAGTCCAAAAAAAATCCGAAAGTTTAAATGGTAAAAACGTAGACGTAGAAAAAGTCGGTCGCAATTATACTTTAAATCTAACACATTAAATTTACAGTTTAACGATCACCGACTTTTCTTGTTAAACTCAGCATTTAGCTCCAAAAATTCGTACATTTTAACAACAAATTATCGATATCATATCAGCCGTTATCGCCTATCATTTTATAAAAACCCGACCAGCTACAGCTTTAAAATTAGAATAAATCAGTCAACATACCATACCGGCTCTGATGATACAATATCGTAGTACCAGTAAAAATTCCCGTTTTATCTATTTATCGTATGGCACACATCACATAATATGTCGTGTAAGTTAATGATACAACAAATAGCACAGTGTAAAACACAAAGATATAACTTATTCATAGTTGAATGTCCAAATTATTAATGTAGTCAACTGAGTCTGGTGTCACCGTCAGAAAGTCATTCGGGTGTCTTCCATATGCCGTTAGGTTGCAGTGTTCCGTAATGTGACGGATTGTCTGCCTTTCGGCGCCGCAGTCACGCCGTGGGGATGGGATTATGTTCCACTTGTAGTCATGTAGGCATCGGCACACCTGCCATGATTGGTCCTGATTCGGTTATCATAGTCCATGTCCTACGTGGTAGCTCGAAGCCTGCCGAGGTAGTTGTTGTGCACGGCATGTTGTGAAGTTCCGGTTGGGCTGCTTGGGTACATTTCTGCCTCTAATCATTTATTGGGTTGAAGTCAGCGGTCGCCAGTTTTTCGGCTGTTCTGATAGGGGGTTTCTTGAGCGCAGTCATATTTCTTCCTATGTCGCCGATATCTGTGTTTATTGGTAGTTGTGGGTTTTGGAGAACCTTGTTGTACTCTTTGACAAGTGCAGTGGATCTCCGTATCGTTGGAGGTGGAATATGGCCCAGAACCGGTAGCCAATGACTTGGTGTAGATCTAATTGTGCCCGAGATTAACACATCGTATGATTTAGTTGAGCGTCAACCATTTTAACATGTGGGCTGTTTAGCCAGACTGGATCACAATATTCAGATGCAGAGTAAACAAGCCCCAAGGCGGAACAGCGAAGCGTGGTAGCGGAGGATCCCCATGTTGTGCCACATAGTTTTTGTATGATGTTATTTCTTATTTTGAGTTTTGAGGCAGTCTTAGTTAAGCGTTGTTTGAAGGATAGAGTTCTGTCAAGAGTAACCCCTAGTTATTTAGGATACCGGTTATAGGGCAGCAGCCTGTTGCCGAAGTTCACACTGAGTTCTCTCTTGCCATGCGGTTGTTTAAGTGAAAGCATGCCACCTCCGTCTTGCTTGCACTAGGTTGAAGTCTCCAGTTGTGGGCATATCAGCAATGTCAACAGGAGTGAAGCCAAAACTGAGCCCTGAGGAAGGCCGTTATTGAGTTTCTTCCAGTCGCTCAGTGAATTTTCCATGGCAACACGAAACAATCTATTGCTCAGCATATTGTTGATTAATCCCACAGTTGTTTCACAGGGACGAAGAAGTTTGTAGATCAGCCCTTGTTTCCAGACAGTGTCATATGCTGCTGTTAGGTCTATGAATGCGACGGATGTTTTCAGCTGCTTCTGATATCCAGCCCCTAAATAAGTCGTAATTGACAAAACTTGGTCGGCACAGCTTCGCTTTGGCCTGAATCCAGCCTGCTCAACGGGTACGATTTCTAGGATCTTTGGGCTTATTCTGTTGTACAAAAGTCGTTTTAATAGTTTATAGCTAGCACTTGAAAGCGCGATGGGACAATAGTTCTCTGGTTTTTCATTTGGCTTACCTGGTTTCAGGATCGCTATTATCTTCGTTTGTTTGAATATGCGTGGGATAGTTGTATTTAGATTTTTAGTGAGGAGCTTAGCCATCCAGTCACGGGCGTTTTTTCCTAGGTTTATTAGGAACTCCGGGTATATGCCACCGAAACCTGGGGCTTTGCCTGGCTTGACATCCGCTAGTGCCTTTGTAAGTCCTCATGAGTGTATTCTGATTGTAAATCGGTGGCGGCTTTCAGACGTTTAAACTCTCTCTTGACTTGGGTAGTGTGCTCATGGTCTCTGGGTGCCCTAGAAGTAGAGACGATATGTGAGGCAACGGCGTTTGGCGTTACGGTAGGGTTGTCACGTTTTCACTTCCCAGTTTTCACTAAGCCGACAAATCGTTCGTAGTTTGCGCTCGTTGGTGGAATGAATCAAAAGCATTTATCAAGCTTAGTGGTGAAATCGGGCCAATTTGCCTTGTTAAAATTACAACGTGGTCGAAGAACAGATCACACTAAGGGGAATTGAATACCAATCTCGATGAGGACGGGTCGGTGCTGGTTATGTGGGAAGTCAGGAAGCACTTTTCGTGAAGTCGCTAGTGAATACTAAATGTAAATTGTGGTCTTCAGCACAGCTGGTTAGAAGCTCGCTTATGTCGTTATTTTGGTACTTTTATTCCTGGTGGTAGCTATTTAAGTCGCCAATGTAGACCGCTGGGTGATTATGTTGGTGCAGTATGTCTTGAGGCCATGTAGTATTTGGGAATTTGTAAACATTTGTGACTGTTACCTCTCCTATCTGGGTAGTGATTACGTGAATTCCCGTTAAAAAGTTTAAACTGGTTGACAACGGCAGTCTTGAGTTCCTCGTCGTTTTTAAACCATTGTCCATTAAGCCATTTTTTCAAATACAAGAAGAGGAAGTAGTTGCTTAAAATGATTTGTGTAACAAAGTGAAGCTTCCAGTTCCGGTATAACATGGTTTGCCCAGCATTAAGCTACTCGACGGATTTTGCAAATCATCTTGACGCCCTAAATAAAAAAAAATAATAGTTTTAATAAAAAAAAAAGATGTGTGCACTATGTGCACATATTAGAAGTGAACTAAGGAATGACAAACACGTGTACTACATAAATAGACGTCACGTTGCCAAGTATTTCTATGCTACGCGTCTCCTCTCCTATACAACAGAACGCGCATGCACGTTATTTTTGCAATTGTCATTTTGACAAACACGTGAACTACACATAGACGTCACTTTGCTAAGTATCTCTCTACAATATAACGCGCATGCGCGTTATGAATCGTTACACATTTTCGTCTCACTAGCTCCTGTGACGCGGACATGAATTTTTACTCCCAGCGCGCGTAAAGAAATTTCACTTCAAAAACAACTAAAAGTTAATAGAGAATGTGACTTCCACATACACCAGTTACAGTTCTACGCACGAAACAAATTAATAAGTAGGGCCCAGAGAAAATGAACGTTAATCATAAATTGGAATCTTACAAGTGGAGCAGATAACTTTGTATGTTCGTTAGAAATACATAAATACATACATAAAGTCACACCTTGTTCCCATGGGGGTAGGCAGAGACCACTTCTTTCCACTTGCACTTAGAAATAAGTAATATAAAATAGTTACCTCTGATTGTTGCATTCCTCAAAAATACTAACGAGGATTCAAATGACATCTGCTGTAAAGGTGAAGCACTACTTTCCATTCCTTTTCTGCTGAGGGGTTCAAATGTACCATTAAATGTCATATAGTCTGCTATTAGAGACAAATGTCTAGGATCAACTTTGATTCCATAAACATTAAATACATCTTTAACTTCCTAAAACAGAACAATTTATAGGAAGGATATTTCTAGCTACTGCAGTTAAATCGAGAGACTTAATAATTAAATAATTCAGTGGTTTTATTTTTGCCAGAGGCAGGGGGTTATTTAGGAGGAGCATAATAATCTTTTGATTGAAAAGAGAAGAACATAATATAACTGCATAAAACATCATTGACTTGTTGAAAAATCTTGTTGCAAACGATTTTAACAATATATACCCATTAGGGACAATCTTTAATAGTCCAGTGAAAGTTGAATTTACATCATTTTTAAAAAAACATTGTGAGAAGTGATTCAGGTACACCAGCTCCCGAACGAATTTCACCAAGCACATACACCTTGGAGAAATATTCTCAAGAACTCATCCCTACACTTTTCAAGCCAATCCAAACCAAAACTTCAACCATTACCGATTTAACTTCTAGAAAGAACCCAACTACCCCGAAAGCAATTGTCCTCCTGTGGGAATCCTCGAGAGGTCCGACGACACGACAGCCGTATCTATATCTATAAAGTTATGTAAAAAGCGATCAACATAGAACTTATCAAATATCTGGAGATTTGCTGGCTTATGTCACTCAGCTCTGGACAAACACTGTTGAGAAGTTTGGTGAATCCCGTGCAATCTAAAGCCTTCGACCGCGTTTGGCACTAGGCATTGTTAATAAAATTATTTGCTACAGTCTCCCAACCAAATTACGCCAATGGCTCATGAGCTTCATGCAAGATCACTCCTCACATGTGGCAGTTGACGGTATTTCTTCTGATGCGTTGAAAACCAATGCCAGGGTCCCCCAGGATTTCATCCTGTCCCCCACCTTATTTCTTTTACACATCAACGACCTCTTGAAAACCACCAAACCCCATTTACAGTTTCGAAGACGACAGCACACTTGTCTCAACATTCACATCCTATCGATCACTTTCGGTGAATGATACAAATAGATTCAGGCAGGAACAATTTGACTCCATCAATAGAGATCTTGAAGCAATCGTCGAGTGGGGAACCAACAATCTTGTTCAGTTCAACGCCCAGAAAACACAAAGCGCCACGTTTTCCAAGAAAGTGAATTTCTCAAATCATTTCATCACAATGTCCAGAAATACACTTGAACCAAGTCCCTCCATCTCGATTTTGGGAGTCACGGTGTCCAATAATATGTCTTGGCATAACTATGTTTGCTAACATCGCAAAGTCTGCAAGCAAGAGGCTAGATTTTCTGTGGAAAGCTAAAAAATTTTTTTACTCCTGATCAACTGTTGACGACAAAGAAGGCTCAAATCCAACCTCTACTGGAGTATTGCTCGCACATTTGGGGTTCAGCACCAAGGCTTTCTCTTTGTCTTCTAGATTCCATTTAGAAAAGGGCCATTCGCTTGATAAACAGCTCAACTCTCACAGATATCCTTCACCCACTAGAACATGGAAGAAGAGTTGCAGACCAGTCATTGCTCTACATATATTTCCATGGCAGATGCTCCAGAGAAATAAAAACTCTTGTACCACCATTGGCCACATTCGGCCGAAGAACTCGGCACGCTGATCAGTCTCACATATTTACTCTCAAGTTTGACACTACAAGGACTTATCTCCATCAAGAATCCTTTTACAGGGCTGCTACGGAATGGAACATACATACATACATAAAGTCACGCCTTTTTCCCATAGGGGTAGGCAGAGACCACTTCCTTCCACTTGCTACGGTTCGTACACACATCTTTTGCTTCCTCTACTTTCATCAGTGCTCTCATACATGCTCTTCGGTTGTTGGTACTCTTGACCTGGCCTTTCTTCAAAACAATGTTGATCTGATCGAGATATGTATTCCGAGGTCGACCTCTACCGATTTGCCCAATGGAACAAGCTTCCAAAATCAGTTTTTCCAGAAAACTATGACCTGCAACTTTTTAAAAAGCGGGTCCACAATCATCTCCTTTCTATAATCCCCTATCACTTATAAAAGTCGCAGTGCGGCCCAAACTATGGGTCTACCCTTTTTACGATTATTTTCAGTAAAAAAAAATCTCATATTTATTGTTCACAGCCAGTTTTGTTCATAAAAAGCGATCCTTGACCGCTGTGAACAAAATTGGAAAACTACTTCTGCAACCACTTCGAGTCGGCGTTGGAAAATAACTTAAAAAAAATAGGAAGCAGGCGATCTTTGACCGCCGTGAAATGAACTATATTCGACGCTTTAGAGATACTGAATACCGGCAGCTTCACGCGTGGTCAGGGGAACGAAACTTCATGGTTCACGCTTGAATGTTAGAAACAAAAATGAACTGCCTGATGGTGCTCAGGGACGGCTTAGGAATGATTTAAAAACAAACAAACAAAAAATCAAAGGGTTTTAATCTGTGATCGCAACACCCCCAATAATAAATTAATTTTTGTTTATTAAATATAAATAAATAATCATACAATAATTTATTTTAATAAAAAATGCAAAGTAGTATGTATACTATAAAACCTTACCTTCACTATTACTTTAGAAGCTGCTTCTATTCCATACCTTTCTGCCATTTTATGAATATCATTGCAGTATAATTTAGATAAGTCCAGAATAGTATTGTATTTAAACATTTCCTAAAACAAATGGTTTCTTACTATTTTTATTAACAACATTAACTTTAACTAAAGACTTGTGCAAGTAAATAGATTTTTCGATAGTTTCATTAATTTAAATGATCTGTATGTGCTATGCTTTATTTTTTTTCAATCACGTAAAAAGAAATAAAAAAACGATCGAGCCTTACAGTAGTCGCATATGATGTGTAACATTTGACATCTTACCTTAGTAATAAGCAATTTTAAAATTATATTTTGAAAAAAATGGCTCAGGTATTATTTGAAATGATTTTTCATAACAAACAATAATTCTTTTTAATAAAAATTGTATTTATTTAATTGACACTGACAGTAACAGAATTCATCCTCAAAATGGCCTAATGATGGCCAACTCTAACCGCGCGCTTATTCGTCAAATCAAATGTTACTGTAACACATTTAACGAAATGACCACCACAAATTGCGAGTAAGCGAGTGGAAAGATGTTACACATCAAAAATGGAATAGATGAACTCAAAAATAATTACACTGGATTTTGTTTGCATTAATTACATTTAAAATTGTTAAAATAAGTTCTAAACTGAAGACACCATTCAAAAAAAGGGGAGAACTAGTCATATGTAAACACCCTGAATTTTGATGTGCTGATACAACACTGGCATAACTTAGTCACTTAGTCATACTAAGCCTTAGTGTGACATCACACTGTCACTATATGACGCATTCCTAATTGTTGCTACAACATTGTTAATGCCGTGCCCGGAGATTTTTGATACAAACAATGAATAATGATTAATTTTTTAAGTTTTAAGATATCTCTAGGTCGTTGTATCACAATATGAAACTGGTGGTATATATTTTTTCAAATATTTCATTCCTTACATTGTTTGGTAATTTTAATTCTTGTTGAGTAGTATTAGTAGTATACTTACAACAATATTTATTCCATCAGTTCTAAGCATTAATTTATCTTCCTTCACGTATGTAATAGCTCTCTTAATTTGAGGAGTTTCCCATATAACGGACTTTTTAGCTGTGTCCTTTAAAATAGCCGTTAAATCCAATTTTTTGAAACTCAAAGGCAACTAAAAATAATAAATAATAGTTTAAAAAAACCCAAGACAACACGCTTTATAAGAAAACCGAATAATAATGTTTATTCTTCTTGGAGACTTTACTTTTACCAGTATCTGTTTATTATCAAATATATTAATTGACATAGCGCACCCCAAGCTTTTGATTGTAAAATTATCGTGTCCAAAGATTCTGTTACACAGATAGATACAAATCAAGCTAATATAAAGTGAATAAAAATGAATTTTTTTGTTAGTTCATGGGTAATATGCTTTGATTATAAAACGAACAGGAACGAGTATTGCTACTCTGCATGAATGCTAAAAGTGCGACGAAAACGGACTGAATCTCTACGGCACGACTCAGTATTTGAATGTTTCACTGTGAGTGTGACAATAATTCTTCTTCTTCTTAAAATGCAATGCAGATTCCCGCGTAGGCGCCCATCGCTTCTCTCATTATATGATTCTATTAACTGCAGCTTTTTGTAGTGCCTGGAAGTCCCGTATTCCTGTCCATTGTCGTATGTTTCGTAGCCAGGATAATTTTCTTCTACCTACTCTTCTTTTTCCTCCTTCTATTTTACCCTGGAGAATAAGACGTTGGTTAGGATAACGTTCTCCACATAGTATGTGTCCAAGGTAGCCAGTTTTTCTTTTTTTTTGATGTTTCCGAAAAGTTCATGGACTACTCAGTATGTCCTCGTTCGTCACATGGTCAACCCACGATACTCTCAGCATTCGCCGCAGGGTCCACATCTCGAAGGCCTCAAGTTTGTTGATAATTGCTGTTTTCAATGTCCATGCCTCGACTCCGTACAAGAGAATTTTTACAGATTTTAGCAGTTTAAAGTTTTAATAACGGTTAAAATTAGTGTGACAAGGCTTTGTTATGAAAAATATGGTTAGTTGTTCATCTTGTGGATGACACCAAGACATAAGTGCTGGTGTAACATTTCACAGGTAAGTGTGTTTAATTGCTTGATTTGTTAAATATTTAGAAATAAACAAGAATTGTATTTCAATAACTTTTAGAGGTTAAACCCACAAATCACAAAGTATGAACTGGCGTAACTTGGGGTAAAATTATAACTTTTGTGGTAATTTTATGTTACATGCACTTTAAAACAATTTTACAAACAATTTAAACATTATAGAATTTTAGGATAGGGTAAGAATCAGGTGGTTATTATTCTGGGAAGACATACCCAGCATTATAATGAAGGTGAAAGTAAAATGTACCTAATAGTCACTAATCATTGTTTAACAAAACACGTGTAAATAATACTATTATTTCGTTTTCATGATGTTAAGATAGTATATCTTTGTAGCTATCCTAAATATAGAAACAGAAGAACACAATGAACTAATTTCGTGAAAAATCCTGAATTTATTCCCAAAAGCAGTAGTGTTTTATGTTTCCATCATTTTGCTGAGGATTGTTTTAATCGATCATTAAAAGTGAGACTACACGAGTTACCCAAGTGGTGATGCAATAGAAATTTGTAAAAAAAAACAAAAATATTTTTAAAACATGACCAAAGCTGCATAAAAAATTAATAGAGAGGAGGTGTCCAAAAAATTTAAAACATTTTACTGGCAAAAATATTATTGAATATGTAATGTAACTTTGCTCTTGGAAAATCATAAAGTGTTAATAAAATCTATTTCTCATTGTTACCTTACTACAGGAATAAAATATTATTTATTATTATCTTTGTTCTTTTTATTCTACTTTAACGTGCACGTGACGTTTCAGCTTGACAACGGTAAAAAGAGTGACGTTCATGTGACGTCACAGCTTGAGATTCTATCTTACTTATTTACTCTATCTATTTGTCAAAAAGTGGCCTCGGCTACAGGTAAAATAAACCTTACTTTTGATCACTTGAGTATTTAGTCTTTAAAAGACCACACTATTGTTTCTTAAACTTAAATAATTGTCAAAAAGCTCACTCTTAACCAAAAAAAAAAGCTCAGAAAATCAAAATCTTAAACGTAACCCTTATGAAAGAAATGTCATTTGTTGTACCACGTGTACGTCACCCTTTCTACCGATGTCAAAAAGTGATCACATGTTGCACATCAACCATTGTGATTTGCGATGATAAGACATTTATTGTACTGTTACGAGCCCGGCCCTGTCGACTGTCGCCTTGAGGCGACAGCGCATCGACCACAATTAGGGGATAATTCTCGAAAAAGTCCAACAATTTCGAAAAGTGTCCAGAGAGGCATCAATTTGTTGAGAACATTAGTTCGCAGAGGTATAAACGGAATCACAGATCGAGAGTTTAGTTTAGTTTGAAGTCAAGTTTTTAAAGTAATTATAAAGTGTGATAAAAAGATGTATACAGTTGTGAATACCGAAGTGATTTGTAAAGTAAAATTCATTGTGTAGAAATATTGGAATAAAAATGTTTAGTATTGTACTGAGTGTTTAGAATTATCGAACCCAAAGAATAAATATCGTAACAATACATTAAAAATAGATTCAATGGCAATATTAACTTATGTATTTACTTAATTACTATTTTCCAACTCAAAAAGCACTAAATTCTATTTTACAACTTTAAAGGCACTAAATTAAAACAATACTGTAGTAGTTTTCTAGACAGATTAGTAGAACACGAAAATTAACAATCTAGAACCAATTAACTTACTTTATCATGAATATAGACAAAATTAAGCTTAATATTTGTTTAGTAGATACTTACACCAAATGTTATTTCGCACCAAAGATGTTTCTCCTTATCTTCCAAGTAACTTTGAGCAAAATTGTAACTGTCAACTACTTCATTGCTCTCTGCCGGTGTGCTATTCTGTGCTTCAGAATTTTGGTTTTTTTGCTCATTATCAGATTCATCTGTAAAATGATACTTTATAATACAAAAGAAAACATTCATTTAACCATATAATATCAACATAAACAAATTTATTAGTACTAGTGGTCGCCCAGAGGTCGGAATTCGACCGTAATTAATTAAATTTTTAATTTTGAATGTTATTGAGGTTTTTTTGTTAGAGTATACCTTTATAATAATTGCATATATTATTTTTGAATTTTATTTTGTTACTTCAGCTGCTAGTGTTTGACATTGGCAGTATAAACGTAAACAATGAATGTTTTATTTTATTTAATGTATTAAGCAAAGGGTGTTGGCAGGAAAACAAACGAATGGGGCACTGTATAGATTTATGAACAGCAGAAAGTGTCAAAAAAGGCACGTGCATGAAAATAGGATTAATGCTGCGAGGATGAGTAGTCTGAGAAGTATAGCCAGAGTGACTCGATTGGATAAAGTAAAGAATAGTGAGGTAAGAGAAAGCTGTGGTGTAAAAGAAGATGTGGTTACAAAGATAGACAAAGGATTGCTTAGATGGTTTGGACACGTAGAAAGAATGGATGAAGGAAGATTGACGAAACAAATTTATAAGGTGAGTATGAATGGACAAGTCGGTAGAGGTCGACCTCGGCGAACATATCTTAATCAGATCAACATTGGTTTGAAGAAAGACCAGGTCAAGAGTACCAACAACTGATGAGCATGTATGAGAGCACTGATAAAAGTAGAGGCAGGAAAAGATGTGTGTAAAAACTGTAGCAAGTGGAAGGAAGTGGTCTCTGCTTACCCCTATGGGAAAAAGGCGTGACTGTATGTGTTTGAATCCAATGTTGTGTTAAAATTTCAAGTCAATCGACTACTTTTCGAATTTTGCGGACACAAACATACGGAAGCAGAATTTTTATGCATAAAGATAAATGAAAAAATAGAAATACATATTATAAATAAAGTTTTTTAACTAAATAATATTTGAATACTAACCAAATATTAAAAAAAATGTATGAAAACATATCTAAACAAAAATCTACTTATTGAATAAAATATATTTTAAATGATTACAAAGAAATTTACCATCATCCGAGCCTACTTTTTCTTCATCCTCTGGTTCTAAATCGTCTCGTGTTTCCTGATATTTATGAGTTTGTTTTGCATCGTCTCGGTCTTCAACTTCATCTTCTGAAGAACTATCTTCATCTGGTCCTTCATTTTTCTTCGGTTGATCTTCGTCATCTTCATTATTTAAGTTCTTTTTGTTTTTTTCTTCCCCCATCATCACTCTTTAAAATATTATTTTACAATAGTTAATGTTTGCTACGTTACTTTGTACTGAAAATAAATATACAAAGCAAAATTTGCCATATTTACAGTACGTACAATAAAAACAATCAATACTGGATATTTATACTTACATATTAGAATTAATTTTGCTAATCTTTTTAATAGCCGAAAACATTTCGCTAAAGAATCTTTTTTTTAAATGTCTCAAAATTTGGACAGGTTTTACACAGTAATCCATGCTGTAATATTTTTTTGGTAGAAAATTAAATCTCACTGTGTATTTATGTTGTCTGAAAAAATAGAATAAATCATAATTACAAGGCGTATTATTTAATGGATCTGTAGGTTAGACATTTTATAAACACTTTTGTTGTTGTTGATGTTTGTTGTTTAAAAAAATAAAAATATTTTTTTATTATCAACAGCTTAGGCTGCTTGAAGACGCTCAATGTTAACATCAATATTTGCAGAATAATTGACGCTGAGCAATATATATTGACCGATTGTAGTTTATATTTAAAGATAACACAATATACATACATATATACAAGGTATCTCTACAACCCAGGGTGGGTCTTGGCTGATAACCAGATTGACCATGTCGTGGTGGATGCAAGACATGGGAGCAATGTCCTAGATGTAAGTAGCCTTAGTGGAGTAGACGGAGATACAGATCATTTCCTGGTACAAGCAAAACTTCAAATCAGAATATCGAGTTAGAAAAACCTAAAAACTAACCAAAACGCACAATGGAACATAGAAAAACTACAGAATCCAGCAGAACAACAAAAATATAAACAATAAATAGAACAGAAACTCATTGACAATGGAAATCGTATAGTGGATGTTAATGTCTTGTGGAAATATATTGAACAAACGATAAAAAAGAGAGCAGAAAAAGTCATCGGGAAAACCAAAAAGAAAACGAATAAATCATGATTTAATGAAGAGTGTCAACAAAAACTACAAGAAAGGGAAACTTCTAGGAAAGCCATAATTCAGCACGATACACCTGAACACCGAGAAAAATATGCAAACTCTCGCAAAGAAACGAGGAAGTTCATAAAAATAAAAAACAAGAATATGAACGTCAAAAATATGATATAGAAAGGAACAGGTCTAAACCAGCTTCTAGAGAATACTTTAAGGCAATAAAAAACGAAAAACGTGGATATCAGCCCAGGTCGGTTCTGATGTTGAAAAGCGATAATGGAGACATGATAATCAACGAACACGAACAGTTAGAAACACTACTTTGAAAAGCTGCTAAATATAGAACTCGATGAAAAGCACATTGAAAATACATACCACACAGCAGACCTCCCTGTAAAAGAACCATCTATAGAAGAAGTTCGAAAGGCAGTAAAAAAATCAAAGGCTCCTGGATTGGATGACATACCATCAGTACTATTAAAGTACAGAGTTGAATCATTATACAGGCAATTACACCAACTAATTAATTTGATATGGAAAGAAGAGACAATACCAACAATATGGCAAGAAAGCACCGTAATACCAATCCACAAAATAAGGTGACAAGTCAAAGTGCTCAAACTACAGGGGAATATCACCTATCAATACGGCCTACAAAGTCCTAGTCAATATTGTTCTGGATAGACTAACCCCATACTCGGAGAACGTTCTAGGGGAATATCAGGCGGGTTTTAGGAAATTTAGATTTACTATTGACACCATAGATTTTTGGCAAGCATACGACTGCATTGAAAGATCTCAAGTGTGGAATGCAATGGCCGAATTCGCATAGTTTTGAGATACGTAGCGGATTAAGACAAGCAGATGCTTGTCACTTCTACTCTTCAATACCGCCCTAGAGAAAGCTACCAGGTCGGCAGAAATTCAAACAGAAACTATTATTAGCATATCCAGATGACATTGACATCATTGGAGACTTCACACCAACAGTAAAAGAGGTCTTTAATCGAGAAAAAGACCAAATATATGTGCATAAACAGACAGGGGCGCAGAGAATAGAATAGGGCAGAACGTGGCAATAGACACCTACAATTTTGAACGAGTGGATTGTTTCAAATATCTGGGAGCTACAATTACAGCCGATAACAACGTCACAGAGGAAATAAAAGACAGAATACAAGCCGTAAATCGATGTCTGTTCTCTCTAAACAACTTTTTCAAATCCAAAGATAACACAATAGCCAATCAAAAAGAGTTTGCTTTTAATTGTGCAATCAAATAAATATTGCTTTGTCTGTGGGTAGTTTTGTGCAATATTGGTTCAGTTCAGTCATCCTTTCACCCACAAGCACTTCTACTTTTTTACTATCACTATTAATGCAATGGTCACATAACTTGGTTTTTTATGTTGACTGCAGAAGTATTAGACTTGAACTAAATATCTTCTTCTTCTTCTTCTTCCTTCTTTAATGTAAGTAACGATACAAAAAAATTGGTCGAAAATGTTAGGTGCGGAATTTTCGAAAGTAAAATTAAAGGAAAACGTGGCATTGGAAGCAAACAAATGACATGGTTAAGGAACATTAAAAATTGAACCGGCGTCAGAACAATTGGTGAATTAGTTCACAGCTCCAGATTGAGAAGAATACTCCAACGTGATTGCTAACATAAATTAAATCAGTAAATATCAGCATTCCAATGTGGTCGCCAACAGCCAGACATGGATTAGCAGCCGAAGAAGAAGTGTGTTAAATAGGAGGCTGTATTATTCAGTAGTTTTAGTTTTAGTTGTATAATTTCATAGCTTAATTATATGCAGCAAAAATTAATATCGGTCCAGCAAACTTAACACTCAAAGGACATAACATTGAGCGGGTTGATCATTTTAGATATCTTGGAAGTTGGCTAAACTCCGCGATTAATTCAGATGAAGAAATCATGGCCTCCAGGAATGCCTTTAGGACATGGAATCAGATTTTATGCAGCAGAGAACTAAAGATCCAAATACGAGTAAGAGTGCTCCGTTGCAACGTTTGGTCCATTTTAATGTATGTTTGTGAGACATGGACTTTAACAGTTGATGTGATGAATCGAGTTGAAGCATTTTAAATGTGGTGTTACAGGCGGATGTAAAAGATACCATGGACGTCGCATACAATTAACCTAAAAGTACTGCAGGTAATGCATAAAGATCGAGAACTCTTAAATGAAATTAAGAAGAGGAAACTACAATACTTTAGGCACATCATGAGAGGTACTAAGTATCAAATGCTTCGCTTCATTCATGGTAAAATAGAGGGTACAAGATGGATAGGACGAAAGAAACTATCATGGCTTCGTAATATACGCCACTGGACAGACCTAGACATGGAACAGCTTTTTAGAACTGCCGCTGATCGTGAAGAATACCAAAATGTAATTGACATGGCGATCGCCAACATTTGAATACAAATATGGCACTCGAAGAAGAAGAAGAATTATAATATGTAAGAAAGGCTAAATAAAAAAGGGAGAAGGCAGAGCAGGTTATTCAAAAGCTGTAACATTTGAGAAAAGAGCTGGATGGTTCCTGAGATGTTACTGATGGGGAAACTCATCGGACACACGCCTATTATAATTATATTTTTACTGAGAAAAAAATCTATTTACATACCTCAAAGGCTTGATTTGCAATTCAACGGTAACATCTACCGTTTCCAAAACATCGGCAATTACTACCTTCGTTAGTAATTTTCTCAATTCGTTTGCTTTATTTTCCAAGTTCGGTATTTGTAAAAATGGTATTTCCATCGACGGAGTTTTGATATTTTTAGAAGCCATCATTAAAATTTCTCTTAATCGAGGAATACCAAGCGTGACGTTCATTTCACCCCTTCCGGCGAAATGAAAGGTGTTTAATGTCATCTGGGTGGAGGGTTCCCCGATGGACTAAAATACACATTTTTTAGAACGTTCTTTGTCGGTTTTCCTAAACGTATGAGGTAAAAAATAATTTAATAAAAAAAATATTCACATACTTGTGCAGCAAGAAGACCTACTGGTTCACCGGGGGAGCACATCGACTGCATGGCCTTTAATTTCATTACATTCTGAAATTCCTTTTTCTTTTTTTTGTTTTCAAACTTTTTACAGCTGTTTATTAAATTTTCCAATTTTTCATTTACCGCGCCAAAATTAGCATCAGGTTGATATACAGATTCGATGGGATCGGGACACTTATGACATTGATTTATAAAGCTAAAAAAATAAAAAAGTATCTCTCAGCAAGATTAATTAAGCGATATAATGGGTGTCTCAAAATTTACGCAATATTTGAACTTTGCGGTAGTATTGCCAACGAAACAAAGACAACGTGACAGCTGTCACTTTAAATAAAAAGTGTGAGGTCTTTAATGCTAACTGAGCTGAAATCAGATAAGTCATCAAAGTTAGGTTGTCCTGGTATAAAAAGACGTTTTCTGCCTAGGAAAGGGCAGTGTCAGAGATAATGTACCATTGTTTCCTCCTCTTCCTCATCGTGACAGCTTCTACAGAAGTCGTGTCGTAGCTCTGCGATTCCCATGCGCCGTGCATGGGAATCCAGCTGATTAGGCAATATTAGTTTTTTGTGCCTTAATTGCAAGATATGGAAGTGGACGACATGCGGTTCCAACAAGACATTACCACATGCTATTCAGTTTCAGAAAAAATTCAATCAATACACGAATAATTTTCTGGGCGGGTAAATTCCCGTTATGGTGATCAGAATTGGCTTTCCAGATATTGTAATTTTTTTGTAGAGGCGGAGAAAATCCTTAAGGAGAGTCTGAAAGCTCAAGGTCTACTGTGAGACTCCACTGACTGTGTCAGGACTACTCACTAAAAACTCCACCCCTACTTAGGTCCGCCTGGCTATTGCCTACTGTGACACTTAGGCATGATGGCCCATTGTATCTTCCCTAGGTGGTTTTATATCATTGTACCCAATCCAGTACTTTCGTACATTGTACAAGTTCTGTACTGGGTGGGAACAATATAGTTCTGGGTCGCCGGATGGCTGCCCAAAAATTGCCTGTCATTTGCGGTCCAGTGCCCCGCAACAGCACAGTATGTGTTTACTGTTTCCGGATCCTTGCCGCACAATTTTAAGTTTAGATCTCCATTATACAGTCCCATTTTGTTAAGGTGCTTCTTTACTGGTGCGTGACCGGTTAAGAGCCCCGAGATAATGTGACTTAACACCGTTGCGACTTTTTTTCTTTGGGGTTTTTTTAAGTCTAAGTAAATTGAATAACATATCCACAAAATTCAACCACATTTATGCAAAATGGTCATGAACAATCTATACAAAACAGTGCGTACGTGCCAGCAGTGCCTTTGAGGCAATTTACATAACCTTGTATAGTATACTTTATGAATTAATAAAAAAATTAACAATTTTTAATTAAAACCCTATTTTTTCTGTAAAAATTACGTCTTGCCTAAACTTTGGGACACCTTTTATAGACACTAAAATAAATATTGAAACATTTTTTAAACATTAAAATAAATATTGAAAGAGCATGTTTATAAATTATTACCTTATTTTAATTTCATCGTCCAACTCATACCAAAGATTTGTTAACTGCTCTCTACTCAATGTTTTCTTATCGCCCACTTTATTTTTAACATATTTACAAAAAAGTAAAAATGGACTACTCCTCCTTTGTTCAAGAGGATTACCAAAATGCTTTTTCCATTTTGAAATCTAAAGAAAAGAATTGGAAATTTTTTAAATCAGTTATAACAAATTTAAAAAAAAACTCTTATTATACACAATATTAAAAATGTTCACATAATAATTAAATAAATAATGGTTTAAAAAAACTAAGACAACACGATTTTTAAGAAAACCGAACTAAAAAATAAAAAAAAATTTACAATCAAAAGCGAGGGGTGCTTTTTATGATGTTTACGTTTTCTTATTGGAGACTTTACTTTTACCAATATCTGTTTATTATCAAATATATTAATTGATATAGCGCACCTCACGTTTTTGATTGTAAAATTATTTTTTAATTCAGTTTTCTTAAAAAGTGTGTTGTCTTAGTTTTTTTAAACTATTATTTATTTTTCAATTTTTAGTTGAGTTTTTTTTTTTTAATTTAAAAATATAAATATAAAGCGTATAAAAAACGCGGAGGTAATAAAATTACTAGGATTTAAAATGGTGATATGCGTTAGCGACATCTGTTGGAGAACAGTTTAAGCGTAGCCATCAAATTTTTACTTCTTTTGTCAGTCTATTTAAATTGAATTCATGCGGGATATCAGCCATTTTTAAGCCACTTAAAAAACTTTTTTTTAAATTTAACTGATCCTGGCCGGATATTTAAAATTTTTTATGAAATAATTGTATTGTCATCGGTCTTTTACAAGTATGCAAAGTCGATCCGATGTTTTTAATTCAGTGAAAATCGTGTCCAAAGATTCCGTTACATAGATAGATAGACAGATACAAGTCAAGCTAATATAAAGTGTATAAAAAGAACTGAATCATTAAAATAACTAAATTTAAAGTTTTAAATTACAAAAAAACATGAATACCTATTGTAAAAAAACTTTAAAAAAAATTACCTTTACCTTTCAAGAGTTAACAAAAATTATTTTTGAGATTTTTTAATTTTGCAAAATATAATGTACAAAAAACGAAATTATTTACCAGTTTCCCGTGTTCCTTTATAGCTAACTGATCTTCATCCTGCTTAACTTGCTCCAGTATATCAGGTTGTGCAAGAACTTTGATATTTTCTGCTAAAAAGTCAAATTGCTTGTTGTTAAGAAATTGAGCTTTCGATATGTCCATACCATCTTCGCCATATAAAAACTAAAGACCATAAATTAAAATTATACGTTAGAATGTAACCCAAATGCTATAAAAAAAATTTACTTTAAGGTTAAGAGAGGTGCGACATCTGTTAGCGAATCGATAAACTTGAGGCGAGAGATAGTAGAAAAATATTTGGCAACACTGCAAATGGCTTCTGACGCCAGCAGATCGACTCGTCACTGTTAAATTATATTCAGACATTGTACGAAATAAAGTTTATATTTATTTTAAGCTGTGTTTTTGTTTCCCCGATTGAAAAATCGAGTCACGTACTCTTTACCTAACATAAAATATTATGTTACTGAAAGGGAACATCCTGTTCTGGTCAAGATTGCAGAACCAACAGAAGAAGTACCTTATGACCGGTAACAGCGCAAAATTAAATATCTTCAGGGAATGCTGTAGACTATGGGTGCATAAGTCTGCTTACAGTTTTTGCAAAGTAAATTTTTAAGTCAACGTGTTTACAACATAACAAAATTAGGTTTTTTTATTCACTTTCTCTCTAGGATAACGAAAATGTGGAGAAATGTTATCTTCAATGACGAATCAAAATCAAACATATGCGTAGGTGATTTGTACAAAATCTGAAGTATTCATAAAAAATAAGATAAAATTTGATCAGGAATTATGATATAGAGATGTATGAATAGTTAAGGGGTATGAGTTCATCGATGGTACTGTAAATGCAGAAATGTACCAACACATTTTATCAAGAAGCTCGATTCTAACAGAACAAAATTTTGGAAATGAAATTTTTATATTTCAACAGTTGTGCCCTGCCATACTGCGAAAATAACAAAAAAAAAATGGTTTGGAGATCATACATACATATAGTCACGCCTTTTTCCCGTAGGGGTAGGCAGAGACCCCTTCCTTCCACTTGCTACGGTTCTTACACACATCTTTTGCTTCCTCTACTTTCATCAGTGTTCTCATACATGCTCATTGGTTGTTGGTGCACTTGACCTGGCCTTTCTTCAAAACAATGTTGATCTGATCGAGATATGTTCGCCGAGGTCGACCTCTACCGACTTGTCCATTCACACTCGCCTTATAAATTAATTTCGTCAATCTTTCTTCATCCACTCTTTCTACGTGTCTAAACCATCTAATCATTCCCTATCTATCTTTGTAACCACATCTTCTTTTACACCATATCGTTATCTTATTCTATTCTTTATATTCTGTTACATTATATTATATTATATTCTATGAAATTCATATATACTATTATATTCTATTCTTTATATTCTTTACTTTATCCAACCAAGTCATGATGTTAAATTATTATTCTGACCGTTAAGTAGCCCTGACTTTAATACCATTTAAACTTTATGGCATCAGATGAAAAAGTCATTGTCATTGGGACTACCGACAGGAGTGAAAACTTAAAACTATGGATTTTCAAATTAATTGTAGTATTAAAAGTTAAAATTTATAATTTGTAGATTAAAATCATTAAATAATAACTTCATAAAAGTGGGCTATCAGCTCGAGACCACTTTTTGACAGAAAGATAGAAAAAGAAGCATTACGTCACCGTTGCCTCTGAACCCTTTGATTATGTGGAAACTTCAAACGTATACTGTGCATGTTTAAATTGTGTTGAAGTTTAATTATTATTTTAACTGTTTCAATTGTAGAATTACTGTGCAGTACAATAATATTATTTTGACCACTGCATTTTTCTTCTGTCAAAAACTGCTTAGCGCGCCTGAAAAAGTCTTCACTTTAAAAATCACGGAAATTTGAAACTTTTTCACCCTCAATGTTAAATTTTGGTAAAAACTTCAAGACTTTGAGCGAATGAACTCAGAAACGGTACGGTAAATGGAGTTAATCTTTTACCAAAATGTTTGCAGCAAGTTTTGTGATCTCAAACAACGTGATTTGCGATATAACTACTTCAATTAAAATATTTCAATAAATATTCTTGTTAGGATCGTTGTAATTTTCCACAAAAGAAACCAAAACAATGTAGAAATTCATTATTTAAATATTTGCTAATTTACCTGTATCACACTTTTGTCACTATTTCTGACCGTCATATCGTAACCGACTTTAAGTCCTTCTAAATGTTTAATTAAACATCTTTGCAAGTAACCACTGCGACTAGTTTTAACGGCTGTATCAATTAGACCCTAAAAAATCAAAAACCTACATAGAAATTTGTATTTTAAAAAAATTTATAATGTTTGGTGTGTAAACATTTTAAATTAATACCTCACGTCCAGCCATACAATGGAAGAAAAACTCTTGTGGTTGAATTCCCGTCATGAAACGTCCATCGATAAATCCTCCAGCTCTAGGTTGGAATTCGAAGGCTGGAAAACTGGGAAGGGATTTTCCAGATATCATTACAGGTGGTCGTTTTCCTTCCAATTCTATTTGACCGAGGAGGCAAGAAATTTGCATGGTATTTACAGTGGAACCTTTAGCACCTGACTGAACCATCAACTGAAGATTGTTTTGAGGAAACTTGCAAACTAAGCCAGCCGGTAAGCACGCTCTAAAAAATACGATCAATGCCACATAAGTAAACACCACACTTGCGATATTTATGTCATGCGAGCCACTTCTTAAATTGGGCCGACCCGGTCTCGCTATAAAATCCCAAATCCCCCTGATAATTTAGCACCATAAGGATCCTATGTCCTATAAACACTTGAGACTCGAATCTACACAGCTGAATATGTTCATCATCGACTGTTTCTGCCAATCGAAGGGCCGAGACCAATAAAAGTTATAGAAATCTGCTAGAAGAAACTAGATTAGATTCTAATGAGAGGCTTTTTGTAAGTATGCACTCCGACCTGATGAGGTCTATCGACCCCTTCCTGTGGGTTAGAGCTCCTCTAGCTGTTTTACCAACTTCCAGAAGCTGTTGGGGGTCCTGATATATCTCTGCCTCAGATTTTTCTTTGCCTAAGCAAGGAACTGGAACCTTGCCAGTCCTTCGCAGTGGCAAAGAACGTGTTCCGCCGTCTCTTCTTCTTCAATACAGAAACGACATTCACTGTTCTCAGTCTCTTTTAACCTACAAAGGTGTTTGCGGAGTCGACAATGTCCTGTTAGCAGGCCCAGTGTTACTTTCAGCCTAGTACAGCAGGTGCTGTGATCGTATGCGAGGGTTTTTACCTGTGGATCCATTCCATTTATCCAGAGCTTTTGAATGCATCCAATTTTTTATGGTGCTCCTTCTAAGGCTTTCTAAAACTTCACAGTGGGATTCGGGTCCGATAGGGACAGCCTCCGAGATCATTTTGGCCAGTGTATCTGTCTCCTCGTACCCTTCTAACCCCGAATATTCTTGGATCCATACCAGTGTGATTAGTGGAAGAAACTAAATAAAAGTATTGTATTTCCAATCTCAGTTGAAAAAAAGATGTTTTTACCAAGGCACTGCGATATTCCGGTAATAAGCGCTTTATTCTATAATGAGTAATACCGATAAATTTAGTAAAACATATCGGCCGCCTCTTTGTATATGCTACGGGTAGCACAGCTTATTTCTAAATATCAACGTCGCTAATACGCATTTACCAGATCATCGGTCGACAATCTAACTCGCATGTGTTCACTTGAATAGAAGTTGGTCAAATCTTTAGACGTTTCAAAACATTAGCGCGCGCTGGTTTTCAAAAATTTCTCAGTAGGTTTTTATTGTTTGCGTTTTATTTTTTTGTGATATTTGTGAAATGGCTTTTTGGAGACCGCTCGAGGTAAATGATGAATCTAACGAATTGCTTAATATTGCCGATATTCACATTAATCATGAAATTTCTGAACATAATGTAATTCAAAGTAATGATAATATCCAAATTGATGATGATATACATCTTAATAATGCAATTCTAATTAATAATAATAAAAATGAGACACAATTTTGGAAATTTAAAAATCGAGATTTGCATATTCAAGTTCAATAAGTAATTTTAAATATATATATTCATGCTAAAAAGCATGAATTCAACTCAAGATGAAATAATATGCAACTTAACGAATATTATTATCATTTAGTAATTAAACGAGGCGTTGTGACTAAACACGATAAAAAACGAAAACGTATCGTCAATCGTTGAATAGATGATTCAATTTCAATTTATTCAATTCAATTACATTATAATTATAATTACATCAATCGTTTCCATTTCATATATTATTTCATTGCTTTTTAGATATACACCTAGGTGTCAGCACACCTGTATGTGTATTTTTCTATTCTACTTATACACTAATATAATACATTATACCTACAGTATATACTAACATATATCATTATTATATATACATACATACTAAGTTAATATACCTTGAATGAAATCAGATTACTAGTTTTTGGTATTATAAGATATTCATATATTCTATAATGTTGTTTGTAATATGTTTGCATTTTTTTGAAAATAGTTTAGAGTTTATGTTCCTAATATTCAGCGGTAGAGTATTGAAAATTTTTGGTGCAATAGTTGTTGTGAACCTGTAACTTGCATCTTTATGAAAGTTTGGTGTCGTCAGTAGTTTGTTTGTAATTTGCCGAGTATTATATGAGTGGGCAGGGTAGTTTTTGAGCTGAGGGTTCTTGGTTATCAAAACACGGTTTGCATGAAAGTATAGCATTCTAACATTTAGAATTTCGCTGCTGTATAATTGAGTTGTTGGATACTGTCTGTCTTTATGTGAAATGACTCGTAGTATGAAATTTTGAACAACATTCAACGATGCATCTAAAGATGTGATTCGACAAACGTTTTACAATACGTACAAAGAAAATTATTAAATGAGTATATGGACTACATACCTATTAATTTCGTTAGTGAAAGAATCCAAAGCGGACTTATAAGATCTATCAATCACAGCTCTAATGTTTGAATCTGAAGCACTTAATTCTTCTATTTTTGCAACGACATTTTCATCCGAAGTGTTCAATGGTAAATCTAAAGCCGTTACCACAGCTTCTTTTCCAATAGTTCTAGAATCTCTTATGATCTCTCTTCTTTTTTTGTCTGCTTTTTTAACGGTTAAGATATCATGTACTCCCAAGGTAAATCCTTCTTGTTGCAAAAAACTCATAAATAATTTTGCTAAAGATGAAAGTAACCTTATGGCATAAGAGCCTCCATATAACTAAAATTAATAAATATATTGCTTTAACCAACGAATAAGAAGTAAATATGAATCAAAGACTTAACGGTCGTGTAAAGGATGTTTCACTAAACTGCGACAGAGGTGGTTCCAGTGTTCGCAAGGAGGCACATGTGTGTGTGTGTGGTGTGTGTGTGTGTGTGTGTGTGTGTGTGTGTGTGTGTGTGTGTGTGTGTGTGGTGTGTGTGTGTGTGTGTGTGTGTGTGTGTGTGTGTGTGTGTGTGTGTGTGTGTGTGTGTGTGTGTGTGTGTGTGTGTGTGTGTGTGTGTGTGTGTGTGTGTGTGTGTGTGTGTGTGTGTGTGTGTGTGTGTGTGTGTGTGTGTGTGTGTGTGTGTGTGTGTGTGTGTGTGTGTGTGTGTGTGTGTGTGTGTGTGTGTGTGTGTGTGTGTGTGTGTGTGTGTGTGTGTGTGTGTGTGTGTGTGTGTGTGTGTGTGTGTGTGTGTGTGTGTGTGTGTGTGTGTGTGTGTGTGTGTGTGTGTGTGTGTGTGTGTGTGTGTGTGTGTGTGTGTGTGTGTGTGTGTGTGTGTGGAGATGCTAGAAGTGTGTGTGTGTGTGTGGAGATGCTAGAAGTGTGTGTGTGTGTGTGGAGATGCTAGAAGTGTGTGTGTGTGTGGAGATGCTAGAAGTGTGTGAAATTATTCTACTGTATGATTCATTTGTTATACAATTAAGGTGCGTATATATTGGTAGTATGTAAAGATTATTAAATACGTTTAAAAGTTAAGTATTACTGTATTGGTATTAGCTTTTATGATACTTTGATGCAATAAAAATAAATCAATGAAAATACCTCGTAAATGCAATGAATTAAACCGTATGGCGTAGAGCCATAATGTGTTTTATCTAAAATTCCCACAAGAAGTTCACCTCCTCTAATTATTACTTCAGCTTCACTCATATTTTTATCGTTTTCAAATGGAATTCCACCTGCTTTCCATCTTCTGGCTGGTCTTGATTGCCAAGCCTAAAATAAATGATATAATTTAATTGAAAAAAAAATCACATTTTTGTAAAATTTTTTAATAAATCTGTATAAAATTAAATTACAGCATGAATGCTCTTAGATAATTAACTTACCTTAGGCGAAATTTTAGCAGTGGAAGTAAGGTTGAGTAACTCTCTGCCTTCTGGAATAACATTTATAATAACAGTGGACAAAACTTGTTTTCCTGACCACAAAATTCTCGGCTTCAAAATCGCAGGAGGTAGAAGTTTAATATTTCCCGTTTTGTAAGACAATCCTTGATAAACTAATTGCTGATAAGCTTGTCTAAAATTTAACGAAAAAATGTATAAGTATGAGTTTATAAAACTAATTTTTCATAAAAAAGAATAGATTGTAGGGAGGGGGTCGTGAAGGCTATGCTGCCTCTCAAGCACTTCGACCTATCAGATCTTTTGTGCATAACCCTTAATCTATTCGAGGCCCGGGATTCCGAGACTTCGTACAAAGCTTATCAGTTTCCTGGGGGCTAAGTTCCTGACATTGGAGGGCTTTAGGAAGGCCCCTTCCAGAAATTTGAGCCTCTTGCAGAAAAGCGCTGGGCATTTGCAAAGCAAATGTTCTGCAGTTTCAGCGAAGTTCTCACAGTAGCGGCAACTATCACTCTCTGTTTTGCCCATCTTTTTCAGGTGGTACCTCAGAGGGCAGTGTCCAGTCAAGGAATCTCGTGACCAGTTTTAAGTCTTTCTTGTCCAACTCGAGAAGCTGTTTAGCTTTCCTTTGCGAAAGGCTTACTAGCCTTTTCCCTTGTCTTTGTCCTGGCACTTTATGCCAGTGAGATTTCATTTTATCTGTTTCCCAGCGTCGAACCTCTTCTTTCAAGTGGGCTTTGGAGAGTCCACAGAAGGGTTCTGGGCCGGAAAATTGTGTATTTGTCCCTTCGTTGGCAAGGCAGTCTGCTTCCTCGTTGCCTTTAACTTCCTTGTGACCTGGAACCCACATCAGAGTAACCTGATTGTTTGCTGCCAGTTGTCTCAGGGATTGTTTACATTATAATAAAGAATAAGGTTTGTTTGAATTAGTTGTTAATGCAGTACAATTTGTGTTATTAAAATTGGTATTTGATCTGATTCCATTAAATTAGAGTAACAATTATAAACGGTACAAAAGTCCTTTTGGACTCTAGATATGTTTGTCTTTCTAACTGAAACGGTTAAGAGTAAACAAAGCCTCTAGATTGTGTAAGAGGAGAGGAGACGCGCAGCATAGAAATACATACTTAGCAATGTGACGTCTATTTGTGTAGTCCACGTGTTTGTCAAAAAAATTACACAAGATGTACAGACTATTGAAGCATCCAGTAATGTACAGATTACAGAAATAAATTAGGAATAATATTCATATGCAAACAGTAGTGTATGTCGTTCTATAAATGCTTTATTCCAATTCTTATATTCCTTATATATCCAATATAATTGAATTTAATCCTAGAAATCCTTTAAACATTAGAAATTTCACTTTTAATATGGGCACATAGTGCACACATCTTTTTTTTATTGGTTAATATACATCAATAATGCATTGCGATAGTAGCTTAGAAGATAATACAATGAGGCTACTTTCAGAGTTCAAGTGCGACAATATGTGAATAATTTATTTTTAACCTTAAATTTTTATATTACGACTCACTTATTTTTTTATAGCCAATTAGTTGACAAACTGACTAAAAAAAACATCAAAAAAAAGCATCATTGCCGAAAAATGCAAAAACAAGCGTAAGACAAAATATAATACGTTTATCAATAATAATATACTACGAAAGGAACTTCGTTCCAACCGAGTGTTCCATCGCATTCCTGGAATGTTCACAATAACAATGACATCGCTTTAAAATGTTTTTTTTACAGTTGTAGTCCAAGTATTTTAGGAGCGGGTAAAAAACTGTCCTTGTTCAATTTTAAAACTTTTGTAGTAAAATCCACATTACGAATGTGGCGAATGTAAACGTGTCTTAAACATTATTTTAAATGTCAGAGCCTACTCGCTCCGCTCGCCAACTCCGGGGGCTCCGTCCCTTTATAGTTGGATTGATATCGAATAAAGTTTACAAAAGAAACAGACAAAAAACGATATGTATGTCATTATTATTTTGATACAAACGAAGGAATGTAGAGGGCGCAGACATAAAAGAAAAATAAATTATGGGCGGAAAACACTTTTTTATATTATAGGAAACTTTGTAAGAGAGAAACGAGCAACAACGAAAAAATTAAAAAAATACCTACAATAATTAAAGTAAAGTCATCAAAAGCGAAATTAAAATATTTTAATTTAAAAACTTACTTATTGAAAAATCTTCCTCTCAACGACAGACGCACACCAGATATCATATGATCCTGAATGAGCCCACTCAACGGAGTACCATCTTTAGGTACCAGGTACTGATTGCTAACATTTACTGAAAATGAAAACGTTTAAATATAATTATTCTAAAGAATTAAATTTTTCTACCAACCAATATTATAACCTTCACTTCTGGCAAGTTCATTTTGAGGAAAGTGTGCATTCATTTCATCTCCGTCAAAATCAGCATTGTAAGCTTTGCAATTGGCATAATGCAGCCTTAAAGTTTTTTCTCCTTTTAGTATTCTTGCGGTATGAGCCATTATACTAGGTTTGTGCAAAGTTGGTTGACGGTTCAGCAACAAGATGTCACCGTTTTGTAAATGTCTATGGACCTAAAAAATGTAAACTAATACATGGTCGTCAGTTGCTGGTACTCTTGATCTGGCATTTCTTTAAAACAATTTCCATCTTATCGAGATACGTTTGCCGAGGTCGACCTCTACCGGCTTGCCTTATAAATCTGTTTCGTTAATCTTCTTCCATCCATCCTCTCTATATATTCGAACCATCTAAGCCTTCCTTTTTCTATCTTTGTTACCACATCTCTTCTTTTATACCATAGCCTTCCCTTATCTCACTATTCTTCACTTTATCCATCAGAGTCACTGCGGCTATACTTATCGGACTACTCATCTCCGCAGCATTAATCTTACTTTCATGCTTTATATAGGGCCCCATTCATTTTTTTCAAACCAATACACTTCACTTAATATCACAGCCATACTTACAGTCTTGCTTACATTTATTTTCATCCCTTTCAATTTTGTAACAAATATTTGGTAACCGTTTCTGTTAGAAAGAGAAAATCCTAGAAGATCTTGTGTATATATATATTTGTTTTGTTGTATTTTGAAGTTAAGTTGTCAGAATAAATTTGTCAAGAAAGATTGTCAAAATATCTTTGGACTAAAATTGAGATATTTACTAAAAAAAGGCAAGTTAGTTGATCAAGGCGACAACATTTGGTGACCCCGACGTGATTACTACTATGGAGAAAGATAAAAAAGCCAGGCGAGAAGGAGCCGGTCTGAATCGTCATCTTTCAGCAGACTTCATATGGCCAGATCATTTTGGAACTACCTCTACTAGAAATATTGAATCCGAACAAAAATCGCTACCTGATCGTCCTAGCAAATGCAGCATGCTACGTAGCACACCTCATAGTTACAATTTTGAGAATTTTCAACAGAGTAAATCATCGAAAACAGAAAGAGTGTTTAGTACGAAGGATGAAAAATGTCATTATTGTAAAAAGAAACACCAAGAAGAATTATGTCCACAGATGAAAATCGATCATGTTGACAAAAGATGGAGTATAGTGACGGAAAAGAAGTTGTTTTTCTTGCCTGAAGAAAAACCACCAAAAATTCAAATGCCGAAGTAGAAAAAAATGCGAAATGAATGGATGTCAAATGTACCATCATCATCTGCTACACAAAGATCTCACGAAATTTAATTCAGATACCCTTGAGCAGCCATCAGAGGAGAAGATTGAAATGGTTTGTGCAATGCGTCATGATAAGAAAAAATCCTTTTGCGAATGATTTCCGTACTTGCCTTATGTGACGAAGCATCAACAGTCACACTATTAGATGCAAAAATCGCGGAAAAACTCGGGTTGCCTGGATATAGGGAGACTCTTTGCCTTCAATGGACTAATGATGAGGTATCGACACAAGAGAATTCGCTTCGTATGGATGTTCATATTTCCAAAACGAGTGAAAACGTGAAATGTTTTCTCATGAAAGGAGTTCGCACGATTGACAATTTGTCACTGCCAGAACAAACTGTCATTATGACCGAATGGGAAAAACATCCTCGCTTGAAAAGTCTGCCAATTGCTGACATAAGAAATGAAAAACCCGTACTGCTGATTGGGCAAGACAATGTGAACCTAATCATAGCCCGACAAATAAGGAGTGGTCCAGAAAATATACCTGTAGCTAGTAGGTGTAAATTGGGATGGGCCATACATGGACCTTGTAATACGAGAAAGGACCATGAAGAGACATTTATGGCACACACATTACACATATGTGAACAAAGCAATAACGAATTATTAGAGTTGGTCAAAAGTTCATTCTCCACTGAATCTTTCGGTGTTTTGGTTACATCAGATCGGCAGAAAGAAAACCAAAGAGCTCTAATGATAATGAACAACACGATTCAGAAAGTTGGTGGAACATATGAAATAGGTCTTCTTTGGCGGAGTGACGATGTACAACTACCTGAAAGTAGATATAGAGCATTGCAAAGATTGCAATGTGTGGAGAAGAAATGTGGGAAAGACGATATACTTGCAAAAGAATATTGTGATAAGATAAGAGATTACGAAGAAAAGGGATATATTCGGAAGTTAACGACAGAGGAAGCGGAAATAGAAAGTCCACGCACCTGGTACTTACCACATTTTCCAGTACATAATCCAAATAAACCTAATAAGATCAGATTGGTGTTTGATGCTGCCGCGAAATCTCATGGCGTCAGCTTGAATGATAACTTAATAGCTGGGCCCGATTTACTCCAGTCATTAGTTGCAATATTATGGAAGTTTCGCCAACGCCGCTATGGATTTTGTGGTGATGTTAAGGAAATGTTCCATAGAGTTGGTATCAGGAAGGAAGACCGGTGTGCTCAACGATTCCTTTGGAGGAATTTGGAAAATAACCGTATTCCAGATACTTACGAAATGCTGGTCATGACATTTGGCGCAACCTGTTCCCCTGTTTGCGCACAATTCGTGAAAAATTGGAATGCTGAAAGAATCGCAACAGATCCAGAAATAAAAAAAGCACTGATTCAGAAATTCTATGTTGACGACTACCTCGATTCAAAAGATACCGAAGAAGAAGCACTCATTCAAATGGAATAGACATTAAATGGCTATGGATAACCAACCAACCAAAAGGAATATTTTGAAGGCGCTGAAGTCTCTATTCGACCCCTTGGGACTCATTGCGTGTTTCACAATCAAAGGGAAGATATTAATGCAAGACATATGGCGCTCCGGAGTAGGGTGGGATGACATACTACCTGAAAAATTATTGATTATTTGGAAAAGATGGATAGAAAACCTTAAAAAGATTACAAAAATAAAAATTCCACGTTGATATAGCTTTATGATACCTAAAGCAACAGAGATCGAGATCCATGGTTTCTGCGACAGCAGTGAGAAAGCCTTTGCTACAGTAGTTTATATCCGAACAGTCTGTGAAGGAAAAGTCGACACCTCCCTTATAGCGTCAAAAACAAGATTGGCTCCCTTGAAACCTTTATCAATTCCAAGGCTAGAGTTAAAAGCGGCTGTTATGTTGAGTCGATTGGTCCAGTCAATAAAACGCGAATTGGAAATATGGATTCGTGGAGATGGAAGAAACTATAAACAATTCGTTGCACATAGAGCCGGAGAAATCCCAGAGAGGACGAAAGTGGACGACTGGAGATGGGTTCCAACAGAATTCAACACAGCAGATGAGGCAACAAGGGATTCATTCAGTAACAAGGAAGTTATCTCTGAAAATTGGTTTCATGGATCTGAATTACTGAAACTACCTGAAAATTTGTGGCCCAAAGAGAAGAAGAACAGTGAACCTATAAAAGAATACCTCAAAGAATTGAAATCTACTGAAACCTGTTTAGTTACCAGGGAATATGAAAATGTACTTCTAGATGTCAAGAGGTTCTCGAAGTGGCTGAGGTTGATAAGATCAACTGCTTGGATTATTAGATTCACAAATATTATGAAGAACAAGATACAAGGAGTGAATTATGTATTTCCGTCAGAACTCACTGTGCCTGAAATAGGAAAAGCTGAGATACACTGGATTCGACAGACACAAGAAGAATGTTTTCTGGAAGATATTCATTGTATAAAAAATGGAAAGCCTCTGAGTCCGCAGAGTAAGTTGCATTCTTGGTGTCCAGAAATCCAACATGGATTGTTAGTTCTTGGAGGAAGAACAAGTTTAGCCGAAGGATTATCGGACAGGACGAAACAACCCATAATCTTAAGCCCGAAACACGATTATGTCAAACTGCTGATCCATCACTATCATGAGAAATTCCGTCACAGAGCAGTGGAACTGGTCTTGAACGATATAAGACAAAAATTCTGGATTATTAATGGACGAGCAGCGGTGAAATCAGTTTTTTTGAAATGTCAGATCTGTAAAAATGAACGAGCTAAACCCTCACCACCTATAATGGGACAACTTCCTGCAGTCAGATTGAATCGAGAGGAATGGACTATTTTGGACCCATTTATGTGACGGTAGGCAGTAGAAGAGAAAAGAGATGGGAGTAATATTCACATGCTTAGCTGTAAGAGCCGTACATCTCGAAATATCGCATACTCTGGATGGCGATTCGGCAGTGATGGCCATAATGAGGATGGCAGGAAGAAGAGGAAAACCCAAAACAATATTTTGCGACAATGGCACAAACCTCGTTGCAGCTGCCAAAGAACTTAAGGAGTCCTTGAAAAGTTTTGACAAATCTGCAGTTATAAATTCCATGACATCAAGAGGAATCGACTTCAGATTTAACCCACCCACAGCTGCTCATATGGGGGGAACTTGGGAGAGGTTGATTGGCTCTGTTAAGCGTACTATTGGGAAAGTGTTGAATAGCCAATCCCTAAAAGATGAAACTCTACAAACATTTTTTGTGGAAGCGGAAAAAATTGTTAATTCCCGACCATTAACGAAAGTCTCAACAGATCCTAACGATTATGATGCTCTGACACCTAATCACTTTCTATTGGGTTCCTGTGATGGTGATGGACCTGTACCACTCATAAATCCGAATTCAATCAACCTGAGACGAGAATGAAGGAAATCGACAATGCTAGCTAATTCATTCTGGGAACGATGGGTTCGAGATTATTTACCAACCTTGACAAAAAGAAGTAAATGGACTAGTGATAGCGAACCAGTCAAGGTAAATGATATAGTTGTACTTGTCAACGACAACGCACCCAGATACGAATGGAAAATGGGCAGAATTACTGCCATTCATCCAGGACCAGATGGTAGGATCCGTGTGGTAGATGTGAAGACAGCTACATCGGAATATAGAAGACCAGTCACTAAGATTTGCCGATTGGAGCTAGAGGAAAATAGTTCCTATAGCAGGGGGGAGAATGTGAGAAAGAGAAAATCCTCAGAAGATCCTATATAGAAGATCTTGTGTATATATATTTGTTTTGTTGTATTTTGAAGTTAAGTTGTCAGAATAAATTTGTCAAGAAAGATTGTCAAAATATCTTTGGGCTAAAATTGAGATATTTACTAAAAAAGGCAAGTTATTTGATCAAGGCGACAACAGTTACAAAATATTTACGATACGCCTTTGGTACGCAATTCGGTATGATTCGGCGCTGCATATCTGTTGAATTTTGAAAATTGTGGGGACTGTTGACATGTCCTTTTCGTTAAAAATTCAACTCTACACCCTTTTCGATTTTAAACCAGTTTATCCTGATAAAAGTACAGGAATCCTCGTTAAGTGATTTCAGCAATTGTATCAAACTATTGCTCAACATACATAGACAATGTCGACCAAAATTAATTTCCCAACACTCTATACTAAGCCCTTTCCAAGCGCAGTAGACCTTTTGACTTTTAGCCAATAATTATAATAATTAAAGAAAAACAGTAGGTATTTCTGATATTAAAATAAAATATAATCCAAAAGTTAATCAATTTTAACCGCTTTAACGATTTTCAAACTGTTTGATGATCAGTCAGATCAGTTTGGAGTTTTTTTCTGAACAACTGGCGTTTTAACTAGCAGTCGTATCTGCTAATAAGTTAACCAAAACGCAATCGAACATTCCCAAAGTTCAAAATCAGGGATCAGAATATATACGTGAAATCAGTTTGGATGAATTAAGAGGGGTTCTGAAAAAAATAAAGAACAAAACTCCAGGAGATGACGGTATAACAATAGAATATATGCAAAAGGGCGGAGATGCCCTACATCGAACTCTCTGTAAACTGTTGAATGCTTATATGGTAAACGGAACAATCCCAGCAGTAATCATAATCCTCCATGAAAAAGGTGATATTGCAGGTTTAAAAAACTACCACCCGATAAGTCTACTGTCGCACGTTTATAAGCTGTTCATGATGATAATTACTAAACGAATAAAAAATAAACTCGACTACTATCAGCATCGAGAAAAGGCAGGCTTCCGAGCGGGTTTCGGCACAAACAACCACCTCCTAGTCATGAAGGTCCTCGTTGAAAAATCAATAGTATACAATAAACCATCAAGTAATGCTGCAATTTTTATCAGAAGCTTGAATAGACCATAGATACACAACAATTATTAAAAATATTTATCGAAATGCATAAGCGACAGTTACGACTACATGAAGACACCGCAGACTTTCCCATTAAGCAAGGAGTACGCCAGGGCGACGTCATTTCATCGAAACTTTTTACAACCCTAATGGAAATTATGTTTAAAAAGGTGGACTTTGGAGACATGGGCATAAATACAGACGGAGAAAAACTAAACCACCTTAGATTTGCAGGCGACATCGTTCTCATCGCGAATCGGGTTGACAAAGCCAGGGATATGCTACAAAGACTTAACGAGGTCTTAAACTCAGTAGGACTAAAAATAAATTACAGCAAAACACAATTTATGACAAATCTGGTCGTAAATGAAGATATAAATTTAAATGGATCAAATCTTGAACTAGAAGTTCCTACAATTACCTGGGACATGAGTTACGCATTGGAAGGGACTTACCTATGGGGCAGAAACACTAACTCTTTTCAAAAAGACGGTTGACAAAATCTGTATTGCCCAGAGAAAAATGGAACAATTGCTGCTTGGCATTTCACTTAGAGACATAATTAGAAACACTGTGGTGAGAGAGAGGACTAAGCTGACAGATGCCTTAGAAAGAATAGCGAATCTGAAGTGGAATTGGGCTGGACACGTAGCGCGTCTCACTGATGGTCGCTGGACAAAGAAGATCGTAGAATGGAGGCCACGACAGAAGGCATATCGCAGAGAGGTAGACCGCCAACTAGATGGTCAGACGACATAAAGAGAATCCAAAGAAACTGGATAAACACTGCACAAGATAGATCTAGATGAAAAAATTTACGGAATTTATGTCCAACAGTGGACGTACATGGTTGTATGATGATGAATCGAAGATTTATAACTGTTCTAGCAGCAGTCAATTTACAAACCATTTGTAAACGGTATACAACGATACATGCACATTTACAATAGTTTGCTAACTATCTGAAATTGCTGCAGAAACAAACCTATAGTTTCAAATTCCATGAGAAGTACTTACTATTCTGACACCTTGTTGAGCTTGTCCTTTATTGTCGTCTGGAGTTAATAAACATTTCAGTAAGCTTTGCTGTTGTTGTACACTATTAGGATTTATGCGCTTAAGAGTTCCATTCAATTCTACCATAACGGCCCTAAGTATAAAATAAATACATGATTGTTTTTAGTCACCTAACAGTAATAGTAGCATTAAATAATTGAGTAAAAAATTCTTTCTTACCCTGGATGTACGTTTGGTCCATTCAAAACCATCTTTCTTAATTCTTCGACGTTCCAAGGCGTCACGGCAACGGGGTAGGTTAATTTTTTGGCGAAGGCTTCTGGAATTCCTATTTCGTCAATGTTAAGATTGGGATCAGGAGTTATGACAGAACGAGCGGAAAAGTTTACACGTTTGCCCATCATACACATACGTATTATGCCCTCTTTCTTTTCTAAAATCTTTAATAAACTGACATGTTATTAAATTTTTATACATACATGATTATATATTATTCGACCGACAACTCTTTACAGGCGATGGCCCTTGACACATGATGAAAAATGAGGTGGGAACATAAACTTTAAAAGTACTTAGTTTATGAGATACAGCTAGTTAAAGATAGAAGATTAAAATCATTTTTTGGTAATATTTTGTAAACCGTTTTGAATGTTTCTTATAAACTTGACAATTAGTTTTCTTTTTAAAGAACTAAAAGTTTAATGAAAACTCCTTGTTTGCGCTAAAACGTTTATTTTGAAGACTAATTTTGGTCTGCCTAGTTATCTCAAGCACTGCGCTTTCATAGTGTTATAATTATTTAACTTTTATACACTCTCAGTGTTCTCGCAAAATTGTGAATTTTAAGGAAAGATATTTCAACCAAAGTTGTTGCAACATGTGAAATCCTGAAACTTCAATTCAGTCGATTGAAAAAAAATAAAGTAAGAAATCATACGAGTTCTACATTAGCACATTATGGTAAGTTCATCTTTTATTACGAAATTAGTTATATTTTAAGACACTTTATATTAGCTTGAATCGTATCTATCTATCTATGTAACGGAATCTTTGGACACGATTTTCAACCACTTAAAAACATCGGATCGACTTGAAACTTTATATACTTCTAAGGGACCGATGACAGTACAATAATTTAATAAATTTTTTAAATATCCTGGCCTGGTTCAGTTATACTTAAAAAAAAAGTGTTTTATATGGCTGATATCCCCCATAAATTCAATTTTTAAATAGATGGTGACGCTTGAACTACTCTCATATGCTAACGCATATCCCCATTTTAAATTTTTCGGCTATACCTCGTAATGAAAAGTAGCAATAATTTTACAATCAAAAACGTGGGGTACGCTATATCAATTAATATATTTGATAATAAACAGATATTGGCAAAAGTAAAGTCTCCAAGAAGAAAACGTAAACATCATTGTTACAGTTGTTAACTGAATTTGATAAAATTATTTAACGCCCCAAATTCAGCCTTGTGTTAACACTCCTTTTCATTTAACTTTTAAGGCTGTAAAAAGAAAACTAAGTGCCAAGTTTAAAAGATGCGAAAAAAATAAAATCCGTACCTGATAGGTGGCGCTATGGTCGAGTTAATAAAACATTTAATATTTATAAACCGAAATGATTCATCTAGACACCCAATAGCTTGTCAAACCAAGTTCAATCATATTTGCAGAATATATTCACATGGTCAACATTGTTTTCTCATCGCGCCACCTACCGGAAACGACAGAATAACGTCAGCGAGCCACCTGTATAATTATATAATATACCAAAACATTTTTAATATTCTTTACCTGTTTTAGACCTTCTCCATCTCTTTCGCGATTGTTTTCATTATCCAACAATCCATCTACATTGCTCTGTAGTTCTTCCCAGCAAAAATTTAATTTTTCAATAGGAGAATTTCCTCTAGCAAAATTATAAGCTGCCTTAAAAAATAATTAAAAGTCAGTATTACAATCACATTTATTATGTATCATTTTGGGTTGCAGCAGTGCGCAAACCTACAAGGAAAGCTTTAGAAGTATGGGTCTATATATTTAGTAATAAAAACAAATTCCATATGAATATAAATAACGATGACTTAAGTCCTTTTCACCGTTCTTGGCGTGTGCCCGAGATAATATAATATGTAGTTTTTAATATCCGTCTCTCTCTGATACACATGCGAGAGTCACGTTTGTTAGCTAAAGAGTGATAAACACATTATTCATCGATGCCAAGAAAACACTCAGGTTTCATAGCATAGATTTTTATTGAATGACAGATAGTTAACAGTGACGTGCGCCAGTTTGTTAAAAATCTACATACATAATATAAATAAAAGTGATGTTGAATACTTCTACTTATTAATTATTAGTGTTAGTAACTGGTTGTCATATTTAATTAAAAAATGAGCCATCGCCAGACGCCTGGAAGATGTGAACCATCAAAACTATGCATGGTTCACTAAAAAAACTAAATAATACTTCTGAATATCACTTAATATAAATATGCTATATTTTCTTTATACATTTCTTCCATATTTTAAATGTGAGTGCTAAAGTATTGTTAATTTGTGACTAACAATTTCTAACGAAAGCAATAAAATTTAAAAAAACTGACGGTCGCCACGCTAACATCAGCTTTAACTCACCCGCGGCATTAGATGTTTCACATCAATAAAAATGCCGAGAAATACGACAATGGGAGAATTTGTGGTTAATACATAGTCACACCTTTTTCCCGTAGGGGTAGGCAGAGACCACTTCCTTCCACTTGCTACGGTTCTTACACACATCTTTTGCTTCCTCTACTTTCATCAGTGCTCTCATACATGCTCGCCGGTTGTTGGTACTCTTGAACTGGCCTTTCTCCAAAACAATGTTGATTTGATCAAGATTTGTTCGCCGAGGTCGACCTCTACCTACTTGTCCAATCACACTAGCCTTATAAATTTGTTTCATCAAACTTCCTTCATTCATCCTTTCTACGTGTCCAAACCATCTAAGCTGTGGTTAATTTATTGGAGTATTTTAACAAAGAAAAAACAGACAATACTTGTACTAACGTACATTTTACTTCGCCACTGGAGGGTAAGGGATTCGAACTAAGACAAAGGAGAGTCAAACCAACTAAATGCATGTGATTATTATGACGAGACGCGCGTGAATACTACTTTATAACACCAGACATGTTAAATATGTAATTACAACACATAGACTTTCATTAACAGACATAACCCCACAAACTCTTATGTAAGATTTATAAATCATTTACCTGTCAAATTAAGGGAATTACAACAAATATCACTGTTTAAATAAAGAGATAAATAAACTGGTAACTTTTTTATAGTACCTATAATTCGATTTTAATTTTTAAAAATCATCATTGGTGAATTGCAAAAAACTAACTAAAAATACCTAGGTATGACATAGTTTCCCTGTAGTTTATCAAAATATAGTACTGTTTTACAGGGAATTTACCACTTGACCGAGAGAGATAATGCTATAGGTTGGTAAGAGAAATGGTGACATTGCGTAAAATGACACTATCGAGGAGACAAAATATCAATACTTAGTAAAACCAGTAAAGTATCATACAAAAATAATAGATATTGATACTTGAAAAAGCTCCAAAATTGAACGAATTTCTAGTGTAAGAATCTCTCGAATAATCCCCTTACAGAATGAAATTATTAATATTTACTTAATTTTTACCTTGGCTTCTACAGATGCTAGACTATTTTCATCTTTTTTTTGAATCACTTGAATAATTGTCCTTAATAAAATCACATTCTGCATAATGTTTTTATAAACCAGTGATTGTTTATTTTCCAGCACTCTTCCATTTACAAAGTTTACCTAAAATAAATAATTGTTAATCTCTTATAAATAAATTCAAGTTTCGATCAATGGCATGTGGCCACTTTTTGACATCGGTAGAAAGAATGACTTATATGTGATGTCACTGCTTAAAATAGGTGACGTATACGTAACGTCATTGCTTGAGTTGACACAATAAATGACATATATTTCAAAAGGGTACGTATGTTTGATTAACAATTTTAGTTTTTTAAGCTTTTTAGTTTTTTTTGAGTTTAAAGTGAGCTTTTTGGCAATTATTTAGTTTAAAGGAACAATAATGTGGTGTTATTAGATTTTTAAAAACTAAACATTAATACTAAAGTGTTAAAAAGTATTTAGATTATCTGTAGCCGAGGTCAATTTTTGACAGATAGATATCTGTGACGTCAATACTCAAGTGTTAAAAAGTATTTAGGTTATCTGGCCAATTTTTAACAGAGATAGCTGTGATGTTACATGTACGTCACTCTTTCTACCGCTGTCAAGCTGAAACGTCACATGCACATTACCCACTGTAGGAAAAAATCACGGAGTGGGCAACATCTATTATTGATCGTATGATCTCGAGGTGTGAACAGCAAGCTAATCTCCATTTGTTTATATGGGTGAAAAGTGAACTTTATATATTATTTTGAGCAATTTAAGCAATGAAAGTGTTATATTTGAATGATATTTTGTAAAGAATTGGTGTTAATAAACCACAAAATTTGAAAATGCAAAAGATTAAAAAAGGTGATATGGAGATAAAATCGTGAAAAATATGCCTGTTTCACAATGCTCTACATATGGCAATTCAATTATATCTTTGCATAAATTCGCTTTAAATCCTAAGGCAGCTCAGAAATGGAAGATGATCTTAAAGATAAAAAAACCATTCTCAAAGTTTATGTTTGTTTGCAGCAAGCACTTTGTTAAAGATGATTTTTTCAGTGAAAAGTTTGATATTGTTGTCCAATGATCTATCATTTTTTTGTGATTATTCATAGAGACTTCAACAATATTTCCACTTTCATAGGCATTGCAACAATAATTCCAGGGACAACAGAACTGAAAAACCAAAACCAAAATTGATATATGAATACACCTGGTCTTTACTGGCATTTAAAAAGAATCCAGCGACAATAAATCTGAAACTTCAAAAATCAACCTTAAATCCAGCTTCAGTTTAATAGTTTAACATGAAAAATCATTTTAAATCTCTGAGATAACTAAAAACTTTGGTTTTACAAGTGATCAAATGACGGAATATTTGTTGTTCACACCTCGATCCTACATTTTGTCATTGACAGCGCCATCTCACGTTACGTGATTTTTCCCTATTAATTTAATAAATAAATAAATTAAAATATATTAACACTAAACTGTTTTTAATACATTATGATTACAATGTATAGAGTAAACCAATATGAATATTGAAAAATATCCAGATATGTTAATGTATTAAATCATAAGTTTTAATTAGAATTAGTTTAATATGCTTACTGGTCGAATATTTGGCGGTGCAACAGGAATAACGTCAAAATAAAAAGTATCAATAGGATGTTCAATATCAATATCTGAGAGCACAGAAATTAATTGTTGAAGAAAGTCTTTTTCATTTATCCAAATACTCCTCATATATCGTCTAGATTCCTCTGGAGTCACATACTTAGATTCTAGACCTACAACTTTCTGAGACATAATTGAATCGTTTCTGAAAACATAAACAAAATTATTTGAAAAATAAAACACAATAATAAAAATGAATCTTAGGTAAAGATGTTACTCACGGATCAGATTTCCTAGTAATTAATATAATTTTATTTTTCAATGCTTGTATTTTATCAATTTTACATTTGCAGAACATACAAACTAGCATTGTTTTTACTTCTCTTAGTACTTGACCTATAAAATTATTGCGAAGTGTTTCAGTGTTCTGACTTATAATGTATTTACCTCCAAGATTTTCTAAAATAAAAAAATTCATAAGTTGTATAAATGCTTAAAATAGTTTGAGTACATGCATTCTAAAAGTTAGTAAGCAAAAAAGTTAATGTACTATCATTTAAAATCACAAATTGAAAGTCTATCTTACTTAATGTTTCATCAGCTAGCTCTTCATATTTTAATATGCTTGCAATACTTTCGGCAGGAATATTTTCAAATGAGGTATATTTTGCTATTAATTCAGTTATAGTAGTTTCTGTTAATACCGCCTCTGTTACCATTCCACAGTTTAATAATTTTATTTGGATACATAAAACCTTTTTCATGTGAGCTAAAATAAAATCAGTTAGTTGGAAAATCTAAAATTTTGCTGGATATAATTATTATCAATTCTAAAAACATTTTCATCATCTACTATTGGTATTACTTTATTGTTTCATAGTCCCTCACATTTTAAAAAACACTGGATAATTATACCATTTATTAGAACAAATTTTTTTATTGTTGTACATAAAGAACAATAATGACATTATAATAATAATAATATAATATAATTGTAACCTGTAATAACTTATCTGTTGTACATATTTAGTTTTAGACAACTTTACAACAGTAAAAAAATATTAAAAGTTAAAAGTACAATTCTGGGTTTATCTATAAATAGAACTGTTTGAAGCAGTTTTATGCCTATACATATTATATATTTTTTAACAAATATATTTCTTCATTCTATGAATAAATAATTTCTTATGGTGAAAATGTAATTAGTTAATACTTACTTGGTATTTGGATGTGAAAACATGATAGACATGATATTTTTAAAATTGTGCCTATAATTTTATGAAATAATGGATTTACAACAGGAAGAGGCAGTTCAATGTATCCAAAATGACCCGTGCAATTTGCAAAAGTTTTGTTGCAAGTTCCACATAAATCACCTTTGTCAGAAAATGGTCCTAGAAAGAAATGTTAATATGATGGTATTTAGTTTTATTCCAAGTTAAATTTTAAAATAGTTAATTTATGTTATAAACTGTTCGTTCATTTGAATAAATGTTTTTAATTCAGAGGAACTTATAAGAATGATCAAATATTACAGTAAAAGTTTCTTACCTAATTTATTATCATATAAACCTCCCGGTAAGGGGTGCCCCAATGCATCTAGCATAAGAGGAGTAATAATTTTAATAACACTCATTTTTTTAATTTGTTCTGTGGTAAATAGCGAAAAGCTAAGTTTATCGGGTGTAAGATGTATTTTCATTCTGTTTGTTTTGTTTTAACTCTTATTTAATTATTTTTAAAAATCCAAGTAACCTAAAAATAACACGTGTTTTAACGTAGCACAGTATACACCAACTTATGTAATCTTTGACTGTAGCATCAACAAGTACATATAGGGAAATATCACGTAACGCGAGATGGCGCTGTCAATGACAAAATATCGGATCGAGGTGTGAACAACAAATATTCTGTCATTTGATCACATGTAAAACCAGTTTTTATTGAAGGAAATTTTAGTTATCTCAGAGATTTGAGCTCATTTTTTGTGTTAAACTATTGGATTGAAGCTAATTTTAAGGTTTGTTATCGACGTTTCAGTTTTATTGTCGCTGGGTTATTGTTAAATGCCAGTAAAGACTAGGTGTATCCAGGTATCAATTTTGGTTTGTTCTCGAAGTTTTTCCGTTCACAGTGTTCTGTGGTAATTTATGTGACTTTTGATACTCATGCATCTTTATTGTGTTTTGGAAATTACGAAGTTTATTATGGATTTTTTGAATGAGCTGACGGAAGACGAGGACTTTTTGGAGTTAGTAAATAATTTTCATCGCGAAAGGCTGCCACAAACATATAGGGAACGCCCAAATCATTTTACAAAATGGAATGATAGAGATTTCAAATTTAGATTTCGACTTTCAAAAGAAGTTGTACAGTTTTTAATTGAGGAATTGTCGGAAAATATATCTTCTAAGACTGATAGGTAGGTAACATGAATATTTATTGTAGATATTATGATTAAAATATTTTTTTATCAGGAACCATGCTCTTTCTCCAACTGATATGGTATTTCTTATGCTGAGATTTCTGGCAACTGGTTGTTTCCTACAAGTAGCTGGAGATTTTTGTGGCATTGATAAATCAACAGCAAGTAGAACTGTGCATAAGGTGTTAAGAGAGTTAGCACGATTAAAGAGTCAATACATTAAAATGCCTGATAGTGAAGAAGAATTGCAAGTAGTAAGAAATAGCTTTTATAATATTGCAAGATTTCCAAAGTGTATAGGAGCAATTGATTGTACACACTTTAAAATCAAAAGTCCAGGTGGCCATAATGCTGAGATTTATAGAAATAGAAAGTCATTCTTCTCACTGAATGTGCAAGTTGTTGGAGATGCAACATTAAAAATTAGGAATATTGTTTGTTGATGGCCAGGTTCTTCTCACGATGCAAACATATTTAGAAATTCGAGAATAAAACACGATTTCGAAAATGGTAGATTTCGAGACACTCTGCTTGTAGGAGAGAGTGGATATCCTAACAAGTCATATTTGATAACTCCACTTCCAAATCCAATTACTAGAGCAGAGAACTTATTTAATGAGGCCCAAATCAGAACTCGGAATCCAATTGAAAGGCTATTTGGTGTACTCAAAAGGCGTTTTCCAATTCTAGCAACAGGTGTGAGACTCGGTCTTTATAAAGTAGAAGCTGTCGTTGTTGCTTGTGTAGTTCTGCATAATATTGCTATAATGATGAATAAAGAAGAACCAGCAGCAGATAATGCAGAAATTGAAGCAGCAATTGAAGTTACAAATAACGTGAATAATGAAATAAATGCAAGGCATGCCAATGTTGGACCATTGAACAATACTACAAGACATGTTTTGATTACTCAGTATTTCCAATCCCTATTGAATGAGAGAAACGAGTGAATGTATTAAATTTATGTATATAAAACATGTAGTATGTATTTTTCAGTTGAACCATTGAGAAATGAAAGATAGCTTAACTACTAATATATTTAATGTGAAATTACAAATAAAGTTTTTCTAGAGACTATCTAAATATTTATTTTTTCAATATTTCCATCATCTGGTAATGTTCCTGCCTTAAAAGTTCTCTTCTCTCTTCCATAATTTCCAGTTCCTTCATGTGTTTTTCTTGCATTAGCTTCATTTTTAAATTATGTTCTTCAATTAAACGTCTTTTTTGGACATCTACCAGCTGTACTTTAGTTGCAGCCTATTCTTCTAGCTTGTACTTTGTAATACGATTACCTGACACATTGTCATCATCAAATTCCGATCTGTGACCAGTTAGCTGCATTCCCAAGATTTCTATAATGTCATTATCCGTAGTTGTTACTGTGACATCATTTGCTGGTCCACCACCGGTTACCGGTAATATAAGATTTCTGCTCCGCATATTTTTCTTTTGTCTTTATATTTTCATATTTATTTCTTAATGTTTTAACATCTCTGTACTCTTCACCCGAAATCATGTTAAACTCATTTTTGAGCTTCAACCATGCACTTGCTTTAACTTTATTTGTAGTAGTATCCGTCCGTTTACATTCTATCTCTCCACTATACTTTTTGGCAAGGGTAAGAAGAACGCTACTTTCTTTTGGTGTGAAATTAACTGACCTTCTGAACTTTTTGGAGGAATCCATAATTTTTGTAATAAAACAAGTTAAATATTAAACTTATTTGAGTTTATCAATAATTTACAACTCAATTTACAAAATCCACAACAGAACGAACCGTAGAAATAATATTCAGTGGAATAAAACCGCTTTCAAAATGATACTGATAACTACTCTTTGCGATAACCTACAAACAATAATCTCACGCCAATGCCAATCTATTCATTTCTGACATTATGTTGAGGTTATGATTCCAAGTTCAACGACTTGAACCGTGTTAGAATCACCGATCAGTTGACATCGCTGCTGATTGACAGTTCATCGTTGATCGGCATTGGTACAACTGAATTTTACTCATGATCTCGGTTCAACGGTGTCTATCAATGAACTTGGATGGTACAACCGGCCCTAAGGATTCATCATCATCATTGAATCTCAGCGAAGGTCCGACGATCCTGGGCACTCCGAAACAGGGAGTTAACATCCATATCTGTCCAGTCTCTAATGTTCTTTAGCCAGGAATGATTCTTCCTACCCATGCTCCTGTTACCCTCAATCTTCCTTCCTTTATATTATTAATTTTAATATCTCATATTTACTTCCATGAATTACATGACCGAGATATGCTGTCTATGGTTTTTTGACCACATGCATTAATTCTCTCTCGCACTGCGCTCGTCTCAGCACCTCCTCGTTTGTGACATGCGCCGTCCAAGGTATCTTGAGAAGTCTACGAAGTATCCACATCTCAAAGGCTTATATTCTGTTAATGGCGCTAACCTTCAAGGTCCACGCTTCACAGCCATACAACAAGACTGAGTGTACATATTACTTCACAAATCGATACCTAAGACTCAGACTTAACGTTGGATTACATAGTAGTGACCGGTTAGGTTAGGTGACCGCATCAGGTTAAACGTAGTTCTTGCTTGCTCGATCCTGAATCTAACTTCTACTTCTGGATCTAGGTTGTTGTTAATCCATGTCTCCAAATATTTGAATTTCTCCACCACTTCTATTCGTTTCCCATAAATACTAATATTAATTGGTGGTTCTGGGATTTTTGATATTATAAGGATTTTTGTTTTAGTGGTATTAATTTTAAGGCCGCAACGATCTCCGACTGCAGTAAGTTGGTTTAGCAAGCGTTGCGGGGCTTCTGGACTATCACCTATTATCGTGGTGTCATCAGCATATCTAAGGTTGTTGATCTTAATCCCATTACTTGCAACTTTTATTGCCTCCAAAAATATGTTTGGAGTATAAATTAAATAAAATTGGGGATAAAATACAACCCTGTCGGACACTTTTTTGTTTAGTTGCTGGTTCAGTTGTTATATTTTACTACTGCTGTTTGATCCCAATACAAATTTTTGATAATTGTAATGTCGTTTCTATTTAGGCCACTTGATCCTTATGTCTGTAAGAGTTCCACATGATCTACTCGGTCGAACGCCTTCTCATTTTCCATAAAGCATGTATACATTTTTCTTTGCTGATCTATACACTTTTGAATCAAGATGTTCAGGCCAAACAGCTCTCGAGTTCCCATTCCTTCTCGAAATCCAAACTGTGAACTACTGATATCCTGCTCGCAGCTTGAGCAGATGACTCATTAAGCTTTATAAGTATAATATTTATCGCATCTTTTTAACTGGATATCTAGATAACACATTTCATCCAAATGCAATGTGTCTTCTACATTAATTTACAATTTAAAAATTAATGCTATATAGTATTTAAATTGCGCTTACATAAACTTATAGCTCATGAATGCTGACTAATGTAACGTATGAATTATTTTTTTTTTTGGTTTTTTTCATTAATTGAAGCTAGCGTCCTTAAAATACACCTTGAGAACAAAAAAATGTAATTATTTGTTTTGAAGATTATGAATTTTATAAAAAATTATTAATTTGCGTTTTTCGGTTTTCCTACAAAACTGATCAAGATAATAGCACTCCACAGGTACTTTCTAGCAGCAACCTTTGACGATTTTATCAGTTTTAAAATAAAATTGTGTATCAAGAAACCTGCAGAAAATCATAAGAAATGAATAAAAAAATTAAGAAAAGTTTTCGGTTCTTTGAACAATTTTTTCTCCAGATACCTTTTCGCGTTTCTGTTATCCTAAAAGGAAGCTTGAAAATTTGATAATTTTTAAGAATATGATAATTTTTTACTCCGTATTTCCAGAAACGTAATGTACACTGATGGCTCAAAAACCGCAGATGAAGTTGGGGCCGGTGTTTTCAGCAAGAAACCAAAGATTAAAATATCGACCAGTCTTAGCAGGTATGCTTACAATCTTCGCTATCGAATTGTGTGCAAGAAAGCTGAATAGCAGACCTCTAGCAAACAAAAACATTAGTATATTATTATCAGACAGCCAGGTTGCTTTAAAAGCACTGAGCTGAGCTGTATGGAATTACATCGAATTCGAATCCCTGGAGTGCCTTGGTGCGAGAGTGACTCTTCTGTGGGTACCTGGACACCAGGAGGTGAAGGGCAACGAAGAAGTCGACATCCTCGCAAAACAGGAAGCCGAATCTGGACCACAACAAGTCTTTGTAGTCGCTACAAGTGCCGCCAAAACAATTATTTCGGACTGAATAGAGAGAAAAACACTTACGTACTGGTCCAATATACCAGGTTTGACTCAATCGAAGGCGTTCTTACCTAAACCCTCGAAAAACACAACCAAACAGATCCTAGAATGGAACAGGAACGACCTGCAAATTCTAACGGGACGGCTTACAGGACACTGTCGTCTAAGATACCACCTCGGAAGGATAAGTCTGAATCAACAAACGGACTGTCGGTTTTGCTGCGTGGAAGACGAAACTACTGAGTACTATGTTTATGTCCCGGCTTGGGAAGAATAAGGTTCAACATATTTGGTTTTATCAACTTAGAACCTACCGATTTCAGGAAAATTTTACCACATACAACCATGAACTTCGTGAGAAGAGCTGGTTTGTGTGGTGAACTATAACCTCTAGGGGTGATCCACAATAAACCTATTAAGGGTCGCAGTGGAGGGGCGACCTACGCCCCACTCACATGACACCTAACCTAACCTAAACAAGAAAGACTATTTGCAGCTTCATATCTTCTACTTTCATTAGGGCTTTCATAAATGCTCGTCGGTTACTGGACTCTTGACTTGGCCTTTCTTGCTTTTTCTATGCTTTTTTTTTTCAAAAACCATGCTTATTTTTTTCGACAAAACATATAAAATTGAAAAAATAATATGTTATCCTAAAATAAAAATTAAGGCCTGTAGATGTTAAATATTTTTATTATTTTAGCTGCATTAACAAAAAAAATAATGATTTTATTTCACAATCATTGTTTAATACATCAATACAAATGTACCTAGGTATTGAGCTTGAAATATATCCGACATCAATTATTTCAAGACTCAAGTAAATATAATATTGAATATTTATAACACATATACATGTTTCTCTAGTGTTTAAATTGAATCCTTATAAGACAACTTTAAATTCCAGACATTTTTTTGGCTTCCTAGATTTTCAGCTTATGCGCGCATTGGGTTGAAAATTCCAAATAAAAATAAAAAAATCACATTGAAAGTTGTTCTAGCCCAATAATAATCAAATTATTAATATAACTATACGCATGTACCTTATTACGTAATGGTCGAATGAAAATTGAATAGTGTAAATTTTAGTGTAAACTGTGCTTTAGAGGATACATTTTAATTGATCTCGCTAAAAGGTAACAAAAAAGTAGGTCATAATTATGTTAAAGAAGTAAAACAACAAATAAAAGTCTTAATTATTCTTTTTCCATACGAATTTTGTATTTTTTTAAATATTAATCCTTTTGCACCGAAGATTTTTAACTTTAAAAATTAATATTTTTGTGTTTTTCTTAGTTATTCTATCAATACGTTATGCCATTGTTAATATTTGTAATACAATGGTTATACGTAGTATCTCAATATTGCTACAATCTTCATGTATTTTGCCTTTGAATGTACTGAAAATTTAATTTTTTAATAAAGTCACGCAAGACATTTATATTGGAATTTATAGTCATTTATTAGAGTTTGTTTATAATTTATAAAATTTACATAATTAAAAAAATTATTTTAGGGATTATCTTTCACTATAAATAATTTATAAAATAAAAGAAACAATTCTTTAGGTAATTTTATATACATTGGTCATTATATACTTGTTAATTTACTTGAAAAAGTAGTCCAATTATAAATTGTAGGACTTGTAAAAGAAATACAAAAGGATTATTTTATTTTATTTATTTTAAGATAAATTTTTAAGATAACAACAAGCATAAATGAAAAAAAATATATTTAATTATTGTTGATGTTTCTTCAATATCTTTTTACCTTTTTATAAATAATAAGGGCTCGGATAGTGTCAAATTTAGCCATTTTAAAAATCATTTTTTACTAAAAACCACGCTTATCAATGTACAGTCTCGCTCCAAACAATGGCTGTAAGAAACAATGGCTACTCTCTCTCTAGTCGTTAGCGTTTGAAGCGTCGTGATCCTAGTCTCATGTTGTGTTTTTAGCAAACAATGTCTACAGCCTGGTGAAATGGCCAATGATTAAACGCCAAGCTTGAGGAATTTTCTCGTCAGCAGCGAGCCAAGTATCATTGCTTTTTTGCACGACTAGAGGCTGGCTACTAGGGTAGTGCGAAAAAATTTAATTCAAACATTCAAATAGCATTACCTCTCAAAACTTGTCTTTGGGGATGGAGGTGACCTACATTTTTTTTCTGATTTTTTAAACATAATCTTTTGTCTTTAACGTGACCTTCAATTAACGTTTCAAAATGACATGTTTAAGAATTTTGTTCAACTATAGGTTTTTTTCGAAAATTTAAATAGCATTACATCTCGAAACTTTTTTTCATGGGTACTGGTAAACTATATTTTTTTTTCAGATTTTTTAACTGACCTTGCAATAAGCAATTCAAAATTTCATATTTTAGCATTGTATTCATTACGCCATTTCAAAAATATACTGTATATATTACCATTAAAAGAACCCAAAACGACTGTAGCCAACAACGTATCAGTGTGTCAGTTTTTCACAAATGTCCAGAAATACCCTTGAATTAAGTCCCCTCATCTTGATTTTGGGAGTCACGGTGTCTAATAATATGTCTTGGCATAACTATGTTGCTAACATCGCAAAGTCTGCAAGCAAGAGGTTAGGTTTTCTGTGAAAAGCTAAAAAGTTTTTTACTCCTGATCAACTGTTGACGACAAAGAAGGCTCAAATCCAACCTCTACTGGAGTATTGCTCGCACATTTGGGGTTCAGCACCAAGGCTTTCTCTTTGTCTTCTAGATTCCATTAAGAAAAGGGCCATTCGCTTGATAAACAGCTCAACTCTCACAGATATCCTTCACCCACTAGAACATAGAAGAAGAGTTGCAGACCAGTCATTGCTCTACAGATATTTCCATGGCAGATGCTCCAGAGAAATAAAAACTCTTGTACCACCATCGGCCACATTCGGCCGAAGATCTCGGCACGCTGATCAGTCTCACACATTTACTCTCAAGCTTGACACTACAAGGACCAATCTTCATCAAGAATCCTTCTTTTACAGGGCTGCTACGAAATGAAACAAGCTTCCAAAATCAGTTTGTCCAGAGAACTATGACCTGCAACTTTTTAAAAAGCGTGTCCACAATCATTTCCTTTCTATAATCCCTTCCCCTTCTAATAGTCGCAGTGCGGGCCGTCCGCGGCCCACACCATAGGCCTACCCTTTTTGCGACTATTTTCAGTAAAAAAAAGATGGCTAACTACTGCCAACCGCAGAGTGTATGTTGAAACAGAAGCCCCGTCAGATAGTTGAATTTATATTGGAGGTTTACGCTTCCCTCTGGTTTCAAATAAAGACTCAACCATCCTGTAAAGATGGGTTTCGTCATACCTGGAAGAGTATTAGTTTAACCAGATACTTGAGCAACGAATTGAAGAAAAAAATAGAGCCCGTCATTCAAAGAAACGCTTATTTTGCTCACTCAGAAATTTTTTTGTTGAGCATGATAACTGATGAGTGGCGACACTTATGAGAGCAAGAGCTGCGGCGTATCCTTAAATCCAGAGCCGAACAAAGGCAAATTTTGAGGAATGTTACAAGACAATTCAAAATTCCCCTGATAAATTTTAATGCCACTGATTATATTGACATGATTGACTGGCAGACTACAAAAATAAGGTATTTTAAATTTGCCACACACAATCAGTAGAACGTTGTGTGATATTAGTTACAGAGGCTAGTACGTCTATCGTTAGAACTGCGTTAAGAGATGGTTTAATTGCTTCAGAATGGCGCTTTTATATACCCAAGAACACCAATAAAGGGGATAACTATGTTTATATGGTACATTAAATAAAGCCTTTTTAACTCGGGGAGAAGTTCTTTGTAATTTTATCGCTTCTCTAATTCTTTAGTAACAACATTTGTTTTCTTTTACCATGATCGAGGAGTATAATTCAATTTGGCGGGTTATTGGAAAGCCATAATTCCAATATATTTACGGAAAAGATATAGTTGTTCAAATAAAGAGTGATGTAGACTTTAATTAATATTCATTATCTTTTTGGCATTTTGATCAACTTACTATACTGTGTAGTGGACAACATTAGATTGTAGACTTTAGGGGGGGGGTCGTGAAGGCTATGCAGCCTCTCAAGCACCTCGACCTATCAGATCTTTTGTACATAACCCTTAATCTATTCAAGGCCCGGGATTCCGAGACTTCGTACAAAGTTTATTAATTTCCTGTGGGCTAAAATCCTGACATCGGAGGGCATAAGGAAGGTCCCTTCCAGAAGCTTGAGCCTTTTGCAGAAAAGCGCTGGCGCTGGGCATTCGCGAAGCACATGTTCTTTAGTTTCAGTGAAGTTCTCGCAGTAGCGGCAACTATCACTCTCTGTTTTGCCCATCTTTTTCAGGTGATACCTCAGAGGGCAATGTCCAGTGAGGAATCCCGTCACCAGTTTCACGTCTTTCTTGTCCAACTCAAGAAGCTGTTTAGCTTTCCTGGGCGAGAGGCCAACACATACAACATTAAACGAGTATGATAATATCGATACAGCCAGGTCATTGGTCGCAGTAGATAATCTTGACAATGATTGCTCCCTGTTGGGGAAGACCCAAAAAGTAGTTAATACATTAGTTATAAATAAAATAAAAAACGTTTTTATCATAATTAAATATCTATCCAGTATTAATAATAATTTTAGGTTAATTTTGATTAATAGTAAATAATGGATTCTAACGTTATCAAAACTAATAATATTCAAGACGAAATCAATGAAACTATGACTTCGCTAACAAACGATGGTAGTTACACTATTAATGGTTTGTTAAATACATTTGCTAGTATGCAAAACGAAGAAGATTCAGAAAAATACGGTAAGTGTTGTATTATCTAAGGAAAGACAAATTGTGAAAATGTAAGTTTATAAATAAAGACCGTTTGTAAATTTATTATCTTAATGACGTATTTAAGGACTCCGATAAAAATGAATTTAATAGAAGGTTATCTGACGATTTCCAAAACAATATTAATCTTTTCTGGAAGTCCATAAGAACAGCCAGAGGTAAAAATACTACCTCGCAATTGGAAAAAATCAGAAACCAAGATGGTAGTATGGTAAAACGAGAGGAATCCGTATTAAAGAGATGGAAGGAATACTTTGAAAGTTTATTTGAGAAAGAGGATACACAAGTACAGGCCCCATTTGGAGACATGAGTGAAAGTTGCAATGAAAGTGAAATTAGTACGACAGAAATTGTGGAAGCGTTGAACAGAATGAAATTGGGTAAAGCTGCTGGGTACGACAGGATAACAGTTGAAATCCTGAAGGCTGCAAAAAGCGTGGTAACTAGTCTGCTTTACCGCTTTTTAACCTATGTTGGAGGAGTGGTAGGATACCAGACGACTGGTGTAAGGCCGTTATCGTGCCGCTTTACTAGGGAAATTGTTCGCAGCAGGACTGTAAGAACTACCGAGGTATTAGTTTACTCAGCATAGTCGGCAAACTGTATGCAAAGATATTGATTCAAAGAGTGACGAATGAAACTGAGAAGATAATATGGGATGTGCAAGCAGGATTTAGAAGAGGAAGAAGATGTATGGATCAGGTCTTTTCATTACGGGGCATAGCCGAAAGATTCTTGACTAGAAATCAGAAGGTCTATTGCGCTTTTATAGACTTGAAAAAGGCCTATGACAGAGTGGTAAGGAGTGAATTGTGGTCGACATTGTCTATGTATGGGGTGAACGGTAGTTTAATACAAGCACTGAAATCACTTTACGAGGATTCCACTGCTTGTGTCAGGATAAACGGAGCTTGCACAGAATGGTTTAACATCAAAAAGGGTGTGAGACAGGGATGTGTTGTTTTGCCATGGCTGTTTAACTTATACATAGACAAATGTTTAAAATTTTTAAAAGAGAGTGCGTATGGATTAAAAATGAATGATTTTATCGTCAAATGCCTTTTTTTAACGCTTTTAGAGTTAAGTTAGGGTAGGTTAGGTATCATGTGAGTGGGGCGTAGGTCGCCTCTCCACTGCGACCTTTAGTAGGTCTATTGTTGCTCACCCCTAGAGGTTACAGTTCACCGCACAATCCAGCTCTTCTTACGTTAAGTTAAGGGTTGTATGGGTGAGATTTTCTTGAAATCGGTAGGTTCTAGGTTACATACATAAAGTCACGCCTTTTTCCCATGAGGGTAGGCAGAGACTACTTCCTTCCACTTGCTACGGTTCTTACACACATCTTTTGCTTCCTCTACTTTCATCAGTGCTCTCATAACCTGGTATTCATTTGGTATAACCAAATATGCTGAACCTTATTCTTACCAGGCCGGGGCATGAACATAGTATATGTTCAGCAGTTTCGTCTTTTACGCAGCAAAACCGACAGCCCGTTTGTTGAATCAGACTTATCTTTTCGAGGTGGTATCTTAGGCGACAGTGTCCTGTAAGCAGTCCCGTTAGAATTCGCAAGTCATTTCTGCTCCATTCTAGGATCTGCTTAGTTGTGATCTCGAGAGTTTAGGTAGAAACGCCTTCGAGTAAGTCAGTCCTGGTATATCGGACCAGTATGTGAGTATTTTCCTCTCCGCCCAGTCCGAAATAATTGTTTTGACGGCACTTGTGGTACTTCAAGGATTCGATACAATTCCAGAATATATCTTGTTGGAACTCAGTGCTTTTAAAGCAGCATTAATGTGCCTGGGGTGCTTTGTATGACATTTTAAAGCTAACTTTGCGTTTCGGAATAAAAGCACCCCACGCTTTTAGAACTGTGACATTCATTTTCTCGTTAGTAATTTTATTCGTATGTTAAGAATTATTTTTTATTTTGATTAACTCTAATAGCGTGTTTTTTAGTTTTTTTAAACTATAATTTATTTTTTCCGGTAACCAAATTGTGCATAAAAATCAGGTAAATCTAAAATATCGGGAACCGAATTATATATTTTTTTCGACCCTTCTCACTCTGGAAACCAAATAACATGTACCCAGAATACCGTATACATTTTTTTTCCATATATTATTAGTAGTTGTGATAAAAAGGCGATAAAAAAATAATGAATTATTAAATTTATTTGTAATTTGCAAAAATTAAATACCAAAAATGTAAAACTAAATTGAATATTGTAATATGTTGTGATTTTAAACGCACCTTTATAGTTACACAAAAACGGAAAAACAAATGAATAGGGTTCTGTATAACTTTATAAGCAGCCAGAACATGTCAAAAAAGGGCACGACTGGCTATGCAAGGAGAAATGTTGATCCCTACACTTATGTACGAGGATAGTTCACGAATTGTTGTCCCTAACTTAGTTGGCGTTGAATGACAACTGCAAATAAAGTGTCAGGCAAAAGCTTATTGGATTTCATTAGTGTGTGCCAGTTAGCATTAGCGCATCAGTTTGTGTATGATAAATATTAATTTTTTTCCATTGAGGTGTGTGTTATAATAATGAACAAAATTAAGATAAGAAGTGCGATAAAGTAACTTTGTAAAAAGGGGTTATCACCGCAAGAAATTTATAAAGACGTGGTAGAAGTATTGGGTGACTCTGCCCCTTCGTACTAGGTAATCAAGAACTGGTCACGAGATTTTATACTGGAAAGAGAGTCCTGTCAACATCCACCAAGTGCAGGAGCCCCCAAAACTGTGGTGACCAAAGAAAATGTGAATTTAGTCCATGACATGGTATTAAATGACAGAAAAATTACAGTAAAAGCTATAGTAGAGACATGAAGGTTATCTGTTGGAAGCGTTGAAAAAATTTTCCATCAGGAATTGGGTCTCAAAAAACTCTCTGCACGTTGGGTTCCACGAATGCTGACGGCAGACCAGAAATGTGTTTGCCAGGTTGCAACGGAAACAAATTTGGAGATCATTAACAGGAACCCCGTTAAATTTAAACAAAAATTTCTTACGGTCGACTTAACATGGGTTCATCACTTTGATCCAGAATCCAAAAAACTAAACATGGAATGGCGGCAAGATCATGCTACATTTTTTGGCATTTTCGGGTGTTATTTTCGTGAATTATTTAACGCGTGTGAGCACCATAACAGGTAAATATTATGCGAATTTATTACCAAAAGTACGCAAAGCGATCAGAGAAAAAGAAAGTGGAAAATTGAAAGGAAGTGTGCTCTTCCACCAGGACAACAAACCGGCTCACAAAAGTTGTTTTCCAATTACTGCCATTCACAATGCGGGATTTAAAATTTTTGAACAACCCCCTTATTCTCCAGATTTGGCACCCAGCAACTACCATCTATTCCGCTTTGCTGATGATAACGAAGTGATGTCGGCGGTAGATGCTCAAATGACTCAAAGTTCTGATTTTTTTGAAAAGGGTTTAAAATACCAAGTGTAGTTGCAGCTGACTATGTTGAAAAATAAATTAGTTTTATTCTTCTTATGTGTTTGTCTCTATGTTAGGGACAACAATTCGTGAAATATTCTCATATGTTTGGCAAAAGAAGCATAAAAGTAGGATCAAAGCTGTGGAAATGAGTAGTCCGAGAAGTATAGCCGGAGTGACTCTAATGGATGAAGTGAGGATTAGTGAGATAAAGTAATGCTGCGGCGTGAAGGAAAATGTGTTAACAAAGATAGATAAAGGGATGCTTAGAGGGTTTAGACACGTAGAGAGAATGGATGAAAGAAAATTGACGAAACAGATTTATAAGGTGAATGGGCAAGTCGGTAAAGGTCGACTTAGGCGAAAGTATCTCGATCAGATCGAAATTATTTTAATCGACGAGCATGTAGGAAAGGCTGATGAAAGTAGAAGCGAAAGACGTGTTTATGTATGAGTGTGTATATATATGAATATGTCTTCTTTATGTATATATGTGCTAATACGTTTTCCAAGAAAATGAATTCCTCAAATCATCCCATCACAATGTTCGGAAATACCCTTGAACCAATCTCGATTTTGGGAGTCACGGTGTCCAATAATATGTCTTGGCATGAACATGTTGCTAACATCGCAAATTCGGCAAGCCAGAGGCTAGGTTTTCTGTGGAAAGCCAGAAAGTTTTTTACTCCTGATCAACTGTTGACGACGTACAAGGCTCAAATCCGACCTCTACTGGAGTATTGCTCGCACATTTGGGGTTCAGCACCAAGGCATTCTCTTCGTCTTCTAGATTCCATTCAGAAAAGAGCTTGATAAACAGCTCAACTCTCACAGATACCCTTCACCCTCTAGAACATAGAAGTAGAGTTGCAGACCAGTCATTGCTCTACAGATATTTCCATGGCAGATGCTCCAGAGAAATAAAAACTCTTGTATCACCATTGGCCACATTCGGCCCAAGAACTCGGCACGCTGATCAGTCTCACACATTTACTCAGAGAACTATGACCTGCAACTTTTTAAAGAGCGTGTCCACAATCATTTCCTTTCTATAATCCCTTCCCCTTCTAATAGTCGCAGTGCGGGCCGTCGCGGCCCACACGATAGGTCTACCCTTTTTGCGACTATTTTCATAAAAAAAAAAAACTTACAATTTCCTGCCTATAAGCCATTGTAGTTCTTTTGTTTTGATTTTTACCTATTTTTTCTTTTCGATAATATGCTGCTTTTAAGTTAGTTTGCTATCTTTGTGTAGTACTAGATATTTTGCTGTCTTTTTTTTATTTTTAAATTATATATGAATTTTTTTTTCTGTATAAAACCTTTTAATATTTTATTGCAAATTTGTTTGATTCGGCAAATAGCTTCCAAAAGTTTTTTTTAATAAAAACGTCAATTTTTTAGAAGCATCATAAAAAAATGTATGTTCACGTTCATACCATCTACAAGTACAAAATAATGAATAATTAAATAATAAATTAAATTTATTTGTAATATGTAAAAATTAAATACTTACCAAAAATGCTGTAAAACTAAATTGATTATTGTAATATTTTGTGATAAACATTTTTTTTAAACGCATCCTTTATAGTTACACACAAACATTTTTTTAAAATTCCATGGAGATAATTGCGATTGAATTTTAACACTGTCGTTAAAAGATCTTGATAAACCGTAAATTACTAAAATTAAATTATCATAAATTAAATTACCTTCATATTCATCTATTAAATTAAAGGATCTTCCACACATAATTTAATTTTCTCCAACTTTTTTTTTTAAATTGCATTAATTCAGTTTTATTACAAGGTTATCCTTGTTTATAGTCCGATTGTGAGACATTGAACTTTGTTTTCTTAAGGAATTGCCCTTTCTAAGACAATCTTCTTAGTGTAAGTAATTGGTAATATCGCGATAGTACCAGAACTATTTTATATCAATTTATTTTACTATTATAAATTAATTACCATCTTGTAGTCCATTTTCAACATTATAACATTTTTTTAAATTAAAAATTGTTAATAGTTCTAGATTGTAGATTGTAGGGTGGGTCGTAAAGGCCATGCTGCCTCTTAAGCACTTCGACTTATCAGATCTTTTGTGCATAACTCTTAATCTATTCAAGGCCCGGGATTCCGAGACTTCGAGTAAAGTTTATCAGTTTCCTGGGGGCTAAGTTTCTTATGTCGAATGGCTTTAGGAAGGCCCCTTCCAGAAACTTGAGCCTCTTGCAGAAAAGCGCTGGGCATTCGAAAAGCAAATGTTCTGCAGTTTCAGCGAAGTTCTCGCAGTAGCGGAAACTATCACTCTCTGTTTTGCCCATCTTTTTCAGTTGGTACCTTAGAGGGCAGAGTCAAGTGAGGAGTCCCGTCACCAGTTTCAAGTCTTTCTTGTCCAACTCAAAAAGCTGTTTAGCTTTCCTTTGCGAAAGGCTTACTATGCCAGTGAGATTTTATTTCATCTGTTTCCCAACGTCGAACTTTTTCTTTCAAGTGGGCTTTAAAAATTCCATAGAAGGGTTCTGTGCCGGAAAATTTTGTATTTGCCCCTTTTTTGGCAAGGCAATCTGCTTCTTCGTTGCCTTTAACTACCTTGTGACCTGGAACCCACATCAGAGTAACCTGATTGTTTGCTGCCAATTGTCTCAGGGACTGTTTACAGTCCCAAGTCAGCTTAGACTCACAAGTGTGTGACTTCAGAGCTTTTAGTGCTGCTTGGCTATCTGATAAAATATAGATTTCTGCCCTTCGGGTGTTTCTTTCGATGCACTCCTGGGCACAAGTCTCTATGGCATGTAATTCTGCTTGAAAGATGGTTGGGGTGTTACCAAGGGGTTTTGAGAGCCTTAAATTCGGCCCTACAACGCCCACTTCAACCCTTTCATCCATCTTGGATCCATCAGTGTACCACACTAAATTATCCTTTCCTAGTTAAGGTCCGTTCTCTGGGCAAACTTGGTGGTTGTTTATAACCACTTCAAACTGCATTTCGAAGTCGTACCTAACTGGCATAATATCTGTTATTAGTTATTGTTAATAGTTGGTCCATCCTTAATAATTATTACGTCAATTTTTATACCTACAGATTTTTATTAGCTTTCCAAAAATGTTTTTATTACTAATGCGGGATAAGTAGTATCTTAGAGCACGCTGTTGCGGTCGAAAAATAACGGTTTGCCCATTTGAGTGCGACAAGTTTACTTGGCGCACGCTTACGTCATTTTAGTCTTACTTGGCGCACGCAAATTATCCTTGTCGCACGCAAACTCGAACCACCAACCTTTCGGTTAACAGCCGAACGCGCAGCTGTCAAGTTGACATTACAAATTTTATATTTTTATTTCCGTTTATATTTTTGATCTGGACCCCTGTTTTATGCTCGCGTTATTCCGCATTCGCAATAAAAAATAGTTTGTGCAACCCATGCGATGTTGTCGATTGCTCACTCAAACGAATGAACGCTCTCGCTCTCGTGAGCAATCGCCAACTTATCGAACTAGTTGCACAATATACTATTACTTGAACGAGTATGGTTAAAAAAATGGTGAAAACCGCATCTCAATATCTATTTTTTAAGCGAAGATACGGGAAAAATAGGTATACCAGGGTATCGAGTTTCATACTTAATTGTTTACAACTTAAATATAAAATTAATGTAGGTACGCTTTATGGATTTTGACAAACTTAGTATCAGTAGTAATATCCCTAGGACATTGATAATAGACGAGATAATTTTATGACAATCTCAGCCTTGGGCTTCGGGCTGTTACCAAGCAACGAACTTGAGAAATTTTTAATAAAATTATGAGGCATTTGTCAATGTCTGAGGGATATTCGGTAAAAAAATTTTTTAAAAAAAAATTTATAACTCAACACAACGAAACATTTATTTATTTATTAAAAGTACAGTTAGTGAAAGTACAATTATTAAAATTTAACTTAACATTAGATTCGTTGCTGTTCTCTACTATAGAAGATCTATTACCACGCATATTTATGATCTTGTTGTGGTGTTCTTGATCGAGATTTAAGTATGGTTTTCTAGAATTTTGCTTGCTATGATCAGTAATTTTCAGCAATTGTTTTTCTACACCACTTTTTGCCAATTCGCTAACACCAGTTGATCTATTCGAGTGATTTGTTATCTTTTTGTCCTTTACATTCAAGCCAATTGCCTTAGCAGGAGATTTAGTCCATCTATTTATTGTATTTCTTCCAACAGGTACATTATCGTACCATTTGTCAGTTTCATTTTTTCAGTGTCGATTTGGTGAGTGAGGTAATATTGTCGCCTGGTTTTGATATCAGTTTATGAAAAAGACAGGGCAGCTTTGTCTTTTACCATTGAAAACCAACCATTTACTACTTGTACAGCTATTTGAACCACCTTGGCACGTTTTACTGAACACCGGATTGTATTCAATGCGATTTGTTGGAGAGTCATCATTATTTTTTTCGATATGAAAAAAATCCACTGGACAAGTAACTGCCTCTCCTCCTTGCCACGCTAATTCTACAGCAGCAATATGGTAAAATTTACGAATAAGACCTTCAGGATTGGATTTATCCCATAGAAATATTATTTTGTTAACTTCAGAAAAATTGAACGAAACTGAACTGGACTTACGTTTACATTGATCTGCTTGTAGTTTCGTCCTGAGTGCATCGCGGGCATCTCGGGCTGGTTTAAATATCAAATTGTTAAACGGGTCAATCATAATATTATAGTAATAAGAGTACTTTTCTTGCAAAAGTTTGCACGAAACGTTTCACGTTGTCTTCACCGTTGCTTCTTTAAATTCGGTCCCGTCTTTCTTTCTCATATTGACCGCCCAATCTTTTAGTATCAACGCCAATACTTTTAAGCTTTTATGTTAATTTAATTCATAATTCGTTCGCAGCATAATTCCATAAATATTCCCCAAATATATTTGTGACTGTAGGTTGTATTTCTGGGAGTTTTTTCTAAGATTAATGCATTTATACTTTGAACATTCGCATTACCAAAACGTGACATTTTGAAATTTATTTGGAATGATGTCAAACTCAATCGTGTTGTCATAGTGATTGATAATTGCACTGAATGCAATTGTTAGTGTAATGTTGACATGATTGGGTGAAATTGTTTCATATGACACAAAATGACAAAATTTGAATGGTTGTTAGAACTGTCATAAAATTTTCAGTAATAATATAAGAGAGTGAGAATAAATTGAAAATAATTTGACAGATTTTGTTCAAACTTGTTGCCATTTGGAAATAGCAAAAAATCTGTCAAATTATTTTCTAATTTATGGAACTATCCCCGAAATAAAATGATGATATAATATTTTATCAAGCATTGAATTCTCTTTCAAATGTTACTTCTTCATCTTAGGTATCATGTCCTTCTAGAACGTTGGTCACCAACAAGGCTATCCTTACTATGTCGACGGCAAGTCTGAACAGAGAGCTTAAGTTGAGTTTATACCAGTCACGTAGATTCTTGAGTCATGATGCTTTTCTGCGGCCCAGCTTTCTTTTACCATAAATTTTTCTCTGCATGATGTTATGCAGCAATCGGTATTGTTCGCCTCTCATAACATGCCCGAAATATTGCAGTTTCCTTCTTTTGATGGAAGTTGGATACTTTTTCCGTCCGTGAAACTTTTAATATTTTCCTGTAAGCCCACACCTCAAAGGCTTCAAATCGTCTTTCTTCGTACTTGTTTATAGTCCAGGCTTCCATACCGTACAGCAGGGTGTGGATAAGACATAACATTTGAGAAGTCGGATTCTTAGAGTTAACTTTAAATCTCTACAGCACAAGACCCTACTCTTGTTTTTAAATGCTGCTCAAACCTGCTCAATCCTTGATTTCACTTCAGTTTGACTATCCGCGCTGTTAGTTATTATGCTGCCTAGATATTTTATTTGGTTTACTTGCTTCAATAGTTCACCCCCAACTGTAATGTTAGCTATGATATTAGGTTGCTTGCTAATTACTAATACTTTGGTTTTTTTGCATTTAATCCCAGTCCAGCCATTGCGCATTTTTCGATGCATCCAGTATCCGTTGTAAATCTTCCTGACAACAGTACCGTATCGTCCGCGTAGCGAAGGTTGTTTATGATTTTGCCATTTATAATAATGCCGGCTTGTTTATTAGTGCTTCCCTAAATATTCTTTTAGAGTATACATTAAAGAGCAAGGGCGATAAAATGCAACCTTGCCTTACTCCACGTTTGATCTTTATTTCCGGTGTAACATCACCATCTATGCTAATTACTGAAGTTTGGTTCCAATATAAATTTTCAATTATCCTAATATCCCTTCCGTCCAGTCCTATATGGTCTAAAGTCTCTACTAATACATCATGATTGACCCTGTCGAATGCCTTTTGGAACTCCATAAAGATACTTAGTTTGTTTAAATCCATAAGGCGATACAAAAAATATAACTGTTTTATTGAGTCAGCTTTCCCACTTACCCCTACCAGTTATTTTACAAGATAGAGAAAAAAATACTGAAGCAAACTTACGTAAAATGATCTGAAGATTACGAATATTTAAATTTTGTGGTACTAGTACTATGCATTCATTTTATAAAAATGATGTTTTAGTGTTATTATTGTGAACTATGCCCTATAGCGGTAGAGTAGGAAACAGTCTCTTGTATGTTTTTTTTTTTTTTTTAATATGTTCCCACGAAAAGGGATATCCTGTAATGTTCAGAGAACATCGTGGGAACCAAGGGAAAGAAGGTAGGAGTTGGTGTTCTTCTTAAATTTCTGGAGGTTGTATGCGTCGGGGAACACCTCCCTAGGCAATGAGTTCCAAAGCCTCGCAATTCGTTGGATGAATGAGTCTTTGGAAAGTGATGTTCTGCTGGTCTCCAAAGTGACCACGAAGGGGTTTGAAGACTGAACTTGACGGGTTAATCTGGAAGAGACTGCCAAAGGAGGAACGATTGTTGATATTTCAGAAGAGCATCGCCCATGAAAATATCTATAAAATAGAGACAAATCGCCAACTTTTCTACGGTGTTCCAGACAAGTGAGCGAGTTTGTAAGCGAGGCATCACCGACGAGACGAATTGCCCTTTTTTGGACAGAATCCAGTAGCTTCAGGATATGTTTAGGTGCTGCACTCCAAATATGGGAACAGTACTACTCCAGTACAGGTCGGATCTGTGCCTTATAGATCATATATATATATATATATATATATATATATATATATATATATATATATATATATATATATATATATATATATATATAGATCATAATGTGAATTTGAAATACAGATTTTTTTTCCTTAATTGTACGATAAATAGTTTCTGAGATACAGCGGGTTACCTCTCTTTATCAGATACCCGATTTTTAGGTTTTCACATTATTTTTTTTGTATGTAAACGAAAGAATAAACTTTATATGGTAGGTATATTTACTTGTAGATACCGATTTTATAATTTTTATTAAAAAAAACCATTATTATAATTTTATGATAGATATTTAAAAATATGTGATCTTTTTTAGATTACGCTGATTCTCTACAAAATTATAATTCAAATGAAGAAGAAAGTGGTTCTGGCATATCATGTTCAAAACGGAAACAACGAAGATACAGGTGATTGTTATCATGGCTTATTTACTTCAAAAATCAATGTACACTACAAAATAAATTTTTAAGACACTGTTAGGTGTTTGAAAAAATTTGTTTCCAATAAATACTTTTATAGATTATTTTAATTTATATGTACTGAGTGAGTCAACTGTATGGAATTAAAAGATTGTAGATTATAGGGTGTGGGGGGGTCGTGTAGGCTACGCAGCCTCTCAAGCACCTCGACCTATCAGATCCTTTGTGCATAACCCTTAATCTATTCGAGGCCCGGGATTCCGAAACTTCGCACAAAGTTTATCAGTTAACTAGGAGCTAAGTTCTCGACATCGTAAGGCTTTAAGAAGGTTCCTTCCAGGAACTTGAGCTTTTTGCAAAAAAGCGCTCGGCATTCGCAAAGCAAATGTTCTGCAGTTTCAGCGAAGTTCTTGCAGTAGCGGCAACTATCACTCTTTGTTTTGCCCATCTTTTCCAGGTGATACCTTAGAGGGCAGTGTCCAGTGAGGAGTCCTGTCACCAGTTTCTTTCTTGTCCAACTCGAGAAGCTTCTTTGGCAAAAGGCCTTTTCGCTTGTCTTTGTCCTGGCACTTTATTCCAGTGAGATTTCATTTTATCTGTTTCCCAGCGTCAAACCTCTTCTTTTTTAGTGGGCCTTGGAGAGTCCACAGTTGGGCCTTGGTAAGGCAGTCTGCTCCCTCGATGCCTCTAACTCCCTTGTGACCTAGAACCCACAACACAGTGATCTGGTTGTTTGCAGCCAGTTGTCTCGGGGATTGTTTATAGTCCAAAGCCAGCTTAGACCCACAAGTATGTGACTTCAGAGCTTTTAGTTCTGCTTGGCTATCTGATAGAATAAAGATATCTGCCCTTTAGGTGTCCCTTTTGAGGCACTCCTGGGCATATATCTCTATGGCATGTAATTCTGCTTTAAAGATGGTTTTGAGAGCCTGAAATTCGGCTTTGTATCGCCCATTCCAACCTTTTCATCCATCTTGGATCCATAAGTGTACTACACCAATACATACCTTCCTAGTTGATGTCCGTTCTCTGTGCAAATTTGGTCTGTGACCATATCATAGGGCAAATAAAGGTTTTTGACAATTTTTTATCTATTAGAACTTACTTCAAACAATCGATGACTCACCCTGTACGCTCTGCTTTTGTGCACAACATACTACACGAGGTCAAGAGGTTCGCTTCTCTATTTTCTATCCAGTCTTTAAACTTTACTTTGATCGTCCAGCAGTTAAAAAGACATTGCGTTAACATGACGATATAGCCTGGCTTCCTTTTGATTTCTTCCTCAACAGTTGGTATCTTAAGATCTTGATGAGGAAGGCACTTGCTAATGTACTATGGCACATTCGCTATATTTAGCAACACCTAGCTTTGTAATTTTTGCACAATTTTAATGTTATTTGTCTCCTCACAGTTGGATACCATATAGATCACAAAAGACCGAAGATCAAAACTATAATTGTCACAACATAATTCTTTTGGAAAGATCTGGTTTAATGATATCCCATATATTTTTTTAATACAAGGGTGGTCTAAAAAGTTTTCAACCTTAACGTGAAGATGGTAGCACTCGTCAATAAAAGCTAGTGACTGTGATTACGCATCTTTACAGTTATTTTAGACGCGCTTTTGTTGTTTGACAATCGTTTGAGTAAGTCAATGTGAGTATTTTTGCGAAAAAGGAAAAAATCGAGTATGAAGCTGTCATTATCGATCAGATCAACATTGTTTTGAAGAAAGGCCAGGTCAAGAGTACCAACGACCGACGAGCATGTATGAGAGCACTGATGAAAGTAGAGGAAGCAAAAGATGTGTGTAAGAACCGTAGTAAGTGAAAGGCAGTGGTCTCTGCCTACCCCTATAGGAAAAAGGCGTGACTTTATGTATGTATGTATAATACTGACAAGATAAACAAACAGTGGAAATATTTAGGCACACGACAAAGTAACAGTAGCCATTTTTGACTCATTGATTCATTTTGCGAGGTTTGTAGGTTATGACGTCAGTGTAAAGGTCAATTTTTTGTACTGTATTTAATAACTGTTCATTCAAATAATTTAATTGTATCAATTAAGTTAAAACACTCGAGTTTTTCTTTTATCGGATAAATTTCTTTTTAACTCAAAAATTTTCCATCAGTAATTTTGCTCGAAAAACTAAATTTTGGCAAAATTACTGATTTGCAAAATTACTTCGTTAAAAAAAGAAATTTATCCGATAAAAAAAAGCTCTTGTAATTTTACTGTTAAAAAAAAGGTTGTAACACTTTTATAGAACGACATTTACGAATTATCAATTAGACGAGTTGGAACGAGCATTTCATAAAACGCATTATCCAGATGTATTCTTTCGCGAAGAACTGGCACTCAGGATAGATTTAACGGAAGCTAGAGTGCAGGTTTGGTTTCAAAATAGAAGAGCTAAATGGAGGAAGCAGGAAAAAAGTCTAAATAAAAACGCAAGCATGCATAATTCTAATGTTAATCTGCCAATAAATTTACCAGGTAAAATAATATTGCGTCTCTTTAATATCTTTAAAGCTAGAACATTTTATTAATACTACAGACTTTAACATTTTTAATTGGTTTGGTTTCTCACAATCCTAATTTAAATGTTTTATATTATTCATTGTTTTATTTTTGGCAGGTCATTGTTTTATTTTTAGCAGTTCATTGTTTTATTTTTGGCAGTCAAAAATAACAACTTTTAATATACGAGAATAAATTTCAAGTTACTGGCTCAATACTTATACTTTTTACCGCTCTATAATTCACTTCGAAATGTCTGGGATGACTTCCGAAACTAGAATGACTGTTCATGCATTAGTTTCGTATCTTTTGAAGATTTTCAGGAGGTGGAGAATTTAATGAAGACAAAACATAACTTTTTTTTAATGAATAGTACCCGAGAAAAATGGAATTTTGTAACACACTAATTTGCCGTCCATCATGTTTTTAATTAAAATTTTATATACTGTGCTTCCATTTCAAAACCAGCCAGTCCAAATGACTTTTGATTTTGCGTAAATGTAAGAAAAACAAAAAACAAGTCAAATTTTAAATTAAAGATGTTATTCTGCTGTTTTCAAGTGACACCCCTTCTTAGTTTGGTTCTAACCAGGTTTTTCATCCTTATGGAAAGTGAACATTTGATCGAATATGAGTCCTAATATTTTTGGGTTGTTGACTATCAGAATGGTTTCTACATTGATTTGTATGTCCAGGTTCTTATTTACCTTTTTAGTCCATGTGGTGAAAAAAAGTAGCTGAAGATTTGTCAGAGGACAAACGTAGTTTCCTGTCGTTTATCCGGCTAGTGAGGCTTGCTAAGTAAGTGTTAATTTTGACACATAATTCGTTTATGTTGTGGCCTCTCGTTAGTATGGTAGTCATCTGAATACAAGACTAATGTCTTGTCTGGGTGTGGTTGGCATCTTGCTCATATAGCGGTTAAATAGAGTTAGGGAGAGGGCTTCTTCTTGTGGCCCACCCTGTTTAATTCGCCTGATTTAGTATTTTTAAATTCTACATAGGTTTGTTCAATTGATAATTCTAGGTATTTTAAAAGATCTCTTAAAAGTTTTTCAATAGAAATTGGGTCAAATGCCTTGAAAATGTCAAGAGCTACTGACCTACTGACCTTGAACATGGTATTTCTTAATTTAGGCCCTCGATAACTTGATCTTGTATAATATGGAGGGCTGTAGTTCTGCTAAACTTCTTCCGGAATCCATGCTAATGGTTTGCGAGATTTATATTATCTGTGATGCTTGGTAATTGCAGGTTGGTTACTTCTACATCGCAGGATTACTTGGAGCCTACCAACTCCAATCAGAGACCATCAAAATCAGCAACTCACCACTCAATAGTATTCTTGTAATCTCGATCAGTTGATTCTCGTTAATGTTAATATTAAGTAAAAATACTCAAAATATTAATTGACTTGGACTTTTTGTTTTTCGTTGTTATGTTTTTATTTTTGTTACTTTGAACAACAAAATGGGTTAAAAATAAGTTGTTTACTGGAACTGTGATCCAAATTACAAAATAAGAAAAGTCGATATTTTTAAGAAGCTAGGAACCAGACAAGTATTATTGTGATTTTCTTATTTATATTTTGTCACGTGCCTATTTTTTCACTTCTACAGTTCCATTATTAATTGGGTCTCTGTTAGTTTTGTATTCCTCAGGTACTCGTAAATAGTTTACCGTATTTTGTTGTAATTTAAATATATCATTCGTTGTAAATAGTGTTGCATGCCTTGTAGTGATAGGCTTCGATTGTTAATGGCTGTGACAATTTTTTTAATCGATGGAGATGGAGTGGGGGTTTTTGTTATTAGATTTTGCTTTGATTTTTGGCCTCGATTGTTGTGTGTTGTCAGCTATATTATTGTTTGGTTTGCATTTCTGTGTGGATGGGGCTGGCTATCAACACGGACAAGTGCGATTATGAGTTTTGAGCATAGATTTGCGAAGATTGTTGGTTGACGCGTGTTCCGTGTCATTTCTTGATATCCGGCCTGGGAGTCAGTCGTTTGTCAGTCGTTTGGTGGCAGTCTTGGGAGTCGTGTGGTGGTGAGAATTTTTTGGAACGATTTGATATTAACAAGTGTGCGGAGCCTCTACGGTTTTCTTTTCATATCTGTCTGTATTTGGGCCATCTTAATTGGATTTTGAAGAAAAACCATTTAATTTTTAACTTGACCATTCTATCTTACCTTTGTTGTTGATATTTTGGATTTTGGTGTCGAGTTAAAATATTCGCATGCGAGATCTGATGGAGGGAAGCCATTGTTAAGTAGCAGGTGCAGTTCCATAATCAAACCGGCCACAGGAGTAGGCCACAGGAGTAGTGAATTCGTATACCCAAAGGTTACAAGTGATTTATTTTAGAATATTTAAACGACGTGATTTGTTTTTGACACCACGATTAAGTTTTGTTTTAATTTATTAATATGGTACACTGTTGAAAACTATTTATTGCATTGGATAAAATGCCAAGGCTGAACTTTGATTAAAGTAATATTCTCAATAGTTCTTTGTGTCCAAGTAAAAATGTTTTCTTCATACTTATTTGTAAATATCCTACAATATTGCTATTTTGAAGGACAGCCATTGTAAAAAAGAAATATTTTTAAATAAGCTCGATTGTTTTAACAGTGTAAATCTTTATGTAAATGGTAAAAACGTGAGTAAATTAGCAGCCGTATGTGAACGTTTGATAAAGTATTATTAAAAAGTTGACTCGTATACGTTTTTTTTTGGTAACTTGATAAAGTTTGTTACTCTTAACTTTGTTATGGTTATTTTATGGAATCGTAAACTTTGGATTTTCGATTTATTGTTAGCTGTTGATTTTGATTATATTTGTTATAAGTTTATTATTGAACTGTGTACCTTGATTTATTGTTAGCTGCTAATTTTGACTATATTTGTTATAATTTTGCTATTGAACTGTGTACCTTGATTTATTGTTGGCTGTTAATTTTGACTATGTGTTATAATTTTATTATTGAACTGTGTACTTCGATTTATTGTAGGAGTAAAGTATCTAATATATTTTTGCTATAATTTTATTTATTTGGTTCACCATAATCTTAGTTGTTTATCGTGTGGCTCTGCTAGTGCCTATAAGACCTAGGGGTTTCCGGCTTGAACCGTCTAAGTCGGTGGCGCGGCTCACTTTTATATTTTTTTTTCCTCTACCCTCTACGGCTGAGCTCGGGCATAATTTGCCAGTAGAGAGACCGCTGGCAGAGTACTCAATAGAGAACGAAAAAGACGTGGCAAATTTTTAAATATTTCATAATTCACTGGAATGTGAGATTTTTTTTTAATTACTACATATTTGTAATTTTTAGTAAAAAGTGCACCAAACTGTCATTATTTATATTGCTTTTAACTAAAAAAAGAGGCAGTATTTGCATTGCATGTGACTAAATTAAAAAATTAATTAATTTAATTTTGTTTTATAATTAATTAATACTAAATTATATTATCTCGTAAGTATAAGAGAAAATGTTTTCTTATTGTACATATTTTTGTAGCTTGTGCAACACCCCTAGAAAGCCCACTCTTAAATTTTACAGCCAACGAACCAAGCAATACTTGTAATGTTTTTTTGGGCCTGGAATGGCCTTTATCATTTTCGAGCTCTTTAACATTATCTGCCAGTATGGACCAAACCACAACCAACGACCAAAATTGCTCCATGGAAAATCAATTAAACGAGACAATGTTGATTGCAGGTATTTATTTTATATTTCAAAGTGGGTATTCTTTTTTTGTCTTTACAAAAGCACCCTTTATCTATTACTTTCATAGACATTCATTGTTTATCAAAAGTAGTTTTTAGATATTTGTTAAGCTTTACTTAAAACGTAGCAGGTCTAAAATAACTTCAAAAACATGTTACATTACATTACGTACGTTACAATCTTGCGGTTGGGCCATTGGTATAGGCACCTATGTCACCTAGATCTTTTGATCCTCTGTGACTACCGCTGTGTCTTCAGGGCATCAGAATTCCAGTCCGCAGGTTTTGGCAAACCGCAGGATTTCTGTTGGCGCTGTCTCATTTAGATCACTTGGAACCATTATCATGCGATCCCAGATTTGGTACATGTACACCGCTAGTATCGGGCAGCAACACAAAATATGTATGCTGCTCTCTTCCTCTTCGCCACATAGTCGGCAGTTTTTCTCAGCCGCCAGCTTAAGTTTGAAGAAGTGCGCGCATAGTGCGATGTGGCCAGTGAGAAGACCAGGCGTGCTGCTTAGCCTACTCCGGTTCATCGTCCAGAGTGCGTCTGTCCTCTTCTGGAGAGGTTTTTGCATTCCACTGAGCGATATGTTCTTGCTCAAGGATTAGTTTCAATTCATGTTTCGCTTTGGCAATTCGCAATCCGACCAACTGGCTTCTTGGTTCCACCAGGGTCCCATTTCTTGTCAGTTCATCGGCTACCTCATTGCCATTTATTCCTGTGAGCCCAAGAACCCATGTAAGAGTGACCTTGTTTGCAGTCACTAACTCAGTGAGGACCTGCATGCAGTTCCACACTACCGATGATGTTGTGGTGCAACTCACGAGGGCCGAAAACCTCAAAGTTTCCAGTTTTTCGCTTATAGCTCGGAAACGGTCCATATTTTGTAAATAACCGTACAAGAGTAAATTAAAGAGGACAATATCTCGCGTCGATTAAAAAAAATTGCAAAATTGGTCCGGTAGTTCGATTTTTATGGGGATCCAAAAAACAGCAAATTTTTCTAACTTTGCCAATAGCCATTTTAAATGTGTTGTAACTTTACAATATCAAATTTTATCATTACCTTATTTCCCTTAAAGTTGTAAAGTTAAAAAATTACCAACTTTTCCAAATTTGGCTATTTTAAAATGTGTCGACTCCTGAACCAAAATTGGGGAAAGCTTTTTTACATTTACACTATCGGGTTTTTCCATTTTTTTGATATCTACGAATCCGGGAATCAATTCTGACTTTATTCTAAATGCATTTGAAACAGGTTTTAAGGAATTTTGTGAATGTACCGATGGTTTATTGTTCTCAATTTAAAATTTAAATTTTTCATGAGTTTGACCGAACAATTCAGTCCTTCTTACGAAGTTCATGGTTGTATGGGGTGAGATTTTCTTGAAATCGGTAGGTTCTAGGTTACATACATAAAGTCACGCCTTTTTCCCATGGGAGTAGGCAGAGACTACTTCCTTCCACTTGCTTCCTCTACTTTCATCAGTGCTCTCATAACCTGGTATTCATTTGGTATAACCAAATATGCTGAATCTTATTCTTACCAGGCCGGGGCATGAACATAGTATGTGTTCAGCAGTTTCGTCTTTTACGCAGCAAAACCGACAGCCCGTTTGTTGAATCAGACTTATCTTTTCGAGGTGGTATCTTAGGTGACAGTGTCCTGTAAGCAGTCCCGTTAGAATTCGTAGGTCATTCCTGATCCATTCTAGGATCTGCTTAGTTGTGTTTCTCGATGGTTTAGGTAAAAACGCCTTCGAGTGAGTCAATTCTGGTATATCGGACCAGTACGTGAGTATTTTCCTCTTCACCCAGTCCAAAATGATTATTTTGGCGGCACTTGTAGTGACTACAAATCGGTTCTGGTAAAGTGAACGCAGATTCAACCCCCTTTGCAAGGGTGTCGGCATTTTCGTTTTTCTTTACCCCTGGTGCCCAGGTACCCACAGCAGGGTCTAAGGATTCGATGCAATTCCATACCAGTTTAGAATTTATCTTGTTGGAGCTCAGTGCTTTTAAAGCAGCCAGGCGGTCTGATATTATACTTATGTTTTTGTTTGCTAGACGTCTTTTAGTCAGATCTCGATAGCGAAGACTTCAGCATGAAAGATTGTAGCATACCTGTTAAGAATGGTAGATATTTCAATCTTTGGTTTCTCCGGGAAGAGTTTTTCTTCCCTCACCCATTCATCTCTCTTCAAAAAGAGGACTTTGAACGACTTTTCTACGTGTATTTTTGTGGCTAGCATGTCAGGAACCAGGAATAATGCCATACATCAAGACTGTGAAATAATTCCCATCAAAGAAGAAATAAAGACACGTATAAAAAAATACAAGAATAGACTGAGAGTGCACCCAAATCATCTTGCCAGGAAGTTAATGCAGAAGTTATGTGCAGTGCGTAGGTTACAACGAAAAGTGCCCAGTGATTTAGTGTAACTGAAAATATACAAACAAAAAAAAGCGGCATATCAGTGGATGAACGCGCAACATGTCAATATAAATTATTATAAATATTACTTAATGCTTACACGCTTTTGTGAAATGTAGGCAGATTGTAATGAAATTGGGATGTTCAAAAAAAAATTTTAATCGAAATATTAGACCGTTTTCGAGTTATATCGTAAAACTGGGAAAGGTCGAGGTCGCAAACTTAGATTTGGCATACCAAACGATCCTGGAAAACAAATATTTTGCCGTAATAAATGTAAGCTGAACCACTTTTCAGATCCTCTAGTTACTGGGAAAATTGGTAAATTGGTATACAATGTGGTTTTGCTACAGAAAACAGAAAATTTAATAATGTATCACACAGTTTGTTCAATGATTATTAATTGAAGTTTTGGTTTTAGATCGAATAACAAATTCGATGCAGTCAAACATAATGGTAGAAAACATTCTTCTGGGAAACAATATGGAGGACAGAGTAGAGGAAAATTTGAGCATGATATCTTCGAACGAAAATGATATTTCCATCGATTCCGATTTATTGACTTTGAAACCAACGCGAAGTCATCAATTGGGGGAAGATGATTGAACAATTTATATATAATCAATTGTTCCTTTGTTATCTTTTTATAAATTCATTAAACGAAAATTATGAAACTATTCGCCCAATTTACGAGTATTTTTTTCTAGTTTTATGCCAGCTGGCTACTATCGGAGTGTATATAATTCCTTTTTAAATGACAAGCAATAACTATTTAGTAATTTTAATAAAATGATTTGAAAAACAAATATAGCTTTTAATGAAACTAAACTAAAACGAATGATTATTTCAAAACTTGTAATAAAAATTAATCTCAATCTGTAACCGAAAAAGGCGAGGTATTTCTTTATACAATGAAAAGAGAATGTCGAAATAACTACGACATAAACGTCATCATTTTTTTTCCCAGAAACATACCTATATTTTGGCATATTTAAAAAAACTCATTTTCTGAACAAATTTTGTACAAAAAAAATTCTTTTTCGAATGGATTTTTGTGAAACTTTACAAGAAAGGAAAGCCCTCAATTCCAATTTTTTAACATGTATTCGTTTTATCGATAAGGTCTCATTTAAGCGACAAAAAATTTTTAATTCACATAATGCATATTAATTAATAATAATTAATAACTTTATCATTACTTTATACCAGTATCGGTTATTACTTCATAATTTTCAAATCAAAATATTCCGAAAATGGTACACAGTATCGAGTTTTACAAAGAGTGATTAATAAATCTAACTTTAAAAAAGTTAAATTCAATACTACTTGGTATGAACCGTGTAACTAGCGCCCTTTATGAGAGTCAGATATAAAAACAAATTCATGGGATGCATCAGCTTCTAAAACATATTCGTGTAAAATTTCATTACAATGTTTCCAGTAGTTTTGGCAAAATCGTAACAAATGTATATACATTTTTTTTCTTCAACGCCCTTTATCTTGAATACAGATGGCGTCCCGAACATTTTTTACTAAACAAACCCCAATTATTTTTCAGTTTTCTACCTATTCTAGAGACAGGTTTTTTGAAACACCCTGTATAAGAGCTCAATCAACAAAAACAATAATTTTTACGGTAAGTTTTAATTCTATTTTATCTTTATTTATTTTCACTTTTTGTCACCTTAAAGCAATAGTTAATGTTTCTATTTTTAAGGTTCGGTGTCTACATCTGTTTATTTTCTTACTTCTGACTCTTTTTTCAGTTCTTTGTTTAATTATCTTTTACGAAATACCTAGCAAGCCTAAATCCAACCTGTCTAAAAATGCATCAAGTATTTGTACATTAAAAACTTAAATAACAACTTTTAAAATTGCCTAAAACTAAAAAATGATAAAATGACGTCAAAGTTTAAAAGTACGTTCAGAATTCAAATTTTTTTGACCTTTTCAAATGTTTGGAAATTGTATAAAGTGTGATTTTAATTAATTTGATTGAATTTTAAAAATTTGTAAGAGAGTAGTTTAGGTTAGGGGGGCTTGTTCTTTTTTCAGTTTTTTAATATTCCTCTACGAAATGCCTCGCAAGCCTTACTCCAACCTGTCTGAAAATTCATCACGGGCCCGGGCGGCAAAAATTGATCGATCAAAAGAATCTTCCGTTCATGCAGAATTAAGAAGACAAGAACAAGCAAGGCGACAGTCTGCTTTGAGAGCTGGTAAATCAACTTCTCAGAGACAAGAAAGGTTAGAGCGCCAAGCCTCCCGTAAAGCTTCTATAAGAGCTTCTGAGGCGCTTCTTCGAACGCATTTTCATTTGAATGAGCAAATCTTTGACCGTTATTTCAGGACATCAACACGAGTGAAGCCGCAAGTAAAAGCTAGTTAGTAATAAATAAATTATGTGAAGCTAATAAATAAATAAACATGTTACCTGCTTCTTTTATTTGTTCTCTTAAACTAAGTGTTTATTTCTATAAATGACAAATTTAAGTGCGCTATTCTAATTTTCTGCTTAATATAGTAACAAGAACATATTTTTTTTTACTTATAAAGGTTCGTTTATATTGTTACAAATCCGGTCCTGTCGGCAACCGAGGATTCGACCGCGTCTAGGGTCCGTATTAGACCGCTTTGCTTTGTCGGCCGCCGACGGGGTCTGGCAAGATCGAGCAACCTCTCGAAGCCACTTAAAAGGGTGGAGAAACAGGTGGAATGATCTAGAAGTGTGATATGGAGATATAAAAGGGGAAGCGATCATAACAAGAGACGACAGTATCGGTTTTAAAAGTATGCGATGCTTTATTTACACTAACCGGATGATGCCTTCAGGCAGGTAAAGACATGAACCATGCAGACAAAATATTCTTTCCGTGAAAACTGCATGTGTTTGCCAGCGTTTACGCGAGTGGATATAAGTACAGTGGGTGGCCAAATTATTAAGGACACTATAGCGTTTTTGTAATATTTAGGATTAAATTAATTTTGTGAGAAGTAGAATCGGTCTTAGGTGATTTATATTTCGTAATTTTATTGTTGGTATCATCTGTAATGGCTTTTGAGAAGTGGCAACTCTGCTAGTCGGTCATACGGCTATAGAAGTAATGTTATGTCAGGTTTGAGGTAAACTTGACAATAACGTTTATTTTACTGAATTGATTTTTACTTTTTTCAAGCTGTTAAGTGTTTTCAATTAAAACTTATTAAAATGTAAGTATTATCGGATAATTAATTAGTCTTACTAATTTTAATGGATAATTATCAGTTTTGTAAAGACTTTTACTCATCACAACCTCAAGTTTTTTTTAGTATGGGCAAATCTTGCAATATATCCCCAGGGAGTTATAGCAGAATAGAGGCGTTACTTCTGCATTTCACGTACTCCTCGTGGCGACCGTCAAATAAGGGACGTGTGCCTCAAAAATAAAAAATAAATTCTTAACCCACCTGACTACAATTGTCAATAACCAAGTGATTAACGTCTTCAACAGGACAGTCAGTAGAAGGTTGGCCGATTTCAATCTTAAGGGGTGTCTTCCACTCAAGAAACATCGCTAAACTGTAGCGATAAAAAAAAGGGACTGTATTGGGCAAGAGAACACCGGAATGTGAATGTTAAGGACTGGAGTCGGGTAAATATGATTGGTAGAGACTCCGAAAAATGCTTTTTTTGTAATATGGTAAGTTTTTACAGGTCTGCTTCTCAGATGAATCCACATTTCAAATTTTGGTGGACAAAAGCATGTTTGTTCGACGACGCCCAGGAGAGCAGTACCATCCTGACTGTCTTGTTCAAAGGATGAAACATTCTCTTAGCATAATGGTATGGTCTGTAATTTCAGCCAGGGGTTTGGGACGCCTCTACATCATAGAAGGGACTATGAGGTAAGATCAGTACAAGCGAATACTGGAAAGTCGCATTTTGCCTCAGGTGCGGGAATGGTTCCCTAATGATGAAGAGTATGTTTTTATGCATGTCTCAGCACCTTGCTACAAAGCCAGAAGTGTTACTGCATTCCTGGATGATAATGACGTGACAGTTTTACCTTGGCCGGGAAATTCGCCGGGCATGAACCCGATAGAAAATGTATGGGAGCTCACAAAGCAAGAGATCGTTAAAGAAGTGATAACTACCAAGCGCCAACTCATAGAAACCCTTATTAGGGTATGGAACCATGACCTCAAGTCTGCATAGAGAGCATGTTTGGGCGGCGTAACAAAATATTAACTTTTTTAAATTTTCACCAATTTTATATATTTTTCTTAATTGTTCATGTAAACGATTATTGCTTGATAAAATATTATTCTAAATAAAGCTCTCTTATGAATTAAAAATAAATACAAAAACAAAAACCTTCTTCTTCTTCTTCTTCTTGATCTCAGCGTCTCCCTCGAAGGTTGCTGATCAACATGGCGATTTTAACTTTAGAGATAGCTGCGCGAAATAGTTCAACCGAGGAGAGGCAAAACCAGTCGCGTAGATTACGTAACCAGGAAATTCTGCATCGTCCGATACTTCTACGTCCCACGATCTTTCCTTGCATGATAAGTTGGAGAATTTCGTATTTTGAATTACGCATGATGTGTCCAAGAAATTCTAGTTTCCTTTTTTGAATAGTAAATAAGATCTCCACTTCTTTTCCCATTCTATCGAGGACACATTGATTCGTAATGCGATCCATCCAGGATATTTTCACCATACGCCTGTACACCCACAACTCAAACGATTCCAATCTCTTCGATGTTTCTTTATTTAGTGTCCATCCTTCAAGGCCATACAGTAGCACTGGGAAGACGTAATACCGCACCATTCTTATTCTCAAGCTTGATGAGAGATTCTGGGCTGTCAGCAACTTTTTCATTTTCATGAAAGTCGTTCTGGCTTGCTCAATTCTTAATAAAATTTTATCCTTGTGTGTTATATTTTCATTTTTCGTAGTACCTAGGTATTTAAACTGATGAACTAGCTCAACCATCTTGTTCTCTATAGTTAGTCGACCTCTATTACTGTTTCTTTTGGATACTATTAATTTTTTTGTTTTATTGATGTTTATGCTGAGTCCATAATCCTTACTTACCAGTGTCACTTTATCTACCAGTCTCTGTAGATTTTCCAGGCAGCTTGCTATCAAGACGGTGTCGTCAGCGTACCTAATGTTATTGATAGTTCTACCATTTATTACTATGCCCGCTGACTCCCCCTCCAATGCTTCTTGAAATTTAGATTCTGAGTAGATATTTAACAGCATTGGAGAAAGAACACACCCCTGTCTGACTCACACTTAACTCTAGTAGTTTGTCCCCTGTAGAGATTGGATATTATTCGTATATCATGATAATCGATGTTGAGTTTTTGGAGTATATCTAGAAGCTTTTCATGTTTAACATTGTCAAACGCCTTGCTATAATCTATGAACAAAAGCCTACATAGTACCTAATTAAATTCACTTTAACTTGAAAATTAACAGAATTATGTTCCTTATAATTTGGCCACCCACTGCAAGTCCTTATACATCGCATTAAATATATTATTTTGTCTGCTAAGTCACGTGTCTGACACGCTCAATGTTTGAAGGTCTAAACGAACCAATAGTTGTTTTTTTTTATTGGTTCAAGACGATGTGGATGGACTAAAATAAAATCTATATTTGCAATAACAATGCGACACCGGCCAACGTCCATTTCGCAGGTTTATCCTTGATCTTAAGATTAAAGGTCCACACGTAAGTGGGACCTCTAGTCCTCGTTTTGTACACGGGACATTCGTACATATTTCTCAGATCCTGTTTGTCTTGCGTGATAGCTCTAACGTTAATGACGGGCATGGAGGGAAATAATTCTTTCAAGCGTGAGTCTACAATTATACCCGTTTGAATGTCCCACCTTGCTCCTTCCATGTGAAGACCGTGTATATAAGCGCCGTCTCGAGGTGCACTTCTGTAAATATAACATATTTAATAAATAATAATAATGGCAACCGATTTAAAGTCGATTTTAAAGATTAATAATAAATTAAACAGTTATAATCGTCGTAAAAAATTTCATTTAATGAAATGTATTACAAATTGTGTCGTATAATTGTTCAATGTTTTTGTTAAAAGTTAAGCAGCGAGTTGCGAAAATATATATTAAACACGCTGTATTACTTTGTTTTCTTTATTGGTACTTGGGTTCAAAGTTTACAAGAGACGGAAAGTATGACTGTAATATTGAGCGAAGTGTGTTGGCAGTGAAACAAATAAATGGGACCCTGTATAACTTTATGAGCAGCCAGAACGAATCAAAAAGGTACGACTGGTTGTGCAGAGAGGAGTGCTGGTCCCTACACTTATGGATGGTAGTGAATGTAGGGTTTGTCAAAAGAAGCATGCTAGTAAGATCAATGCTGCGTTGAAAAGTAGTCTGAGAAGTATAGTTGGACTGACTCTGATTGATAAACTGAGGAATAGTGTGATAAGAAAACGCTGTGATGTTAAAGATGTAGTAACAAAGAAGAAGTAACAAAGGTAGATAAATTGTTGCTTAGATGGTTTGGACACGTAGAGAGAATGAATAAAATAAGATTAACGAAACAGATTTATAAGGTGAGTGTGAATGGACAAGTCGGTAGAGGTCGACGTAGGCGAACGTATCTCGATCAGATCAACATTGTTTTGAAGAAAGGCCAGGTCAAGAGTACCAACAAACGACGAGCATGTATGAAAATGCTGAAGAAAGTAGAAGAAGCAAAAGACTTGTGTAAAAACATTAGCAGGTGGAAAGAAGTGGTCTCTTCCTACGGCTATTGGAAAAAGGCGTGACTATGCATGTATTAATGTTAAACAGTTAAGAAATTTTAGCTGTTTAAATAAATGAACTCTATTGGGTATTGGATATTAGTTCATATTACTTGCTCTTTTTTAACAAGTATCTGTAGAAAACTTCCGATAGCGCTCTTTGATAAGCCAATAATTTCTTTGAGGCTGACGTTAACAAAACACTGTAGTTTTCATAAATAATACTTTTTTATGAACAATCACTATAAGTGGAAGCCGTTCCGACAAAGTGAGACAGATAGTGTCTCGTGCTCTCTTTCTTCCGAGCGACTAACTTTGTTCTGCGCATGCCAGAGTTGTAAATGCATGAGCAGCACGGAAGTTTTGCTTTGAAGGAGAGAAATAATAAATACAGTCGGCACCGTAATGTTGGAACGTTTTTTTCTATACCGATTGGCTAAATAAGAGCATTACATATGTGGTAGTTTTAAAACAAATAAAAGAGAGAGAAAACAAAAATTACAAAATAAAAACACACTCACGTAAATTCTTCCTTTTGCTTTTTAGTTACATCACACTGAAGACACATTTTATCTAAAGGTAATTCATTTCTTCGAGCAGTGCTTTGCATTATCGCTGTCAGCAAAGATTGAGGATTGAAAAATCCACCTAACCAAACTGAAGCAGGAAGCTGAAAAAATACGTTCAAAATAAGTTATTTATAAAAAAAAGGTATCCATAAATTAGGTCACATGTTACAGTGGTGGGAGGGAGTCAACAAAGTGTTACAAAGGGTAGTGAAACTGATGTGCTTCGTGACGTCACACGTGACGTCTAAAGTATTTAAACTCTAACACAAAATTGTAAAATAGGCACATACTAACAATTTTACGAGTCCGTTTCTGTCGACTCGAGGCGACAGCGCGCCAACCATAACAAAAAAATGCATGATAGCCGCAAGCATAATGGAAGACATTGGTTGATTCTCGAAAAATCCAACAAATTCGCAAAATGTCCAGAGATGCATCGATTTGTTTTTAAGTTAGTTTGAAGTCAAGTATTCGAAGTAATTAAAAAGTGTTATTCAGTTGTGAATATCTAATTGTAAAGTAAAATTTATTGTGCAGAAATATAAGAATAAAATTATTTATTTATTGTACCGAGTGTTTAGAATCATTGAACCAAAAGAGTAAATATCGTAACCTATACAATCAGTTTTAAAGAATTAGATAGGTAATAATTAAATAATTAACTTTAAAAAAAAAAAATAAATATACGAAGAAAACATTTGTCCTTTTACAGGTCTATTGGTTTAAACGTCATATGACATGAGAATCCATCCTGTAATTTGTGTGCATCAAAAGCATTTTAAATATTTTTAATAAGTTAAAATTTAAAAGATTTTATCTATCAACTAGCAGACCCGGCAGACGTTTTGCCCGAGCGTTGGCTTGCCTGCTTTGGAAATATCATTATCAAACTCAGCGACTCTGAAAACTATGAATTCGACACTAATATCACCCATTTTTGATAGTTTTTATATTTCAACTTTCTCTCACCCCCTTCGTAAAGAATTATCGCGATAAAACCATCATATCTCCCAAGTTGGAGCAATCAATACATATTTACAAAATTTCATTAAAATCTGACTGAATTCGACATCAGCCATTTTCGTTGATCCAATTACTACCAAACGTTACAGAAATTCCCGCCGGGCTAATCTAAAGATTGCCTGAAAATTTCATTAAAATCGGTTAAGCCGTTTTGGCATAAAGGAAAAATATACTTTTATTGATTTTGTATACAGTCTGCACCTTATGGCAAACTTATTTATTAAGGGTATAGTAAAACGCACGTAACATATAAGAAGTCTTCAAAAATTTGATTTTCAGACAAGAGTAAATTAGTACCCTTATTTTGAAAAATCTCGGTAAATGTTATATTAAAAAGAACAGCTAGAGGTAAAAATACTAGCTCGCAACTGGAAAAAATCAGAAACCAAGATGGTAGTATGGTAAAAGGAGAAGAATGCATTTTAAAGATATGAAAGAAATACTTCGAAAGTTTATTTGAGAAAGAGGATACACAAGTACAGGCCCCGTTTGGAGACATGAGTGAAAGTTGTAATGAAAGTGAAATTACTACGACAGAAATTGTGGAAGCGTTAAACAGTATGAAATTGGGTAAAGCTGCTGGGTACGACAGAATAATAGTTGAAATGCTAAATGCTGGACAAAACGTGGTAGCTAGTATACTAAACCGCCTTTTTAACCTTTGTTGGAGGAGTGGTAGCGTACCAGACGACTGGTGCAAGGCCGTTATCGTGCCACTTTACAGGGGAAAAGGTTCGCAACCAGAATTGTAAGAACTACCGAGGTATTAGTTTACTCAGCATAGTCAGCAAACTGTATGCAAAGATATTGATTAAAAGAGTGACGAATGAAACTGAGAAGATGATATAAGATATGCAAGCAGGATTTAGAAGAAAAAGAAGATGTATGGATCAGGTCTTTTCATTACGAGGTTTAGTCGAAAAATTCTTGGCTAGAAGTCAGAAGGTTGTTTAAAAGATTTGAAAGAGAGTGGTTATGAATTGAAAATGAATAATTTAATCGCCAAATGCCTTCTTTACGCCGATGATCAAGTCATATTAGCCTCATCTAAAGAGGAGTTGCAGGCGATGGTTAAAGTTATGCATGATGCCCCGAAAATCAAAGGGATGAAAATAAATGTAAGCAAAACAAAAGTAATGGTTTTTGAAAGAGAAGAAATCATGACAAACTGTGAAGTTCTGATTAAGGGGGAATGAGTGGAACAAGTAACTAAGTTTGTATACCTGGGTTCAAAGTTTACGAGAGATGGAAAGTATGACAGTGACATTGAGCGAAGAGTGTTGGCAGGAAAACAAATAAATGGGGCACTGCATAGCTTTATGAACACCCAGAAAGTGTCAAAAAAGGCACGTCTGGCTGTGCATAAAGGAGTGTTGGTTCCTTAACTTATGTATGGTAGTGAAAGTTGGGTTTGGCAGAAGAAGCATAAAAATAGGATTAATGCTGTGGAGATGAGTAGTTTGAGAATTGTATAACCGGAGTGACTCGGTTGGATAAAGTAAAGAATAGTGAGATAAGAGAACGATGTGGTGTAAAAGAAGATGTGGTTACAAAAGATAGATAAATTTATAAGGCGAGTGTGAATGGACGGAAGTCGGTAGAGGTCGACCTCGGAGAACATATCTCGATCAAATCAGTATTGTTTTCAAAAAAGGCCAGGTTAAGAGTACCAACAACCGACGGGAAAAATGCGTGACTATATGCATGTATGTATGTATGAGAATAAAAAATTCACAATTATACTAGCAATAAGTACTTTTCAGCAATAAATATAATTATTAACGAGTTAAAATTAATTGTACTCACGACAAAATCAGTAGACCATGTCTCCAGTTCTCTTATTCTTAACAATAAATCAACAAACCATGAATTTAAACCGAGTAAAGATGGATATGCTCGGAGCACCCAAACTGGCGGCACTTGATCGAGAAATAAAGCATTTTCCAAATCTTCCATATCCGACGTTATCGTAAGTTCCCCCTTTATTCCGAGTTCTAGTTCTTTTAAAGACCGCTTAATTTCTGTAGTAAGATAATTCATTCTTTCGCATTCTTGGAAAGCTACAATGACGTATGGAGTACGTTCTTCTACTTTTCCCATAATTTCCAACATGTTGAAATCTTCCGGTAACTTTTCCAACATTTCGTCCACCATTTGTTTGACCTAAATTTACAATTATTATTATTTTCTTGAAATCCATTGCTCTCTTTAGTAATATACAAATTGTCCCTATGGTTCTTGTATTTCGTTATTATAATAGAAACAAACAAATTATAAAAGCAAAATTGGTAAGCATCTCAAGCATTATCCAAAATTATTTTTAAATACTCGTATACAGTTCTTTCAAAGTCAGTTTAAAAATATATAAAAATCATCTCATTAAGAGCATAAAATCTTTAAAAGAAACCGATCAGTGTCGTTTCAATTTTATTTTTAAATTAAATAAATTTTTAAAAATTATTAAATTAATTATTGAACGACAAGGTGAGTGTCGAATCACGATTTATCTAAATCAGTGATTGGCAAACTTATTCGCCAAAGAGCCATATTTGTATATTACAATGATACATTTTTTTTAAGCCATAACTGTTTATTAATAAAGTAAACCTTTATGTATTATAATTTTAGACTTTCATTATTACGGGTACCTACACCACTGAATAAAACTCGATTTTATAATTAATAAAGATTGTGTTTATTGATAAAAAATAATATATGAAAGCAAGATTGTTCGCATGAATATGTAGAACCGAAAAGGGAAAAAACAGCAAAACCGAGTTTTTCAGCTGATCATGAGAGTCGGGAATACTATTATAGGCGTTGAGCATGATCATGTCTTTTTTTTTGGCTAAAACAAACCGTTAGTGGGTGGAAGGCTTTCAAGAAGGTTTTTGACTTCACAAATTAACTGTGTCTTAAGATAGTACATTTTCATGGCAGATTAGAGGGTTGAGCTATCACAACCATAAAGTGATCTCGAAAAAGTGACCCACTCCAATGGTTGTCCAGAAAACCTGGTGAGTTGAATTTCTGGTAACTTATAACTACAGCCCAATACAATTCGATGAGGAATTAAAAAACCTTCCTCTACATCTAAAAATATAAAGGGTGCTACATTTGAAATATCAAAGTTATAGACATTTAAAGTAACGACAAATAAAGCTGATCTGTGGAAACACACTGTACATTATTGTGAAATAATATACCTGGAAATAAGTAGCCCAAGATATACGAATTTCAGTGTAAAAAAACAAAATTTAAATTTTTGAATAGTTTGCTAGTTATCTTCATTTCAGAAACATCCTACATTTTCAAATATCCTGAAATATTTTGAAAACGGTAAGAACCAGGTATATTAAACTACTATGAAAGTTCCCTTTGATTTTGTTGCATTTTGCAATAATAAACTTATAACAAATATAATCAAAATCAACAGCTAACAATAAATCGAAACTTCAAAATTTACAACTTTATAAGACAACAATAAATAAAAAAAATCCAAAGTTTACGATTCCATAAAATAATTAAAACAAAGGTAAGAATAACAAACTTTATCAAGTTACCAAAAAAAACGTATACAAGTCAACTTTTTAATAATACTTAATCAAACGTTCACATACGGCTGCTAATTTACTCACGTTTTTACCATTTACATAAAGATTTACACTGTTAAAACAATCGAGCTTATTTAAAAATATTTCTTTTTTACAATGGCTGTCCTTCAAAATAGCAATATTGTAGGATATTTACAAATAAGTATGAAGAAAACATTTTTACTTGGACACAAAGAACTATTGGGAATATTACTTTAATCAAAGTTTAGCCGTGGCATATTATCCAATGCAATAAATAATTTTCAACAGTGTACCATATTAATAAATAAAAAACAAAACTTAATCGTGGTGTCAAAAACAAATCACGTCGTTTAAATATTCTAAAATAAATCACTTGTAACCTTTGGGTATACGAATTCACTACTCCTGTGGCCTACTCCTGTGGCCGGTTTGATTATGGAACTGCACCTGCTACTTAACAATGGCTTCCCTTCATCAGATCCCGCACGCGGTTATTTTAACTCGACACCAAAATCCAAAATATCAACAATGAAGGTAAGATAGAATGGTCAAGTTAAAAATTAAATGGTTTTTCCTCAAAATCCAATTAAGATGGCCCGAATACAGCCAGATATGAAAGAAAAAACCGTAGAGGTTCTGCTCACGTGTTAATATCAAATCGTTCCAAAAAACTCTCACCACCACCCGACTCCTAAGACTGACACCAAACGACTCCCTAAACTACTGACTTCCAGGCCGGATATCAAGAAATGACACGGGACACGCGTCAACCCACAATCTTCGCAAATCTATGTTCCAAACTCATAATCGCACTCGTCCGTGTTGATAGCCAGCCCATCCACACAGAAATGCAAACCAAACAATAATAAAGCTGACAACACACGACAATCGAGGCCAAAAATCAAAGCAAAAATATAATAACAAAAACCCCCACTCCATCGATTAACAAAAATGTCACAGCCATTAATAATTGAATCCCATCACTACAAGGTATGCAACACTATTTACAACGAGTGATAAATTTAAATTACAACAAAATACGGTAAGCGAAACTATTTACGAGCACCTGAGGAATACAAAACTATCAGAGACCCAATTAATAATGGAACTGTAGAAGGGAAAAAAATAGGCACGTGACAATATGTTGCTTCTTAAAAAAAGCAGCTTTTACATTTGCAGCGAAACTGTTTGCCAAGTTTTGCAGTCATTTTAAAAAATGTACAGAAAATTAACTCAATACTCACAGAAGAATAAGAGAAGTGGGAAATTAGCAGGCGTGTTTATAACGATTCTAAGCCACGAATTAATGGCACCTGAGCAAAAGGTAAAGGAACAAAAGGCTCGTGTTCGGGTGGAGAATGCGCTCTCTGAAGAATTTGATGTACGCCAAGGAGTTTGACAGGGACGTGTGCTCTCTCCTCTGCTCTTTAATGTTTATTCGGAAAGACTGTTTAGAGAGGCTTTGGAGAATACAGATGACGGCATTTTACTAAACGGCGTACTTATTAATAATCTAAGGTACGCTGACGACACAGTCCTAATTGCAGACACAGTTGAGGGTCTCCAGAGGCTAATAGACAGAGTAACAGAAGTTTGCGAAACCTACAACATGCGCCTAAACACAAATAAAACAAAGGTTATGATAATAAGCAAACAAGATATTGATGGCCCACCTGGAAATGGTTCCATCGATAAACTGCCTGGGCACATTTCTTAACAACAAATGGGAACAAATAAAGGAAATTAAGATCCGAATTGAGAAAAGTAGAACAGCTTTTAATCACATGAGAAGCGTGATGTGCAATTTAAATATAGGCTTGCACTTCAGAGTTCTTAGATGCTACGTTTTCTTAATACTAACATATGGGGTGGAAGCTTGGACTCTGACCGACGCTGCATGTAAACGTCTGGAAGCATTTGAGATGTGGTGCTACAGACGCATGCTTAAAATATCATGGATTTACCACGTAACCAACGAAGCCGTCCTACAGCGTATGAGAAAACAAAAAGAGGTTTTAAACGTAATCAAAGAACGCAAACTTTCATACTTCGGACATGTTATGTGAATCCAGAAATATAGCCTACTTCAGCTTATTATGCAGGACAAGCTTAACGGCAAAAGAGGTCCTGGAAGACGACGAATATCGTGGCTGCGAAATCTAAGACTCAGCAATGCCCAGGCTCGTCACAAAATCCAGTTTTTTATCTGGTTTTTCTATTTATCAAGTAAGCTAGGGAATCAACCCACCCATCTAGAACTTGAAGATGATCGGAAGATTTTGACCAGCCGGGAATATGTGCACTTGGGTGTCACCTTTGATGATAGCGGTACTGATGCAATGGAAATCGAAAAACGGCTCATTCAAGCAAAAAGAATTATCGGATGCCTTAATGGGATACTATGGAGTAAAAAAATTACAAAGAAAAGGAAAATTAACATCTATGAAACCATGATGAAAAGTACTCTATTATTTGGAGCAGAAACTTGGAGAATTACCGAAAAGAAAGTTGAAGCTGTTCAGGAGGTCTTTGCGCATCTTCCGAAGAAACAGAATAAGAGATGGCACTATAAAACAACAAATAGGAATTAAAGGCACCATTACAAGTGATATCGAGCAAAATCAGCTTACCTGGTACGGTCACGTCCAACGAATGCCCGATACAAGATTGCCCAAACAAGTCGTACAATGGCAACCAAGTGAAAGAAGGAAAAGAGGAAGACCTCGATTGGAATGGCAAACCAGTATTCAATAGTCAATGAGCGAAAGAAATCTAACATCTGAGGATTGCGAAGACCGAAGGGATGGAAATTAGACATCGGACAACGTCGAAAGACGTTTTAAACCGACATATATACTTATATAGTAAGCTAGACGTTTTTACAATCTGTTTGAATATAGATCAAGAAATTATTCTTTTGTTCACAGCCTATTTTATTTAAAAAAAAATTATGTAAGTTTTATGGTTAGGTTTAAAGTTATGGAGTACCTACCCTGTATAATTATAGATAATTTTGGATTATGCACCTTGAAATGTTTAACAATTTTGCTTTGATAATTTTTTCGTATCTATTATATTAACGAAATACAAGAACTTACTTACCTTATCTTCTCGAGTGATAGTTGCACCACCAGTAGCGCCACCATCTCTGGGCTGCATTTCGAATACAGTTTTGAATAAATTTTCCGCCGTTGTTGTTAAAAATCCAATCTCGGCGTTGGGATGCAAACCATACAAATATGGAGATTCTGGAGGCATCATGTCATCGATGTACGTATGGTAACCTACGTAATCGGTATTTGGAGGAGCAGCAAATCCAGGGGCTAACATTAGTTCACCGTCCACCTTAAACCAAATTTATTAAACACAGTTTCCAATCCATAACTATAAAAAATCTTACCAAATCTGGCTGTAATAATTCTTCTAAATATGTAATACACAATCTTCTATCCCAATCATCTGTAATGTGACCTCCGTACATAATTTCTCCAAACAAATACCTCAGATCTTCCCAGGGTACCTTAGAGTTAGCTTCCAAATAATTAAAAAGCACAAACACGCTAATAGTAAGGTCTCCAACATTGAATGGATAAATCTTGTTCCATCCTTGAGGTCCGAATTTCCTTCGTTCGGCAACTACAGCGTGGAAGTAGCAAAGAGAAAATAAAATTACTTTAAACTCTGCTTCTTTGCCGCATTGCTCCAACGTTTCTTGATTAAAATTCGATAGAGCTTTGTGGATGTTCGCCTGCATACCAGTCGGAGGTTCATTGGTAATTTTAATTGAAGATTCCAGGATGCCCTGTAAAAGTGAAGATTAAAAATGTCCCAGTGGAAATTATAGTAATGGGTCCGATTTTGCGAATCCCAAATTTTAATATATCTCCACATTTCAAGGTCCCCAGAGTCGAATACAATAGTTTTTAATTGGATGTCTGTGTGTGTACGTACAAAAAGTGCAACAGAAGTAGCCTGGCGGGCGACTAGCCTCTAAAATAACAAATATTCGGCTAAATATACTTTAAATTCGTAAACTTCTTCCTCCGATTGTACTTGAGATTCACGAGTAAGCAGATTTTGTGATATCTCGCCCGCCAAGCTACTTCTGTTGCACTGTACGTATGTTCATAGGTTTGTATGTGCGTTCGGAATTATTTTTCGTCTCGATTATCTCGATAACAAAAAATGGTATCGACGAGGGACCATTTGCATTCGACGCAAATTACGTAACTTAGAACTTAGAATCAAAAAACTGAAAAAAATGGTAAACTTTCGGAATTACTTTTGGTCTCGATTATCTCGAGAACAAAAAATGATATCGACGCAATGATATTACGCAACTTAGAACTGATTAGATTTTCAGAAAAATCGGTAAAGCTGTTTTTTTATGGAGAATTAAAAAACTGAAAAAAATGGTCAACTACCCGAATTTTGCAATTCTTAAATTATACTATTTTTAAAACAGAATTTTAAGATCTTTTGAATAATATGATTATTGCATGTTAGGAATATTTGTATGAAAAATATGATGATAATATTTCATAAAAAGAGATAGTTGTAGAAAACAAAAATAGGAATTGAAAATTTTTAAACTTGTGTCAGTATTGAGAGAATAGCATTGAAGACGCTATAACAGTGAAAAAAATTTTGTTAGTAATAATCAAGCATTGTTTATACCGATTGAAAATACCTCCCGCTTATGAAATGATAGGAAAAAGTTTAAAATAATATGGTTGACATAAACAGAATATTGTTAATGACAATTATAACAATGTAAACAATTTGAAATCGTTTTTTATAATAATTTTAATAATAATAATTTTAACAACAAAACATATGGTTTAATATTATGGGTTAATATTATTTTATTCTTTCCACTGGGAAGTTAGTCGTGTGAGCTTCTCGGGTCGCACCTAGACCACTGATATTTTTTTACGTAAACCCAGAGAAGATAGAAAGAATGGCGCGTTGTTGTAGCGAATTTCGTCAATTAGATGATTTTTTTTGTTTATTTTAACAATAAATTTAAAAACAATAATTACAGACAAGGTGGAGACCTTTTAAATCACCAGTTCTTAAACTGGGGGTCGTAGAAAAAGTTTAAGGGAGGCATGAGTTTAAAAACAATTTCTGAAGACTTAAAAAACTCTTCTGTTATCCTGAAGAAGACTTATCCAATGTGGGCAAAGTTCAAAATTTTTTTATATTTTCTCACTATTATTATTACCTGTGGAATAATATGTGCACTTGCACTGGCAGCAGGTTCAGCGCTCATAAATACCCTATAGCTAGAATGAGATCCATCTGCATATTGTTCTAATTTTTTTTCCAAGGACGGCAGCCATTTTTTAACGAGATGGATGTTTTGTAAGACCACCCAGTGACCATTTTTAGCTGCCACTTCCATAGCATTTTCAGCGATCACTTCTTGTCCTTGTCCTAGAAGCATATTTCAAAAGAATGATTGTATTGGTATTAATTAAATAATAATATTTTACCTAAACTGACGTTGTGAAAGTTCTGTCTTTCCGCAGTGAACCCCAACTTTTCTCCGAGATTTTCTACATCCTTAAGCGGATTAACGCCTGGAGATAAAATAAAAAATATGGGTGTAGATGGACTGGTCTCTTCGTACGACTTTTCAAAATCTACTGTTTTATTTTCAACGTATTTTGCACCTAACTTTTCTTCGATAAAGGCCCTAAAAATACGTTTATCAAATGCATAAAATTCTACGTATCTAGATAATATTTTATCCCAACGTTTCTTACTTGTAACTTAAAATAATTGCTATCAAATTATAAGCTGATCAATTTAATCAGGTCTTTTTATTACGAGGTATAGTCGAAAAATTCTTGGCTAGAAGTCGGGTCTGCTGCGCTTTTATAGACTTGAAAAAGGCCTATGACTAAGTGGTGAGAAGTGAATTGTGGTCGACATTGTCTATGTATGCGGTAAACGGTAGTTTAATACGAGCACTGAAATCACTTTATGAGGATTCCACTGCTTGTGTCTGGATAAACGGAGCTTGCACGGAATGGTGTATCATCGAAAAGGGTGTAAGACAGGGATGTGTTGCTTCGCCATGGCTGTTTAACTTATACATAGACGATTTCATTAAAAGATTTGAAAGAGAGTGCGTATGGATTGAAAATAAATTATTTGATCGACAAATAAAAAGGATGGATGAAGGAAGATTGACGAAACAAGTTTATAAGGCGAGTGTGAATGGACAAGTTGGTAAAGGTCGACCTCGACGAACATATCTCGATCAGATCAACATTGTTTTGAAGAAAGGCCAGGTCAAGAGTAACAACAACCGACGAGCATGTATGAGAGCACTGATGAAAGTAGAGGAAGCAAAAGATGTGTGTGAGAAGTAGAAGGAAGTGATCTCTGCCTACCCCTACGGAAAAAAGCGTGACTATATATATGTATGTATGTCAATTTAATTCATACTCTGCATTTGATTGATTTTCCAGTCATTTCAGAAACGTCCAAAACGGAAGTGGATTAAGTTCAGTCGCGTGTACAATCATTTTCTTTTTGAATTCATTGAACGTTATGTTAAACCTGTGCTTGGGTAAGAGAGCTCCTACAAGTCGTAAAAGGCGATGAAAAGAGGCTTAATCAATGGTAAAATCAGAGCCTCAGGGACACCGGGTAAAACCCACAAGTAATGCACATTGTCCCTACACAGAGGACACTGTGGAACTGATTACCTATTACCCTGTACTCTTGTGATCAAAAAATATAAAACATGTATAAACAAAAAGACCTAAATGGAGATGAAACCGTTAAGGAATCAATAAAATTTCATCCTTTTATTGGCTCAGAATATGGACTTGGTGTGACATAATCTGCTATTCGAAGGTGTATATAGGAGGTGGATTAAACAACAACTTGGAAAGTGCAACACTTAATACTTAATAATCGACATTTCACCTCTATGAATGTAATCAAATGGTTAACACACTTCTTTTCCAAAATCTTAACAAGCAACCATCTTCCTAAAATATTCAAAAAATCCAAAATAATAGCCATACTGAAACCGGGAAAACCGACGGATCAGCCATAAGTTATAGGCACGTAGCACTCCTTAGTAGCTCTTATACAAACTCCTTGAGCGACAGAATTAGTGGTGCAATGGAGGAACATCTGCCTCCAGAACAAGCAGGATCCAGAACTGGTCACAGTTTCTGTGGTAATTTCAAGAGATGGAGACTCAAACCAAACCCATACAAAACTGAAGCGTCGACACTCCACCTTAATAATAAAATAGCCAACACTCAAATAGAAACACGATTGGGCGACAGTGTACTATGACACAATAAGTACCCTAAATATCTGGGAATAACACTTGATCGCACACTCTCGTACCAGAAAAAACTGGAAAACATCTGGCCGCAAAAATAGGGACTCGGAATAACATAATTTAGAAACTGTGAGGTACAACCTGGGGCGCAACTGCTACTACTTTGCGCGTCTCATCGCTTGCTCTGGTGTTTTCCGCTGCCGAATATTGCTCGCTCGTATGGATCAATAGCTGCCATACCAAACTCATTGACAGACAACTTAATAATACAATGAGACTCATTTCTGGTACAATCAGATCAACACCTATACAATGGCTGCCAGTGCTATGTAGTGTACTCCCCCCAAACTTACGCAGAAATGAGGCTCTACTACATTACATTAAATTATAATCTTGCGGTTGGGCCTTTGGTATCGGCACCTATGTCAGGTGTCAGGTTCGATACCTGTACCCCGCTAGCATCGGGCAGTGACAGAGAATATGTATACTGCTCCCCTCCTTCTTCCGCATAGTCGGCAGTTTTTCTCGGCCACCAGCTTAAGTTTGAAGAGGTGCGCCCTTAGTGCGATGTGTCTTGTGAGGAGGCCAAGCGTGCTGCTTAGTCTACTCTGGTCCATCGTCCAGAGTACGTCAGCCCTCTTCTGGAGAGGTATTTTCATCAGCTGTTTTGATGTTCTGCAGCCAGTATTTACATTCCACTGAGCAATAAGTTCTTGTTCAAGGATTAATTTCAATAAATCTTTTGCTTCGGCAATTGGCAATCCGACCAACTGACCTCTTGGTGCCACCAGGGTCCCGTTTCTTACCAGTTCATCGGCTACCTCGTTGCCGTTTATCCCTGTATGCCCAGGAACCCATGTAAGAGTGGCTTTGTTTACCGTCGCTAACTCACCACCGATGATGTTACTCACGAGGGCCCCAATGGCCGCGCGACTGTCAGTGAGAATATCAATCTCACTGTTGGTCACTCTGTTTTCTGTCAGGTGCGTAGCGCACCTGAGTATAGCATAGACCTCAGCCTGGAAGACCGAGGAAGACGATGAAATATGAAGTAACAAACTGGTATATTACTAGCTGAGCCGCCCTCTCTCCTATAATCTTTAACTCTTATTATTTTTTTTAATTTTTATATTTTAATTCTTTAATGTTTTAATATTTTAGTGTGTTGTTTGTACGAACTGTATTTTGTACAGTGTACTCAATCTGTTATAAAACGTCTATATATTTAAGCAAAGCATGCAGCCATAGGCTAAATAAATAAACGGCTATGAAGACTCTTCATTTCATTTTAAAATATTTAAACAAGGCTTGTGGTAATGCATGACACAAAAATAGGCCTTTTTGTTGTTTTATTGGGTGTATTATTTGTCAGCGAAAGCGTTTCTACATGAGTTTTGAGCTCGTATAGAGCGAACACCTAGTAAATTGACATACAATAAAAAAAATGGTGAATTTTCTATACTACCGCAGCACAATTAAATTTCGGAACAGACTTTACGATGTTTTTGGAATAGAGAATAAAATCAAGAAATCAACTCCAAATGTGTAATTTCCTTCGCCTCCTAACAACTTCCACCTAGAATACACAAAAGCCCTGAAGGTTGTGGTTGGTGATGGACCAGCATACAAATGAAAATAAAACATCGGGAGAGAAACATTCCGGTCTATTTTCCAGTGTAGCACAATTAAATTTCGGAACAGACTTTACCATGTTTTTGGAATAGAGAATAAAATCAAGAAATCAACTCCAAATGTGTAATTTCCTTCGCCTCCTAACAACTTCCACCTAGAATACACAAAAGCCCTGAAGGTTGTGGTTGGTGATGGGCCAGCATACAAATGAAAACAAAACATCGGGAGAGAAACATTCCGGTCTATTTTCCAGTGTATTGAAGAATTCAGTTAAAAGTAACTTACATCATCGCATAAATCATTCTATCGGCTCTCAAAGCTCTCATCATGCACAATCTCTGCAACGCAGTTTTACTCTTCCATTCCTGAGGAAATTTTTCCCTTTCTGGACTTTCGCATTCGACTAACTTTTTCCATCGTTTTGGTGACATTTCTATGTCCCTGTCTAAATTTCTGAATTCGTCCTTTGAAGCTAAGCTGCAAATTCCTCCCCAACTTGTGTTGGAAAGGAAGTCAACGGGACTCGTGACGTGTGGTTTTAGAGGAAATCTTAGGAGAAAGTCCAAATCTGTCGCCAAGATTTCTTCACTCATCAGTAAAATCTAAAATAAAAAAAAAGGAAGGTAACTAAATTTAAAAATGTGTCTTTCCGTTGATTACAAAAACCGCTGATTTCGCTCCACTTGTTATTAATTGCCCTTAAGCACGCTTGTAAGTAAACTTTACTGAAAAGAGACACCACATCGAGGCTGACCAATACGTAATCATTCAGGAGTTTGAATTTATTAAATAAAGTGTTTACCTGAAAAGAATCATTAATGTGATAATCGTTATTAAAATCATATGCTTTAGTTAAGATGTCAGTAAGGAAAGACAGACGCTATGGACTCAGTGGGCGCTCCCACTAGCCTATGGAGGCTACTATTGGACGACCTGATAACGATGGCTTATGAATTTTACAACCTCAATTACAATGTAAGTACTAACAACATAGTTGTAGTTTAAAATTATAATTGTTCTGTGTTTTATCAATTGTAGCATCTCTGATGATGATAATAAAAATTATCGAAAGCTTGGAAATATTGTAAAAAGAGTACACTTATTGGCCTGCTGCATATCCCAAATACATTTTCACTTAATTCCTGACTTGTCAGCAAATAGACTACCTTTTCTTTTTTATATATATATATATATATATATATATATATATATATATATATATATATATATATATGTGTGTATTTTTTATATATATATATATGTGCTAAAATGATAGAAAACTGCATTATTGCAATAAACTATAGAAGTATAAATGAAGCCCGAAAGCGAAAAATTAGATTTGAGGATTATGACTGCTGTATGTACCTACCTATTTTTAATATAAAGGTATAAGTGGGTCGATTATATATCAGAAAACAAAATACTCCTCTGGCTATATGCCAACGACAGGCATTGAATTACATCTGATACTTAACCGTGTATACTACTCCATCACAGATGCTTGTTAAATAAGAGAAAGGGTTATTGAATTTATTTGCACGAAGAAACCACCTGTAAACTAGTTTCGGAGTGTTTGCTCCTCATCAGTACAGGGCAGGTTTTCTCGAACAACTACATGCAAATAAATTCAATAACCCTTTCTCTTACTTAACAAGCATCTGTATATCTTGCTTCCTGTGATGGGGTAGTATACACGGTTATATAGCAGATGTAATTCAATGCCTGTCGTTGGCATATAGCCAGAGAAGTATTTTGTTTTCTGATATATAATCGACCCATTTATAACTATATATTAAAAATATGTAGGTACACACAGCAGTCATAATCCTCATATATATATATATATATATATATATATATATATATATATATATATATATATATATATATATATATGCCGATGATCAAGTCATATTAGCGTTATCTGAAGAGGAGTTGCAGGCGATTGTTAATGTTATGCATGATTCCCTGAAAATCAAAGTGATGAAAATAAATGTGAGCAAAACGAAAGTAATGGTTTTTGAAAGAAAAGAAAGCATGACAAACTGTGGGGTTTCGATTGAGGAAGAAAGAGTGGAACAAGTTAATAATTTGTGTACTTGGGTTCAAAATTTACTAGAGATGAAAAGTATGACAGTGACATTGAGCGAAGGGTGTTGGCAGGAAAACAAATGAATGGGGCACTCTATAGCTTTATGAATAGCCAGAAAGTGTCAAAAAAGGCACGTCTGGCGGTGCATAGAGGTGTATTGGTTCCTACACTTATGTATGGTAGTGAATGTTGGGTTTGGCAGAAGAAGCATGAAAATAGGATTAATGCTGCGGAGATGAGTAGTCTGAGAAGTATAGCCGGAGCGACTCGGTTGGATAAAGTTAAGAATAGTGAGATAAGAAAACGCTGTGGTGTAAAAGAAGATGTGGTCACAAAGATAGATAAAGGAATGCTTAGATGGTTTGGACACGTAGAAAGGATGGATGAAGGAAGATTAACGAAACAAATTTATACGGCGAGTGTGAATGGACAAATCGGTATAGGTCGACCTCGGAGAACATATCCCGATCAGATCAACATTGTTTTGAAGAAAGGCCAGGTCAAGAGTACCAACAACCGAAGAGCATGTATGAGAGCACTAATGAAAGTAAAGGAAGCAAAAGATGTGTGTACGAACCGTAGCAAGTGGAAGGTCTCTGCCTACCCCTATGAGAAAAAAGGCGTGACTTTATGTATATTTATGTATGTATGTATGTGAGATATGTAACTGCTGTATGTACCTTTTTTTAAAATAGGTATATGTGGGTCGATTATATATCAGAAATTATATAACAGAAACAAAATATTCCTCTGGCTATATGGCTGCAACAGGAATTAAATTACATCCGATATATAATCGTGTATACTACACCATCACAGGAAGCAAGATATACAGGTGCTTTTTAAGTAAGAGAAAGGGCCGGTTTCGGGATGAAAGGCCAGGAGCGCGTAAAATACTCCGAAATAGTATAATCTAGACAATTTTGGAGCATTTATAAAACATATACAATGCCTGTAGGCAAGTATATTGCGACACACACACACACACACACAAAAGAAATATTTTCTTAAATTATGTCGTAAGTGGGTGGTTTTTAAGGGTTAAAACATTCGAATAATACATAAATTATATTACAGAGGATATCAGGATTTTAATTCAATATAAATGCAGCATGACAACATTTAAAGCCGTTGAAAACGAATTTTTACTTAAATTACTCCATAAGGGGGTGGTTTTGGAGGGTTGAATCATTGTTAAAGATTATAAACTATACTCCAAAACATGACATAATGTTTATTCTACATATTTGAACATGATTTTGATCGATGTAACACTTAAATCAATGACTTTTCCACTTTTAACAGTTAGTAGTAGTTTTCACTCCTAAAAAACAAAAAGCACACCCCGGAACAATATAACTTTTGATTAGGAGGGACAAATGAGCTTGTTTACAAATTTTCATCAAAATCGGTGCTGTTTGAAAGAATTCGGAGGTAATACCCCATTTTTACCGCTGCTGAATGGACTATTATATTCATTCATTCTTTGCCCAATTTATACTTTGTCACACTTAATACATGGAATGTTATAAATACTGTTGGATTTCAGGTCTTTTTGCTGTGCTTTTGCATTTCAAGCTAATTTTAAAATTTCCATTTTCTAGTACTCTGCCTAGTTGCGGTGTTAAACCTTTTACATATATTAATAGTAGTTTGAAATATTTGAATATGCTAATCTTTTAACAAAGATTTATTATAGTAGCTGTGTAGTAACATTATTTCAATATGTTTGTGGTTTTGGTTTTTTTTTCAAATATCAAGTGTAGCTGTGTTTTTTAGTCACAAGGTATTTTATAACTCTTTCAGAGTATGGGGGTTTGTGATACCAAACTGTTTTAATTATGTTAAATTTAATCAATACATCATCTATAAACGCAATCCTATCATTATTTTCTATTTCTACAGTGAACTGAAGTTTGGGATGATTAAAGTTTAATGTTGTTAAAATTTTGTCAAGGTACGTTTTCTTTTTGTAAGCATAAAACAATTTCATCAACACTAGCATAGTTCATTGTCATTTGCATCATTGGTTTTACTCAATATCACTTTGAATATAAAACAACAGGAACAAGCAGTGCTACTTTATATGGATGCGACGGAACCGGACTCCATGACCCTTCACTTTAGGAGATGTTAATTTTCACTGGTAAACATCGATTTACGCATGCGCGTATTCGAAATCTTCCAGCATAATGTATGTATGTATGTTTTATATTCAAAAGCAATATCCCGACCGGTGAAGTTCTACCAATTCAACAATCAAAAACATTTTTCAAAGTTTAGGTACCTACCTACTATTACAAAATTATCATGAACAAATAAATACAATAATTAGTTTATTAGTTAAGAATATAAAAAATCCTTTGGAAACAAAGGAGCCTTTATTGCTATATTTTATAATTCTTCTTAAATAAACAAAAACAAAAATGTTTTCTTTTAAAATAAACGTTTCGTTTTTATTATAAATTATCTTTTTTTCTTTCAGTAATATTAATACCTGGTATATTACAAATTGATCAACTTAATTTTTTTTTATAAACTTCAATTATTAACAGTCGCAGCAAAAATGACGTATAAAACTATAAATCCTTTGATATCACAATTATTTATTGATTTTTAAATTAATTCGTTTGATCAATATACAACGCATTTGCAAAAAACATCCCATTTTTAAATTTTACCCCATGTACTTACCACTATTTAAAATGGTTTTAATTTTAGTTTTCATTTTAGTCCGCTTCTGGCTTTCCAGAATACGTTTAATAGTTGTTGGTTTAGCGTACAAAGTAAAAAAGAAGAATTAGGGTGACTGTATGTTGATAGCTGTGAAGGCATCGGGATTTAAAGCAGAAGAAGAAATATTTAAAAATGTCTGTCTTTGGCTTCAGCATATTTTTGATGTATTTTTATAACTGAAGTGTTTACTATTAAAATCCAAAAATTCAATTAAAATGGCGGTTATAGCAGCTGCCCAACTGTTGGATGAGTTAATGGGTAGAAATAGAAATGTGGCTCCCAATGAAAAAGTCAAAGAAGTCAACTGGGAGGATGGAGAGTACTGCAAATTTTTCCTGGTAAAATTTTGTCCTCATGACTTATTTGTTAATACAAGAAACGACCTAGGAATTTGCCCCAAGGTCCACGACGAAGAAGCTCGAAAATTGTTCCACAAGGCAAAAGCAATTAATCACAAAAAACTTCAATACCAAGAAGACTTTCTTCGCTTCTGTGCTTCCATGATGAATGATGTAGAACGGCGAATTGTAAAAGGTAAGCAAAGATTAGCTTTAAATGCAAGCTCTAAGGAAACCACGCCTTCCACACAAATCCAAAAAAATCAAGAGCAGATCAGCTTCCTGAATGAAAAGATAGAGGATTTAGAAGCTCAGGCCGAACAGGCTGGCACTGCAGGTAACGTAGAACATGCTCAAGGTATTCTAAAACTATGTGATCAGCTTAAAGAAGAAAGAGATGTTCTGTTAAAACAGGCAGAGGGTTCCCACCTCAGTACTACAGCGGAGCTTGCAGCTGCACAAGAGAAGCAGATGGAGGTATGTGAAGTGTGTGGTGCATTTTTAATTGTTGGGGATGCCCAGCAGCGTCTTGAGGATCACCTAATGGGAAAACAGCATATGGGATTTTCTAGGATGAAAACTGCTGTTGATGAGATAACTGAAGCAGTTAGAGTCGCAAGAGAAATGCTATATGGTGGCAGATCTTCAGATAAAAGAGACAGGGAGAAGGATCGAGGAAAAGATTCAAGAAAGGAAAAGGAAAGAGAAAGAGAAAAAGAAAGGGAAAAGGAAAAAGAAAAATTAAGGAAAGAACGAGAGTATGAAAAAGAACGAGACAGAGAAAAAATTAAAGAAAGAGAAGAAAAGGAAAAAGAAAATGAAAGAGACAGAAAAGCTCGAGAAAGGTCCAAAACAGAAGATCGCACTGAAAAAAGAGATTCTTATAGAGATAGGGACTACCATAGAGAAAAAGATAAGTATCGGGAAAGAGATAGAGAGAGGCATAGAGATAAAGATAAAGAAGATAGAAGACATCGGGAATCTAGTCGTCATCATCGATATAGTCACCATAAGCGTAAAAATTAAATTGTATCCCATATGTTTTTTTCACTGCAGGTAGGTGCCTGAATGGTGGGATGTAACTCATGTTAATTCAGCGAAATGCAGGTTAGTGAATATTATAAACATTTTAGTAAGGAACTTACTACATATAATATTAACTTTACCTTGTTGTAAAAACTATTTGAATATACTATCTGCACAATCTGACTAATTTTTATTCATATGCTGCCATAAAGTGCTATTTCTGGTATTCCTAATATATTTAATAGTCAAAAAGGATTTCAGTACAAATAAATTGGAGAATGCCTGTTATAGGATTTTATGGTGCCAATGATGTCATTATTTGTCCTTTTTATATACTTGGTGAAAATTATAAGTTAAAATATTAAATTGGTACTTTACTTTACAAAATGCATTGTATTATAATAAGTTATTTGAACTAAAGCTTCAGTTAAATTTATTGTCTATTTTTATTTGTGATTTTTGCCTGTTTGACTAAGAAAATTCTAAGTATATGATATATTATATACTTATATAGTATCTTTTAAGATTACTGTCCCTAGTCATTTCTCAGAAAATACAATGGATGAACTTATGAAATTTTTTACACTCTGGTGTTTGGATATGTTGAGCTTTTTTAAAAAAAAATTATTTTGCTTGGTATTTATAAAATTTTATTTTTTCATCTATAATGCTTCCTGATAAGTACTTATCTGATGGACAGTTATCAAGAAAAGTACTGTATAAAATTAAATAATCGCTGTTTAACATTTAAGTGTTATTTTATACATAATTCTTTTTATTAAATGTTATCTTGAAATACAATTAACTTTATTGATTACTATAATAGCAATATTAAACATTTGTTTATTACTATTAATTTTAAAATTTAATTTTGATCCTTTTTAAAATTTTAGTAGTTTATAACTACTAACTAATTTTAAGTCATAACTGTATCTAGATATTTTAAAGGTGGTCAAACAGTGCTTGCTAAATTATTTTTACATTACTTAATCATAATTTTTAAAAATGAAATATTACAAATCATCTTTAAATGATTAATTCAACAGCTGGTGTAAATATTTTTAAGTTTTATAACATGTTTGTAAAGAATTATTTTAAAAAAAAAATCAGAAATAAAACAAAATAAAGCATTAAAAAAATATTTTACATATGTCTATAGCCTTTTCTCCAAATGTGCCAATAAAGAGAACAATAACTATATACACACCATTACTATACAGTTTCATACATCCAGTCTCAATATGCTTGAAATCACTTCTGGTTTTTTCCACTTCTCATTAAAATACTGATATCTTTAACAACTTTAGTACTTTGAGTACTTAGAAATTGCCTTCATGGAATATCCACCATAAAAATAACAATTGTTTCATCATCCTTAATTTTAATTTGTTTAAATTTCCATTTAATTGTATAACGTTTCCTTAAATAATATGTAAGATATTTTAGTACTTATTGTTGAGTTAGTAGTAAAATAAAAGGATTGTTACCTACATTGTTAAATTTTTCTATTAAGAATAATAACAAATTTTTTTGACTACAATATGTAAGCAACAAAAATGTTCTTTTATAAGTGAAGAAAATAAATATATATTTTTGTTTATAAGCATTAGTATGCATATATCAAATATATAGAATGACACCTACACGAGTTAAAGATGGTAGAATGCTGAACATAGAAATGCCTGTTTTTTCTTCAGTGGATATTCTACGAAGGTTGTTATCTAAATACACAAAGGGTGCTTTTCATTTAGACATGTGACCAACGAAGGTAGAAGCTTAGTCTATACTCCTTGGTGTGACAAACTATGACACTGCACCCAAAATAAAGATACATATTAGTTTAATACGGTTTTGAGGTTAAGAAAGTGGGAAAATTTTAATCTAGAAGTGAGGTCCACTATTCCGAGGCTTTCAATAGGAATGTCTGATCTATAAAAAGGGGCTTAGAATAGAAAATATAGTAGAAAGGACTGAAGTAAATGAATCTTTATGTAGAAAAGGGAAGATTTTTACCTAATTTTAGCTTGACAAATGAATGGCATGTAAAACAATTTTTTAAATCTTTTCAACAACTTAAATAACAAGAAAATTGTAGTTAAAATTTCTCCATATTAGGACTCAAATACAAACGGTTTGAAACCTATAAAAGCATAGTTACTGCAAATAATTTTATTAATTGTATTTTTTATTTGCTCGAAGGATTTGGAATCTTAATTAAAATGATGAGGCTCAGTTGGTTTTTAATGTTATTTAAATACATAAGCGGTAGAGTAGGTGCAGTAGTTTCTGAGAAATATTAATCTTAAATAGAACTTTTGTCATAAAAAATCTTGTATTCCTTGTAAAGTACTGTATTTGTCTTGAAAAAATGTTTAAATTTAGCAAAAATAGTATATTTACGAACAAAAGTAAGTTTGACAGCCATTAGCTTAAACACATTTAATAATAATAAAGTTAATTGTATATAATTTCTGTACAATTTGACTTGTATTTTTTATAATGGACAATTTTACAATGTAATAGTAATGCACCACTCATTTATGACAATAGTTATAAACAATTGTCCCTACCCGATTGATGTAGAATCACTTCAATTTTTTGTAAGTTATTCCACAATTATTTGAAGGCGCCACAGCAAACATGTTTGGGAAGCCCCCAAATAGACGAAGTGATCACCCAGTGTTTTGGTCGACACTTTTATTAAACAAATGCGAGGTATACTACGCTTCAAAAAAATTTGTTCAAAGGTGGTGGTGACTAGGTGAAATGCTAATTTCTCTGGCTTTTGTCTGTTGTTAATAATCTGTGATGATAATCCAGCTAATATATTAATTTTTAAAGAAAAATCGAAAGTTGCTGCATAAGAGTATTGCGTAGCCTTTTTCTTTATTTTTTGAAACGCAGTATATGCGTATGCAGAGTAGACTAACTAAACAGACATGCAAACACATTTATATCAAGTAAAATGCGAGAATTGGACAAAATGTGCCTTAGTTAGTTTTTGTAAAGATGTGAAGAAATTATTGCAAAAGACAGCCTATAACTTTTTTTCAAATCGATAATTTACTGAAGCATTTAATCCAGTCTTAAATTTTATGCAAAACATATGCTCAGTAGTTTGTCTGCTAAGTTAAGGTCCATCCTGTATACTTAGTTCTTTACTTATCTTAAAAAAAATCAGAAGTGGAACTATTACAATAAGCAGGTTAGTATATTCTATTCTCATCAGATCGACGATTTTTACAGGGACGGCCAAAAGCCTTCACTACGCCGAGAAAAATATATGAATCCTTAGTAATATGAAAGGGTGGAAGCAAAATGGATTGTGGTTTTGGATAAGATCTCAATTGCAGGTAACCTTTTTTTAATAGGTTGAAGTTTTTATGAGCTTCGACAATAGACAAGATAATTCATAGTCATTGAATGATAATTATCGGGTTATTTTTATATCTGTTGGAACAATATCATCACGTTTTAGTGAGTCCCCTATTTGAAAGTAAATTTCATTTTAGTTGGGATTTTTTAAATGGAACACATTGTACTTTTTATTCATTTTTAAAACTTTTAGTGATCCCATAAATGTTTTATTCCTATCAAGAATCCTTAAAACTTTACTGTTAGTAAATGCGCATGTCTGTTTCTGACCGTTTTCAAACCAAATGTAGGAACGGCAACTAGCTTTTCAGCCATTCACTTCTGTCAATTGTCACTAGGTTTATTCTTCTACATGTTAGTGGACTGTATCCCTGGGAAATCATCCATTCAGAACTTGAATCAATCATATCCAAAGAACATCAAATCAAACATAACGCATAGATAAATTATCCCTATTATTTTTAAAATTAATTGTTTGTTAAAAATGAATAATTATAGCAAAGTTAAATATAACTTAACGCTGGATTTTATAATAACAGTTGATTTTGCATAAAAATCCCATAAACTAAACATGTAAAATTGAAAGTGGTATAGCTTTTTAGAGAAACTTGTTGGGAATGGGTTTATTTGACTTAGGAGGTCAAACTACATTGAAATACATTAATAGCAAAATAAATGTTGGTTGTCATAAACTATATTTGAGCCACTCTTTTTAACTGCTTTAAGTATGTGTTACAAATTTTTGGGATTGCTCATACTAGAGAACATAAAAATAAAAAATTTACAAGACGTTCCATTTAAAAATCACTATTAAAAAGTGATAACCATGATTTGTAATGAATAAAAATATTGCTCGATTAAAGGTAAAAATTGTACACCAAAATATTTTTAGAATATGTTGTAAATATTGAATGTACTCCAACTTTTGTCCTTATATTTTTACTTTACTGATTAAATAATAAAATAGAATATAAATCATAGGTATAAAGAACAATTGTATGAAAGTATTAAGTTATATTGAGGCTCAAAAACTATGACCTATTAAAAAATTGGACTTGAGATTCAAATTACATATTTTATACAAAAAACAGTTGTTGATACAGCAATAAATGTTCATTAATTTAACAAATTTGGTTGAAGATTTCGAATTAAATAATAAATAAAAAATTCTGTTAATTTTTCGCCTTTTAAATTTCCAGTTAGAAGTGATTCAGTTATTTAGGAAGTAGACAGGAATATCTGAAGTTGTGAAGGTTAAATGCGCAGTGGCAACATGCCTGGGATGGGAAAAAACTCAGTTCGCTCAAATACGTCGAATTGATTAGGTACCAGGATCTTAAAGCAAATATTTTTATTTATAGTTATAAAGTTATAGGATTCTCGTTAATTTAATAATTTACTATATAATTTAGTTAAAGTGTTTAATAAGTTTAATTTAAGTTGTACATTATTTATCAAAATGGACAATGAAAGTGCCGTATAAAATCGAATTGTAGGTGCCCAAAATATACTGTGTTAAAATTCACGCGGATTAAGATAAACCAATTATCGACTTTTGCAAATTACAAAAACTGGTAGCAAATTTATACTTATTTATTTAATAATTATTAATGTGTTAATTTAATTTTCTGCATACAGTTAAAGTTTAAAGCAAACATGCTTAACTACTAACTAAAATTATAAATCCAAGAAAAAAACACGTTTAAATTAATTTCTCATTTTGTTATTAATGACCTGGTAACCCACATGATTACCGTTAGAATTAAATTAGCTCAAATAGATAATAGATACGAATATATAAATACAGTGCGTCCTTAAAGTTCTTCGGTTGGCACTACAACCTGGGGAGGGTTTTGGCCTGCTCTACGGTTCACCAGATTCTGCATCTAAGCTTCTTAAGATCCTCCACTACATCATCTTTCCACCTTTTCTTAGGTCTGCCTCTGTGTCTTGTTTCGCAGGGTTTCCATTCAGTTATCCTTCTCGTTGATCTTTCTAACTCCATTATTTGTATATGGCCCAGCCATCTAATTCTTCGGGATATCACAAACCTAACTATATCTTCTCCATGGGTTAACGCATTTAGTTCATGATTCATTCTGGATTTCCATGATCCATCCGCTTCTTGCACGGATCCAAATATTTTGCGAAGTATCCTTAGTTCGAAGATTCTTGGAAGTTTTTTATCTGCTTTAGTGAGAGTCCATTTTTCGCATGCGTATGTAGCTACCGGTCGTATCAAGGTTTTATATATCCTGAGTTTGGTCGTTCTGCTTATCAGTTGTGATGTCAGTAATTTTCTGTATATGTATGTACTTTTGGCTCCGGCTATGCATCTAGTCTTAATCTCTTAACTCATTTCATTTTTATTGTGTAATTTGAAACCCTGATACACGAAGCTAGTGACCCCTTCAAAGTTGTTTCCGTCTATTTCAAGTCCACCTTGGTTCAAACGGCTTCTGGTGGTTTTCTTGTACTTGGTTTTTTGAGTATTAACCGTTAGGCCCACTTCTTTAACTTTGTATTTTAATTTAGTTGTTTGTAGCGTCGTCTTTTTACGGCATGATATGACAATATCATCTGCATAAGCATACACTTGTTGTTTAGAACTAATTAGGTTACCTTCCAGGTTTAGTGTTCTCACTGCTGATTCTAAGGTTAAGTTGAATAGTAGTGCTGAAAGCGCATATCCTCGACGGACCCCACTGTTAACATTGATGCTTTCGGTTATTTGCCTTGGATTTCAGAGTCATTTTGGTCAATTTAAAAGTTTCATTAGTATTCCTAAGGATGGTAATCTGAGCATTAGCGTGTTCCATGTATTCTATAAAATGCCTGTTTGAAGTCTATGAATAAGTTTTATACGTCTATATTGTGCTCATAGCATTTCTCAAATAGCTGTCTGGATTTGGTCGTTGGTGGATCGATTTGTTCTAAACACACATTGATAGACGCCCAGCGACTGTTCTGCAAAGTATACAATTCTGTTGTACAATATACTTGATAGCATCCTATAAACTATCATACAGGGTGAATAACGTTTGAGTGATGACGTTATCACCAGTTTTTTTAAATGAAATAGCCCCCTTTTTTTCAATTTGCGGATTTCCCTTGCGGAGCAGATTCCAAAAATGTATCACAAGTTAATTCAAATTGGTACAGGGTGGACAAAAACGCAAAAGTTGTTTGTTATTTCAACATTGTATGTATTCACTTTAATAAGTAATCCTAGCCGCTTGACTAAAAAGAAAAAGTTTAAAAGTGTTGCTTGTCATTTGTTTTTTTAATTTGACGTTAAAAACTGTCATAAATATCCTAAGTCAAATCAAATTTATTCAGCAATAATACTTAAACACAGTATAGATCTATATATACTTATAAATTCTTACAATTCTTCTTTTTATTTAAGTGCCTTGCCCTCTTTGAACGTTGGCAATCATCAGCGCTATCTGTACTTTGTCGACTGCTTTTCTAAAGAGACTTGTCGTGGTTTCACCACACCATTGTCGTAAATTTCTTAGCCACGATATTTTTCGACGACCGGGACCTCTTTTGCCTTCGATTTTTCCTTCTTTAATTGGTTTGAGAAGTCTGTATTTTTTGTTTCTCGGAATGTGTCCAAGGTATTCCAACTTTCGTTTTTTAAGTGCAAGCATGACTTTGAGATCTTTGGACATTCTTGCAAGTACATCCTCATTGCGCACTCCATCCAGGATATTTTCAACATCCGTCGATACGTCCAAATTTCGAAAGCTTCTAGCTTTTTACACATGGCTTCTGTTAGAGTCCACGCCTCAATTCCATAATAGAGTATACCAAAGACGTAGTTACGTAGTACTCGAAGTACAATTCCGTATTGTTAATCTAATTTATCATATCGTATTAAACAAACCGTTTTGTTAAAATTCCTTTAACTGAAAGTGAGAGAATTGAAATTTTAATGATGATTGGTGTTGGCGATAGGATGCGGACTCAACAAGAGGTATGAAAATTATTTCAAAAAATGCACTCAGATGGTGAACGTATCTCTTAATCTACGGTAAGCAGAATAGAAAGGAAATACAGAGAATTAGGATACGTTAGGGATTTACCGAAGCAAGGTAGACCTGCACTTGATGCAAATACTCAACAAGATGTAATTTTGTCGGTTGTAGACGATCCACACTGTACAGTGCGGAAATTAACTAGAGATTTGGATATTGGAAGGTCTTCAGTATCAAATATTTTTAAAAAGGCAAAATATCTTTCTTATAAAGTACGTATCATCCATGAGTTGGCTTAAGATGACTGTTTATTTTCGGATGAGGCAACGTTTTATTTGAACGGGAATGTTAATCGGCAAGACCCGATATTGGTCTGATGAAAATCCAAATTGGATGCAAGAATGCCAAGCGCAAAGAACACAAAAAAAACAACGTATGGGCTGGTATTGTGAGAAATACAATTATTGGTTCATATTTTTTTAATGAAAATTCAACAAGAAATTCTATCTATATTTTTTGCCAAATACATTAACTCCTGATTTGACCCAGCTTTTACCTGATATTCAAATTGGCAATACTTACGACCACAGAATATGGTTTTAACAGGATGGCGCACCGTCACATTTCGCTATAGCTATGCACCAGTTTTTAAACAGAACACTTCCAGATCGATGGATAGGAATGACCCGCTAGATCACCCGATCTTACCCTATGCTACAAAATGTTAAAGACGAGTTTGTTACCAGGTTATCATTGGTCAATAGAGAACAATTTGAACATTTACTGTAAAATTTCCTTTGTTTTTGTTAGAGTGAATGTTAAGTCTTCATCAATTATTTTGTAAATAATAAATTGCTATTTAATAAAACTGTTGCCGACGTCATCTCTCAAGCGTTATTCACCCTGTATGATAGATTATTCTTTTAAAAAATACCAACTTAAAATCAAAAATCGACCTGGTTTGGGTATTTTTTCATATAAATGTTACTTAATGGACACACTGTATAGGTAAATTGATTTTGTATCCATTTGCTATTTAAGTATTTTATGTAATCAGAACTACATCGGTCCTTCAAGATATGGCAACGTAACATAACAAAGTTATCGCTTTTTCTGTCTCTCTCAACTTTGCGCAGCTCGCGACTTCAGATATTTCTTTCGGATACATACTTGACAAAATTACTCGCCGAATTTGGCAAGAAACAGGGGAGGTCTTTGGGGGGTTGATTTTCTTCCGGAAATGAGGAGAAGCTTAATTTTAGAGAAAAATAAAATAAAATGACTGGTAAATAAGTTGAATATTATTTCCTTGCTCCCCAAGCCGAAAGTACAGTCTTTTTGGTCGCATTTCAGTTCCGAAAGAACGATTTTTGTGGCCTGCTTAACTTTTGCGGGCTGTTTAAAGTACAGCGCGCTCTTACCGGCTACTTAGCTTGGTTGGGTGCAACGACAGTCTACAGCGCTTGTGTGTTCATTCGACTAAACGTAATCTTACATCTTAATCAAGAATGTCTCACATTGTTGTTAATGAAAAATAAAACGATGTAATAAATAGAGTAAAAGGCTTGATTTAAAAATAAATAAAATTGTTAATGAAATTTTAACAATCTTTATGTTTTTTTTTCATTTTGATCTCGGTAGTTAATACTAACAGAAAAGCCAATGTACTTTTTAAACAGTTAGTAAGATCGACAATAAATAAATTAAAAGTAAAAAATAATTTTTAAAAACAAGCTTTTATTTTGATGCTTTAAAAAGAATAAAATAAACTTTTCGTTCAAAACTTTTACTATCGACTTAAAACTTAGTAACACAATTTATTATGTAATAAAAGCTTGTCGCGAGATTTATGTACTCATATTTACTTGGTCTGAAAATACTAAAAATTAAATTTAATCAGTTATGGTTATTTAATTTACCTGATTATCTATATAGGGTAAATCTCGCGACAAGCTTTTATTACATAATACTCGTAAATTGTGTAATGGCGTTTTAAGTTAATAGTAAATGTTTTAAAGGAATAGTTTATTTTATTCTTTTTAGCGCATTAAAATAAAAGCTTGTTTTTAAAAAGTATTTTTTACTCTTAATTTCTTTTTTAATTTTTAGTTACCGCTTGACAGATTTTTCAGTCTGTTCATCTCATTCTAAGCATCATCGTTGCAAGGTCGTTTGCCGGTTAATTTAGAACAGTCTAGCTCTTCAATAAGGAGACATTCTAATGTTTTAACCCCAATGAAGGCCACGTAAGTTTGACCTTTGATTTTGGAGTTTTCCTTCTCCTAGACAGATTGCAACCAATGCTATTGACGCCTATCTTGCCAAATTACACAAATCAAAGTTAACCAACCGATGCTACAGACTCGAACAATTTGACTTCAGTAACATAATCGAGGACTCCCAAAACCCTAGTACACCAAAATTTCGGACAGATTGGAGCATAGAGTTTAACTCGCTTTCGACTCTCAGCAAGTCCTTTTACCCATATTGTAAGAAAGCATAAAAAACTGAATCCGCCATATTGGATTCAGAGTGACATCAATTTATTTTTTTAGTTATTTTCAGCCATATATTTAATACTCCTTTATTGCTAGTGCCCGTAAGTGGAAGTGTTGCCCACGAAGAGAGACACCTACTGCATTCTTCTATCTCACTTATTCATACTGGATCCGTTGTGCGCAAGCGTTGTGGCTGTAGTGGGAAAGCTTCTAATGCAGTTATAGTAAATATTTTCTTGTATGCTTTAGAGCTTAGCGTCAAAGCTCCAATCTCGGGCATGCGTATAGCATTTCAGGTCTAAATGACGGAGACAGATGTATGTATGTCTGCACCGTTGGGTTGTCATCCTTTTCCAGACCCCTACTTGCAATATAGGAGTATTAAATATATGTTCTCATCAAAAGCTTTGTGTAAGAACCGTAGCAAGTGGACGGAAGTGGTCTTTGCCTACCCCTATAGAAAAAAGGCGTGACTTTATGTATGTATGTTCTCAGCAAGCCCTTTCATTTGATACCCTATTGTGGAAAGCATAAAAAACTTAGTCTGACATGTTTCAAGTCCGCCATATTTATTTCAGATTTTATTTTTCGAGTTATTCTCAGCAAGCCCATATTGTAAGAGTGCATTAAAAATAACTAGTCCGCCATGTTGGATTTAGAATGATGTCACAAAGCTTACCATGCATTGTCATCCAAATTAAACGTGTATACAAAATTTCACCTCAATCGGGTGAAGATTCAAAATTGAGTTGCAAGATTCCATCCGAACATACAAACATTGCAAGTTAAATAAAAGCTTTTAAAATAGAGCACGTTACACTTGGCAAGATGACCAGGTGTGGATCTGAAGCAATTAAGATATCATACGCTATTTTAATAATTTTAATATTAATTATTTAACTATACTTTCGGCTTGGGGAGCAAGAAAAATAGTATACGACCCAAGGCCAGGATGTTAGATGCTCTGACGTAAGTGATATAAAAGCCTTGGTTTCGCTTCCGCGTTTATATCACATCCGCCAGGAAATCTAACTTTCTGGCCTAGGGTCGTAATATAACTATTAAAAGCCAGAACACCATCTCAAATTTAAATAAATAAAGTATTTGATACAAGACGTTTCTATTAATGTTTAAAAGTTTTATCATCGTTTTGAAGATTTTGATTTTTGAAATTAATTTTTTTTCTAAAAAGTATTAAACGTGCGACTAAAAAACTAAAAAAAAAATAGTCAAACAATATTTATCGTTTAGTGAATGTTTAATATACAGAGTAGAGCATAATTTTACCGAATGTGCTATGTAAATACAACGGCTATTGCAGTGCCGATACCACCTTTATACTAATATGAGGGGAGCCGGGACTCTAAAAGTGCACTTATATGGATTCTGAAATTTAGCATAGCAATTAATAGTTTTTAATCATAGGTACAATATAGGCCCGGTAGGCCAGAGTTTATCCTTGCAGAAATATTTTTTATAAATTTTTATTTTTCTAATAATCATAAGTAATTTGCACTTTTATGGAAATAAATTTCTTATAGACCATTTTGTAACAAATTTTATGTATTTTCATAAAAATTTGGTGTGAGTTATAAAATTCATAAACAAAAATGAAATTTGTCTTAAAATAATCAAAATTAAATCCTTAATATCTTTCAAATGGTGAGGTTTACGGAAAAAATATAAGATACCTTTTTTGTAGAGCATTAAATTTCCTATAAAATTCTCTTGGAACATTTTTCTGTTCAATCGATAAATGATGAGGTATGAATTTTTTTCTATTGGACTGAGAAAAAAATACAAAACTGCGACGCGGAGGATCTTCCTATTAAAATTAAGAGCTCATGCCTGGTGAGAATTTTTTAAGGTGTCTAGCAACCCATTTTTCCGTGTCACTTGTAAAAAAAAAATAATCGATTTTTTTGACCCACCCTATGACCTATGTTATACCTATGATTCTTCTTCTTGTGCACTGTCTGTCTTCAGACGTTGGCTATCATCATGCTTATGATTTCCTGAAATCTTTCCCTATCGGCTGCCGCACGAAACAGTTCTTCGGCCGAAAGACCACACCATTGCCTGATATTGCGTAGCCAGGACAGCTTTTTTCGCCCTATCCACCTTTTACCTTCCACTTTTTCCTGTATTATGAGACGCAGTAGCTGATATTTAGATCCTCTAATTGTACTTCGTTTTTCTACTCTTTATAGTGTTAAGCAGTTGCCGTTCCGTGTCCATCATTCTGAGGACATCCTCATTGGTAGTATGCGAGACCCACGATATTTTTAGAATCTGGCGGTAGCACCACATTTCAAATGCTTCAATTCTATTCACCGTTGCGACCTTTAGTGTCCACGTCTCGCAACAATAAAGTAGGACAGACCACACATAACATCTTAAGACCCTTTAACGAAGATGCATTGACATATTTCTATTACATAGAACTGATTTCCATGTCTTAAAGGCCTTGCGTGATATTTCGATCCGTGTTGTTATCTCTTCCATCAGAGTCGGCATTCGCATTAAGCCAGCTGCTCAGATATTTAAAATGGTGTACACGTTCTATCTCCTCCCCACCAATCCAAATCTGCCTTTGATGTACATTTATTTTTCGGACTGCCATCCACTTTGTTTTTGTTATGTTGATTTTGAGACCTCTCCGACGACTTGCTTCGTTCACTAGATATACTAATGTTTGGAGGTTTTCCAGATTCTCTGCCAGAATGGCTGTATCGTCAGCGTATCTAATATTGTTGATTGTTTCTCCGCCGAGTCGTACACCTTCTTGTCTATAGACCTACTGTCTGTACCTATGATTAAATACTATTAATTTCTATGCTAAATTTTAAAATCCATATTAGTGTCACCGGCTCCGGGCTATAATGAACGAGTGGAAACGATGAAAGCGAACGATGAAAATTTACTGTATTGCAATTAAAGGGAAAAATTATTTAGTTTCTGCAAACTTTAGGTAAGTCCGATTATTTTAGAATAATGAGGATAAATTTGTATGACAAATTTGACTTCTGCTTATAGAAAAAGAAAGGAATATGTTAACTCATAATTCACTAGATTTGGTTCGGTTGTTTAGAATTTCATTACCTCTTAACTTCGTCAACTGTGCTGTGAGTACACACTGTAGTCAGGAAAATAAAGATGGAATTACCAGATTTTTATGGTCGGTAAAATTGTGTCGTACTCTGTATATTACTCCAAATTAGACAGAGGCAAAGTAACCCCAGATCGGGCGGAGATAAAAAATCAAAATTTTTTTAAGTAGAAAAATAATTCGGCAAATATTCGGGAATTTAAGGAAACTGTAAACAAGGATGTTTATGCAATTATTTTTATAGATTACTTGGAAAAAGACACAAATAAAACTGGTGAGTATTATGCTGATTTACTTTTGAACAATAAATGAAATGAAAAATATACATAGTAGACGCCACATTTCACATGAAATAAACAGCTAAAGATAAAAATATAAAAAGGAAAATAAACAATTTTTTCATCTAGTTTTTAGTTTTTTTTTGTCAGTCCACAATGATAAGTACTACGTGTAAATGATGTCAGAATGGCCTGACTAGCTCCCAAATGAGGCTACTTAATTAACTTCACTGTGGGAAATTCACATTTCAAGGTCAACAGAGTCGAATATAATAGTTTTTAAGTGGACGTCAGTGTGTGTGTATGTACGAATGTTCGTATGTGTGTTTAGAATTATTTTTCGTCTCGATTATCTCGAGAACAAAAAATGATATCGACGTGGGACCAATTGCATTCGACGCATAATTACGCAACTGAAAACTGATTATTGGTGAATGGTTTTTCGGGTATATTGGCCGTCGTGGGTCTGAGTTTCTACTCGACGTTTCGCCATCTCTAGTGGATGGCATCTTCTGGAGATATAATTGTCTGCTTTTTAAGGCTGACAGTCTATGACATTTGTATGTCGCGATCGCAGGTTGTATACGTTTTGGAGGGCGGGGCATATTTGGTGGCTGTTTATGTTCCAGAGTTCATTCTTCTTATTTTTGTAAGGAAGCAGCCTTGTATTTTTAAGTACAGGCACCCATGTTCTATTAATTTTAAGTGTTTCTTCAGATTTATTAAAGTTCTGCTGGTATTAATGGTCCGTTTGGTTGTTCCAATGTAGACACTTCCTAAATGAATATAATATAGACAGGCATATGGAATTATGTTATACACAATCCGATCCCAACTTTAACAACACCATGTTTCGAAGCGACCAAGCAATTTTTAAGATAAATGGTAAAGTGAACAGACACGACTGCGTCAACTGGGATTCCACAGATCTGAGCTGCAACTTCCAACTGATATCTTCTTTTGTAAGAATTCACCCAGTGAATTGTGGCATACAAAGATTCATTCATTGATTTAATAAAATTCGCAATCAAAATACTTATGAACCTTCATAAATCAAACTGCACTCAGGATTAAAAACTATTATATACCGAATGTGTGTTTGGCAATGCAATTTTTTCAAAACATTCACTAGAATATCGATATCGATCAAGATATATCTGCCACTGACATAAATATTCCGCCCTATACGATGATATTCTTATATCATACCTTTTAGGACAACCCAACAGTCATGTTGCCAAGTGCGCCAATATGGTTCATTTTGATAACATTTTTGGATTTTATAGTAATGTATATGACAACGTTGGATTTTATTTGAAAAAATGTTAATTTCAAAAATCATTTCTTCCTGAATAATCTTGCAAATAAATATTCCATAAAATGCACGGTGGCTCCTCTATCGGAATAGTTTAACAAGCTGCATTTTGGACGCCAACCTTAGCAGCGGGCTAATCGAGCCTTATTTTTTAATGGTACTGTTAATTCTGTACCGAGAAGTGTTGTTAAATATGAAAAATAGTTCCCTTTATGAACATCTGCAGCCGGTTAAAAAAAAGTTGATATGGAAACGAGATGGAGCACCGCCGCATTATGGACCCCCTACGTATTTTGCAGTCTGGAGTATACTAAAAAATTGAGTATATTCAAAATTCTTAAGCATTTAAAAACACAATCAAAATTGAAAAACTTACAGTCTCCGAAAATTTGCGGCAAAATTTGTAAATCACGATGTATTATTGTTTGCTTAAAACAGCATGTAGGTCTACCGAACTGTATTAGTATGTGTGTGTTGATAATTAAATTTGTGTTTTGACATCTGACTTATGGCCCACGCTGTATTTTGTCAACATATTTCTTGTATTTTTTATTAAGCATTTTCAGCGATGAAAATTTGATTGTATCATAACAATTATGTACATCTTTATTAAACTTCTTCATATATACTATTTGTTCACTTAAATAAATTGGTATCCAAGTTGCCGTTGACGTATAAGTTAATGCTTCTTTTGGGGTCAACGTTCTGCTGAATATTTGTTTTCCCGAAAAATTTAAATTGTTTTATAGCACCTAATAAGTAATTAACAGAAAGTGGAATGTGACAGATTAACAGGTAAAATTTTTTCATTAAATTATGGTAACTGTATGAAAAGAATTAATAATTTGACAAGTTTAGAAATTTTTGCTTGTTTAGGAAAGGTATGTGCAACCCGTGTGATGTTGTCGATTGCTCACTCGAGCGAATGAACGCCCTCGCTTCGCTCTCGTTAGCACTAGTGACACGTTATACTATGTTTCATGTAATGGATAATGTTTCAGCTTGACAACGATATAAAGAGTCACTTACTCACATGTGACGTCACTGCTTGACATTCTATCTATCTGTTAAAAAATGGCCTCGGATACAGGTAACATAAACCCTATTTTTTAACACTTAAAATTAATGTTTAGTCTTTAAAAATCACTATTAACACCCTAATATTGTTCCTTAAACCTAAATAATTGTTAAAAAGCTCACTCTAAACTCAAAAAACCCAAAAAAGCTCAAGAAACCCAAATCTTTAACCAAACACACTTAACCTTATGAAAGATATGTTATTTGTTGTACCACGTGCACGTTACACATCTCAAGTAGTGACGTCACGTGTACGTCACCCTTTCTACCGATGTCAAAAAGTGGCCACATGGTGCACGTCACCCATTGTATCAAATTTTAAATTCTCTGCATCAGCGAACATGTTAGGTGATCTTATTGCTTACATTAGTTGTTTGTTTTATTTATTGATCTGCAATTGGATGTTCTTAAACTGTTACGTACCTGAAAAGTCATTTGAGAAGCAAAAATCAATTTGTCACATTCGAATAATCCTCTAGTAGTGTATTGAAATACCGAAAAGGTAATGCAAGATATCAAATTGTTTACTCTTATTGTGACAGTATCGGCTGGGTCTGCCTTGGAAATTGCTTTCTGAAATACAACACTGAACGCCTACAAAAAATTTAACACATACATTTTACAAGTTAAAATCATATAAATTTGATCTTTTAGTGTTTAGTCAACATATTGACAGTTTTTCTAACTTTAAAACTACTGAGGAGCCCCGAGCTCTTTCACCAACCATATCGAGACACTGGCTAGTGACTTATCTAGCTAATTACTACACCTACGTTACTCTTTGGCGACGTTCTGAGCCAATAAAGAGCCAGCAATTTAACAATCAGAAACTTGGGCTCTAAATCCAGCTTATTTTTTTGTTTTTGTTTGACGTTTGTCAGTGGGTACGTTCCACTTAACGCCCGCAACAATTGGCCCATGATCGTCGCGAGCGATCGCTCAACGTCATTGATGATGTCACAGTTCGTGACCGCGTCGCGCCTACTTCGCCCTTACGATATTGGTAGGTCAGAGTGGGCTTTCACCAAAACGTGGCGGGAATTTGGAAAGATGGCAACGTTAGTGGAAGGGAAATTTTAGCAATCGCAGGCGTTATGTGGTACGTACCTAGTGTGACACTCAATTTTACAAAATAACGTTGTTCCTATAATTGTGTTTTTAACAATTATTTTTCATTCCTCCTCGATATTACGGTATACTGAGTTTTTTTCTGATAGCCTTCACTGCATAGAGAAGGTGGAGTCAGGCAAGTCGGCCCCCGATTTGCAACTTTCAAAAGTTAAAAGCCTGTAATTCAACTGGATGAAAGGTTTTATTTTTTTGGTCGATTTCAGTGAAAAATTTAAAGTCTTTAGAAAAGTTTTTTAGTATATTGCTTCCCAAAAATTGTTTAATTAACCTACTGAATATACTTATAATTTTCAAATTGTCGGTGACCGATTTACCCCGGTTTGTGGGGTATACACACTCACTATACGACGCTTGCTCTCGGTTTGGCAATATACAGGCGCAAACTTATCTACAATGCTTAGCAGATAAGGGTGGGAAAGCTACGAAAAACAGTTTTTTTAACGAAAACGTTCTCGTTGATTAATAGAAAATGCCATGTTTGGTAACCATTAAATGGTACTGGGTTGTTGGTTTCCTAGTATTCAGAGATATACATAAAAATATGTTGTACCTCAAAAATGAGTTTCAAGCTTATTTAAATTTGAGCTTCGTAAGTAGATTAGTAACCCAAAGCACTTTCTGGTTCTAAACAGGAATCTCAATTTTCGGCTCAAAACTGTTGATTCAATTCCATAGTTTGTAAGATAGCAAACCCAGTTTTTTTAAAGAAAAAGTTCTCGTTGATTATAAGAAAATGCCATGTTTGGAAATCATTAAATGGTACTGGGTTGTTGGTTTTCTATTGGGAACTTTTAAAAAGTTCTAAAAGGTAAGTCATGCAAAATTTATAATTAATGGACTTTAAACTTACCTTTAAAGAAAATTGATAAATGGGATTAATAGTATTTAAATCGTTAAGTATGAAATATAACAGACTAGCTCTAGCCGCAGCTGGCCTGTAATGTTCTCTGGCTTGGTCTATTTGTACTGATGTTATTTTGGCTTCGGCGACTTTTAGCTCTATTTCCGCAGCTGTTCGTTTAGTGGTTTCCAAATTTTCCACTAAAGTAGTATCACCCAATAAGTTACCACCGGCAGAAGATAGCCTGGATAGAAGATCGTCTTCTAAAGATTTCAGGATTATCTTGAAATCGTTCTGTTGCTTAGTAAGATCAGCCTACAATGATAGGTACATTATTTAAATACAATTATTAGAATATCACAGCAGCTAAAAATATAGGTCTTAATATGAACTACGCCAAAATTAAAATCATGACTAACACTGATGAATATATCAAAATCAGAATAGAACAAGAAAACCAAACAGCAGAAATCAAGAGACGAGTTAGATTGGGTTGGGCAGCATTCGGCAAATTGAGCTTTATCCTAAAAAATAAAAAATATTCACAATACCTCAAAACCAAAGTATATAATGAATGTGTACTCCCTGTCCTCACCTATGGATCCCAAACATGGACACTTACACAGAAAAACATGAATAAAATAACAAAAGCATTAAGATCAATGGAAAGACAAATGTTACATGTAAAACTGGTAAATAGAAAGAGAAACAAGTGGATAAGAAATAAACCGAAAGTAAGAGATGTTAGAAAAGAGGTAGCAAAACTAAAATGAAATTTCGCCGGTCACAATATCAGACAAAAAGACGACCGATGGAACAAATATATTCTAAACTGGAGAACCTGGAAAAATAAAAGAAGTAGAGGAAGACTCCAAATGAGGTGGGCGGATGACCTGAAGAAGCCTCTGGAACTAGATGGATGAACATGGCGACATACAGTGAAAAGTGGAAGACTGGGGGAGGCCTATGTCCAAAAATGGACCGAAGAAGGCTAAATAGATAGATTAAAATGTCTTCTTCTTCTTGGTGCCTTGTCCGCTCAGCGAACGTTGGCAATCATCATTACTATAGTTACTCTGTTCACTGCTGCCCGAAAAAGTTCAGTCGATGTTTTGCCAAACCATTGTCTCAGATTCTTGAGCCAAGATGTGCGCCTTCTGCCAGGTCCTCTTTTTCCTTCTATCTTGCCTTGGATTATTAGTTGTAATATGTTATATTTTTCGTTCCGCATTATGTGTCCAAGGTAAGAGAGCTTCCGTATTTTAACGGTTCTAAGTATTTCAGGGGTCCGTATCTTAATTCTTCTCAGAACCTCTGCGTTGCATACATGATCTACCCAGCTAATTTTCAAAATCCGACGGTACGCCCACATCTCAAATGCCTCGATTCGTTTGCTTGTGGCCTCTGTCACTGTCCACGCCTCTACACCATACAGCAAAACCGAGAACACATAACAGTTGAGAAGCCTTTTCCTGAGTTTCAAGCTCAAGTTGTTATTACAGAACACACTTCTCATTCTTAGGAAGGTGGCTCTCGCTTTTTCTATACGTTGGCGGATTTCTCTTGAGTGGTCCCATTCTTCGTTTATCAGGCAGCCCAGATAGGAAATATGGTCAACTTTTCCTATAATAGTATTATTCACTAGTAGTTGATTCATTGTGGGGCGACCTTTACTTATTGTCATATATTTAGTCTTTGCAGTATTGAGCTGTAAACCATACTCATTTAAATGAACCATCAATTCATTCATGATATGCTGCAAGCCATCGAATGTATCGGCTAAAATAACAGTGTCATCCGCGTAACGTATATTGTTGATCTTAAAACCATTTATAGAAATGCCTTCAGAAATGTTTTCCAATGCTTTAGCAAATAATTCTTCCGAATATATATTGAATAACAGCGGAGACAATATACAACCCTGTCTAACCCCACGTCTAATTTCCACAGCTTCGGTAGCTTGATCTCCCACTCTTATCGAGGCTTTTTGATTCCAGTAGAGGTTTTCTATTATTCGTATGTCTCCATCATCTAATCCAGTTCTTCTTAGGATGTTAATAAGTTTTTCATGCTGTACCCGGTCGAAGGCTTTTTCAAAATCTATGAAGCAAGCGTTTACCTCACAGTTAACGTCTCTGGCCCGTTGTATTAATACCTGTATGGCAAAAAGAGCGTCTCTGGTGCCGAGTCCATTTCTGAATCCGAACTGTGTACTTCCTATACGTGTTTCAAGTTTCCGATATATTCGTTCATGTAGCACCTTTAAAAACAATTTGAGTGTATGAGACATTAAACTAATCATACGGTAGTCTTCACATTTCTTAGGATTGCTTTTTTTAGGTAACGTTATAAAGGTTGATTGAAGCCATTCCTCGGGTATCATTCCAGATCGATATATATCGTTGAATAAGTCAACTAAGTTGTTTAAGTTATGACCGGTAAACAGTTTCAAGATTTCAGCTGGAATCCCATCGGGGCCACATGCTTTTCCATTTTTTGTTCGTGACATTGCTTTTTCTACTTCGGTGTTTGTTATCGATGGACCTGTGGTCAATATTGTTTGTGAGGATTAAAATGTCTTCGTTCTTAATTGTTTAGATGCATTGGTTTTGTATTATTTCCTTGCATATTTTTATTCATATACGAGGATAGTTCACGAATTGTTGTCCCTAACATAGAAGCAAACACACGAGAAAAATGAAACTAATTTATTTTTTGACATAGCCAACTGGAACGTTTATACACTTGGTATATCGGTGTATTTCAAACCCTTTTGAAAATAATTCAGAACTTTGAGTCTTTAGCCATTCATCTCCACCGACATCACTTCGTTATCATCAGCAAATCGGATTCCACAAAGATGTTCTTTTAATTTTGGGAATAGATGGTAGTCGCTGGGGGCCAAATCTAAAGAATAAGGGGGTTGTCATAACCTTAACCATAACCAATATCGTAACAATGGGTAAGTAATCTCTGTTACAATCATAGAAGCGCAGCATAAGGTTGGAACGCCAACTACACCCAATCATGCCCTAGAGCTGGTGAGAAGAGGTGGCCATCTTACTTCTGGCAAGACCAACTGAGCTCCTTCTGCCCGGGACTCTACCAGTTCATCGACAGCTGTGCTCGAGTACACACCTACGTTTATACTACACCCCTTACTGTGCAACACTAACATATTATACATCTATGAATAAACACATTCACTACGAAGACAAATGATTCTCATTTATTACAATCCTGCTTCTACAACGTACACACATATATCCTGTGAATATAATAGGGGTTGTACAAAAATCTCAAATCCCGCATTGTGAATGGCAGCCATTGCAACACAGCGGTTGTGGGCAGGAGCGTTGTCCTGGTGGAAGAGTGCACCTCGACTCAATTTTCCTCTTCTCCTTTCTATGATCGCTTCGCGTACCTTTGGTACTAAATTCGCATAATATTCACCTGTTATGCTACGTCCACGCGGTAAATAATCCACGAAATTATCACCTGCAAAATCCCAAAAAACTAGCCATGATTTTACCAGCTGATGGGACAACACAAAATTTTCAAGGGGAACGGGAACCCCTATGCTACCATTCCATGCTTTGTTTTTTGGATTCTGGATCAAAGTGATAAACCCATTCCTGTTAATGATCTCCAAATTTGTCTCCGCTGCAACCTGGCGAACACGCTTCTGGTCTGCCGTCAGCATTCATGGAACCCAACGTGCAAAGAGTTTTTGAGACCCAATTCCAGAAAAAAAATTTCAACAGAAAACATACATGTCTGCTATAACCCTGACTATAATTCTTCTTCATCTTCAGTTTCAATATAACGGATATTCAAGCGGGAAATTACACTTTGAAATAAGCTACACCTGTTTGTGAAGCGATATTTTCTAGCATGCCACTGGCTATCAGCAATCATTCGCGGTTTAAATGGTGTCTTCCATGTTTAATTCAAAAATTATTTGAACTTAAATTACTCATTTTCTTTAGTGTTTGAAACCGATAAAATATAGAACAATAACAAAAACATTTTTTTTTAAACTTATTTGTGCTAAAGTATATACATAAGAAAATACAGTGACATACCTACAATGTAAGTTAAAATTACAATATACAGGGTGGGGCACTGTAAACCAAACCATTAATTTTTTCGGGAATTTCTCGGATGTGGTTACAATTGGATGGAGCTCCGTCACATTTCAAATTCAGTGTCAGACAGTTTTTGAATATGTGCTTTCCGAATAAATGGTTTGGGAGGGGAGGACCACAAAATTGGCCAGTGAGATCACCAGATTTAACTTGCCTTGATTTTTTCCTATGGGGATTCTTGAAGAATGAGGTTTACGACACTCCTCCAACCACACTGGAAAATATGAAGGAGAGGCTGCATCCGAAGAGTGACGCCTCAAATGTTATTAAATGTTAAGCAGTGTTTCATATAGAGAGTGGCTCTTTTGTATTCAACAGGATGGTCGTCATTTCGAGCACCTACTTTTAATTAAATACATTTGTGATTTAAATTTGGTTGTTGTTTCAGTTAAATAATAAAAAAAATTGTATAGTCTGTTAAATAAACTACTGTCAAAATATGAATGTAAATGATAACTTTATTTTAGTGAACAGTAAATATTTTCGATAATGTGAAGTATAACAACTGTCAATGAGAATTCTGTGAGCAAATCAAATAATATAAGTATTACATATGGTTAAATTCGTATTGAGAAAAAGATTTCAATAATGACTGAATATACAGGGTGATGTATTTAAAAAACCGAAGAGACTATTAATATCAGAGATACGGCAAATCTGACAACATTGCAAATGTCAAATCTGGAATCTCAAAATAGGCTTATCCCAAATTTTGTACAATTCGGACTAGCAATTAACGAGGTAATTGTCCGTTTTTAGACTTTTGGCCCACTCTGTATATATATATATATATATATATATATATATATATATATATATATATATATATATATAATGAACAAACTTAATAATTTTCAGTATAAATTAATTCTTTAGATTTGTTGCATGTGTGTAGTAAAAAAGATTATAAATTGAGATAAAGGGCCCTGCCATTTGCAAATTAATGGAGTGAAATATCTTTGAATGATGATGCTAAATTTTGTGTAAATACTTTCCAGAAGTAAGAACCTGCGACTGGAAAAAAAAAACAATTTTTCTGGACTATTTTTGCAAAATGTACCCACATATTTACAGTACTAAAGGTTCAAATTTGTCGGGATGATTGATGCTCATCGCAAGCTTTGTTTACCAGACTGTAGCTATTTTTTATGGATCATAAACAACAGAAATAAATTTTTGGCACTGCGAATTTTAAAAATAAACGTTGATGCGTTGTGGCTATAACACATTTAAAATACAATCGTTTACCATAAATCGCATTACAATGCCTCAATAAAGTAGGTATACTTTATACGAACTCAGTTGGACAACGCAAAAATCGGGGTACGGTCAATAATGCCACGTCGAGCATTAAGCTAAACTGAACCGTTTGTAATTGATTACTCCCGATATTGTCCACATGGACTGTCAGCAAAACTTTTGTGATTCTATGCATCTTATTGGATAGTACTTAACCCTAATTTGCCAAATTTTATCGGCAGTTTTCTCACCACAAAAGTCGATTCCGGCAAAAAACAAATCAATGTTTACACAACTATTTACCTGTGCCGTGTTGTTATAAATACATATTTTTCCGTTTTACACATACCTATTATCTTGTTTTCTGTTTTATTGAAGTACCTATCTTTTATATAGTTAGTAACATAGAAATACATTTAAAAACTGAACTAGTGAAACAAAAAAATTTTAAGAAAGAATACGTCATAGACAAACTTTTTGAATCTTACGGTCATACAGTTTGGCGTTTGCCTTCATATTATTGTGTATTCAACCCTATTGAACTGATCTGGGCTGCTTTAAAGAACAAATTACGAAAGTGTAATCAAGCTCCTCAATTAAGCGATTCTGTCTAACAAATATAAGAAAAGTAATTGATGAACTCACCGAAACTGACTTATGGACAAATTGTGTTTACCACGTCAAAGAAAAAGAATTGTCTTTTGCCACAAATCGAACCGATAGTGATAAATACCCAAGAAGACTCAAGTACTGATGAGTGTTTCGATAGTGACTAATGTATAATGTATAGTGTTTCGTTTATGGTGGTCACCTTATCACGTAAGTCAAAACAATATTTACTTAAAGTTTTTAAAAAAAATTTAAAATGAGTTTAAAAATACATGCCAATCTACGAACCCAATTAAATAAGTTTTGAATTTAAATAGATATACTCAAAAACCCCTTATATTCATAAAAATACATTTCAAAATATATACTTTATTGAGAACATTGTTAACCCAATAATTATTTAATGCAGTATATACCTACTTTTAGTTCTTCTAGATCCGGTCTTTCGGCTTTGACAACTTCAGCTAATAGTTGATCTTCCAGTCCATCTCTGGTAACAGTAAAATTAATCAATGTCGCTTGCGCCTGCATTTCTGGCTTGTAATGAGGATTTGCTAATTTCGTATGAAGTATCAATCTGAAACTCTGATTGTATTCTATTTCCTTGTCACCGATTTTAATAGCTCTGAAATCAATAGAATATACAAATTCAATTTCGAAAACGAACATCTTACGATCTTACTTTCCCTTTTTGATGAGATATCTGCCGAGTATGTTGTCTAACACCGGATCCAAATTTTCCTCGATGTTTTCAAGTAGTACCGTTACTCCATCCATTATGCATCTTTCAATTACTTCTAAATAGCTTTTTTGTCCCAGTCGAATCACTTTCAAATCATCTCCGTATCGCTGTTTGATCCATTTAATACCTTGCAACTAAATTTTACACAAATGAAAGGTATCTCTAATAGCATTAACAATATTTTAAAAAAAACTTCGGCCTAGATTGGTAGAGGCAAACAAAGTAATTCGAAATACTCTCTTTTAAAAAAATCTGAACACCCAGTAAAAGTCAATTAATTTCAATAAAATTAACACAGATTGTGCGTCAAATAAAACTTAAAAAATGAATACATTTTCAAACTAATGGGAACTGACCTATGGACAGGGTGAAATGGAAGGTACAGTTAGCAAACTTGAAATCCGGACACTATTTTGTGACATTGTAGGTTAGATCTTTCTGAGAATTTTTCATATGGCACTATGACCGATATTAATGACGGCAATAAAGTTAACGGCAAAATAATAAACAACCTGAGATATGCGGACGACAAAGTAGTGTTTTCGATTAGTCCAGAAGGATTACAACGCTTAATGGATACAATCGTAGCGGGAGGAGAGGCTGAAGGTTTAAAATTAAACACCAGAAAAACAAATATAACGATATTTAGTAAAAATCCGAATGTCCAAGCCGATATTGTAGTAGACGGCACACGCATTGAAAGAGTTTCTAAATTTAAGTACCTTGGATGTTGGCTAACGGTAGACTTAGACCCTGATTTAGAGGTACAAACTCGAATAGAGATAGCGAGAACAACCTTCATGAACATGCAGAAGCTGTTAACAAATCGTAGCCTGAACCTTACCACACGTTACCGTTTCGTTCAATGTTTATATATATATATATATATATATATATATATATATATATATATATATATATATATATATATATATATATATATATATATATATATATATATATATTTAACGTTGCTTTACGGTAGAGACATGGACTATGAGAAAGAACATAAAAGGAAGGAAAATACTGGCATTTGAGTTTTTTTTTTATGTTCTGGTTCCCACGAAAAGGGATATCCTGTAATGTTCAGAGAACATCGTGGGAACCAAGGGAAAGAAGGTAGGAGTTGGTGTTCTTCTTAAATTTCTGGAGGTTGTATGCCTCGGGGAACACCTCCCTAGGCAATGAGTTCCAAAGCCTCGCAATTCGTTGGATGAATGAGTCTTTGGAAAGTGATGTTCTGCAGGTATCCAAAGTGACCACGAAGGGGTGTGAAGACTGAACTTGACGGGTTAATCTCGAAGAGACTGCCAAAGGAGGAACGATTGTTGATATTTCAGAAGAGCATCGCCCATGAAAATATCTATAAAATAGAGACAAATCGCCAACTTTTCTACGGTGTTCCAGTTCTGGGTATTCTGACGTATGCTTCGAATATCATGGATGGATCATGTCGCAAACGAGGAAGTATTAAGAAGAATGAGAAGAGACAGAGAACTATTATGTACGATAAAAAAACGAAAAACATCTTACCTTGGACAGGTTTACCGTAACAATAAATACGAATTTTTACAACTACTTATGGAAGGAAAAATAGAAGGGAAGAGAGGACCAGGTAAAAGGAAGTGCTCGTTAGTTATCATGCAAGTGGGGAGTAGTAAGGCCGCCCTTTCACTACGACCCTTGATGGGTCTCCCCTAGAGGTTACAGTTCACCGCACAATCTAGTTCATCTCGCGAAGTTCATGGTTGTAAACGGTGAGATTTTTTTAAAATCGTTAGGTTCTAAGTAAAACCAAATATATTGAACCTTATTCTTTCTAAGCAAGGACATGAACTTAGTATGTGTTCAGCTGTCTTCTACGTAAAAAAACCGACAGTCCGTTTGTTCCTTGCAAGATGGTATTTTAGACGATAATGTCCTGTAAGCAGTTCCGTCAGAATTCAAAGGTCGTTTCTACTACATACCAGAAACGGCTTGGTTGTGTTTTCCAAAGGTTTAGGTAAAAACGTCTTCGAATGCGTCAACCCTGGTAGATCAGACCAGTGCGGGAGTCTATTTCTCTCCGCACAGTCCGAAATAATGGTTTTGGCAGCACTCCTAAGACTGATTCTAATTCTGTGAACGAAGATTTGGCTCCCTATATTGCAAGGATGTCTGATTTCTCATTGCTCTTCACCCCTCTGGTGCTCAGGCACTACAGCAAAGTCATTCTGTTGTTTGCACCAAGGCATTCCAGGGATCGATACAGTTACATACAAGCTTAGAGTTTATCTTGTTGGAGCTCAGTGCTTTAAGAGCAGCCTGGCTGTCTAAAATGATAATTATGCATTGGTTCGCTAGAGGCCTGTTATTCAGCTCTCTTGCATACAATTCGATAGCTAAGAGTTCAACCTGAAAGATTGTAGCATCCTATTGTGACGTTGTATCTGTCTTTTAAATTACTTTTCACATCCTAAAGGTCATATTTGGAATTAAAAACGTTAAAGTTTTTTTTTTAATTATTGTTGTTTGTATTGTCCGTCAGAAGATAAATATAATATCAACAGAAAAAATGAAGAACGATGGTCCATGAGAAAGTGTTTGTGAACCGAAAAGTACAGACATTAATAAGAAGTGGTTCGTAACACACAACTTGGAAAGGACACCAGGAACTAGAGAGCGAAAAATAAGCATGGAACAATAAAATAATAATCTTGTAAGTTGTTTATTAAAAAATTCGTTAAAACTGCAGTATCTGCGAAAGAAGAAACAGGTTTTCCGGAGTGTGTTGAACCAGCATAAAAGCGCATAAAACAAACTTCAAACCTTAAAAATCATCCAGCTGCAAAATAAACCTTACGTCACTGCAGCTAATAGTGAAAAGGGTTATCTCTACAATGGAGTTTTATGAAGTGAATTTAAATTTCTGACCGGGCGTTGTTTTTACAGTCGAGTTTCAATGGTAGAGTCAGAGTAGAATAGAATGTTTATTTATTTATACTAAAATGTACATAATACAAAACATGATTACATACAAGATAAGAAATTCGTCATAAGATTAAAACAACAAAGCTACTACTAGAATTAGGCAAGGATATTTTGTAAAATTATCAATTCATTTTATATTTTCTGGAATATTGTTAAAAAGTTTTTCGTGTTTTTTTTCTGTTACTGATAAAGAATGTTTCGGATAAATGTAAATTTTTTTCCTGATTAGATTCGAGGTTTTAAAGCAATCTTCAAAGTACTCTTTTTGTTTAATGAAAAACATCAAACATTCATAGATATATAAAGCACACACTGTAAAAATGTTGTGTTTCTTAAAAAGTCCTCTTAGTGACTGTTTATACTTTAGTCCAAGCATAACACGCATAACCTGCTTTTGTAAGACAAAAGTCTTACAAAAAAAGTCTTACCATTATTTTCCCATAAAAAAAATATATATAGGCCGCCAAACACAAAGTTTGATGAGCGCTGTAGGTACCCAACATGTTGCTAACAGTCTTAGTTAATGTGTGGGGATGGATGAGTTTTCCATGGAATTGGTGAAAAGTCTGGGGAGCAAGAGGGCCATATAAGTAGGGTTACGTTATTTTCTTTGTGCCTAATATTTTTATTTCTTTTTAGAGTTTAAGTATAGAAAGTTTCATTGCAATTGGTCGACTCTTTGGTGGGTGTTAAGATTTTTTTTAAAACCAGTAGGTATTATATTTACTTGCGGATCGATCATTAGTGGCCATCTTTCAGAATTGGATAAGATGGTTGCGTTTTCTATAGACATACGATCACTCGGTAGACCTTCATTTTGCCATTTGGCTACATTAGTGTCATCTGTCAAGAGCGAAAGAGGATCCAAATTTTCTGTTAACGGCACTTTTGGCTAAAAACAAACGTTCCAATATATTAATATATAAATTCCTGGACAGAATTAACGCAACAACATATTAAATCATACAAATTGCTATAATGAATTGGTTTTAATAATTTTTATGGACATTGGTTACATTAAAAGTTAAAAAAAACGTATTATTCTTAAGACTTATTAACAAAATTGTAATGTTGACAAAAATAAATGGTGTAAAAAGAACACTATTGGCGAAACTAATGGTGTTAGTGTGACACTAGTAGCGTGTGTTGCTTCTTCGGATCACAGAATTTATGCGTCTAGGCATGTTACTGATTACATTTTGGATAAAATATTAAGGAACTGGATTAAGATAATCGAGTACCTCCCCAGCTATGTAAGGTCGAGCGTTGTCTTTTATAAACAGAAAAGACACAGGTCTGCGCCTTCCACCTGAAAAGTCGCAATCAACGAGACAGCAAGAATCGTGACAGGCTTTCTGAAGCCAACTCCAGTTAAAAGTTTGTACTTCCTCATTGGTGTAGCGCCCCCATCAGTGCTATCGCCACAGATGCCGAAAGGAAGAAATAAGAAACCGATGCACGCCATTCTGTGCATCAACACGAGCCAGCTAATCAGCGCCTTCTTCTTCTTCTTCCGGTACCCTGTCCGATTATGAAACGTTGGCAATTATATTGACTATAATAACTTTGTTTATCGCAGCTCGGAATAGTTCAGCGGATGTTTTGCGATACCACTCTCGAAGATTTCAGAGCCAAGATGTTCTTCTTCGTCCTGTACCTCTACTTCCGGCAATCTTACCCTGAATCACTAAATAAAGGAGGTAATATTTCTCTGGATGCCTCATCACGTGGCCGAAGTATTCGAGTTTTCGGGTTTTTTTTATTTTAATTATTTCTGTGTTTTTCCTCATTCGTTGTAGAACCACCTTATTTCTTATTCGGTCTACCCACATTTCAAAGGCCTCCAGTCTCTTCAATAATGAGTCGGTCAGCGTCCAACTCTCTACTCCATAGAGCAATGTGGAGAATATATAGCAGCGTGTTAATCTGTTTTTTAATTTTAAAGTGATTCCTTTGTTGCAGAGAATTCTTTTTAATTTAAATAAGGCGGTTCTGGCTTTTTCGATACGGATCTTTATTTCTTTGCTCATGTCCCAGGTGTCATTGATATTATCAATCGACGCCTAAGATCGCGAAAGAGCTTCATGGCTAGATCACAAATACTCGAGGGGTCCCAAGAAAATAACCTTATAACTAGGTGGACCCATCAGCTAATTGCCCAGGAACCCCCAAGAGAAGAAATGACTCTAAGCAAACACTTTCTATTCGCAATATGGAAATCCCTAAATCGTCTGAGAACAGGTGTGGAAAAAATTAATATAGTGTTCGAATTAATCTGTGATTCCAACAAGTACCATTGAACATCCTTAAGACCTTGAGACTTGGAACTTTAAAAAATTTCAAGTTTTAAGCAAGGTTAAAACCTATTTATAATCTTTCTGATCGTAATATTATTGTTAAGGGATTCTACAATACTTACATCCAAAGTTTTCAGGAACGGAAACCACATCTTATTAACCAGATCTAATCTATACTGTTTGGTAAAGCAACCTACGTACGATATAAAAGCTGTGGTCAATAAAACATCACCAGGCATCATTTTTCCACTTTCAATAAAACTGTTAAAAACAAAAATATTTTATCGATAAATAAAACCTTAAAGTAATAATTTGTAATCTTTTTCCTGGCAGTGATAATTACGTGCTCAAATTAGTAATAAAGTAAATCTCCATATTTAGGAAGAATATTTTTGATAGTACTAATGTATGGTAGTGAATGTTGGATTTGGCAGAAAAAGCATGAAAATAGGATTAATGCTGCGGAGATGAGTAGTCTGAGAAGTATAGCCGGAATGACTCGGTTGGATAAAGTAAAGAATAGTGAGATAAGAGAACGCTTTGGTGTAAAAGAAGATGTGTTTACAAAGATAGATAAAGAAATGCTCAGATGGTTTGGACACGTAGAAGATTGACGAAACAAATTTATAAGGTGAGTGTGAATGGACAAGTCGGTAGAGGTCGACCTCGGCGAACATATCTCGATCAGATCAACATTGTTTTGAAGAAAGTCCAGGTCATGAGTACCAACAACCGACGAGCATGCATGAGAGCACTGATGAAAGTAGAGAAAGCAAAAGATGTGTGTAAGAACCGTAGCAAGTGGAAGGAAGTGGTCTCTGCCTACCCCTATGGGAAAAAGGCGTTAGTTTATGTATGTATGTGTACTAATGAACACCAACAGTTTTTTATGAAACAGTGTTTTTTACCTATTGACTGCTTCAGCCCAACGGACATTCTCGCTAGCTAATCCTCCCACCAATCGGTTAGCTAATTGAATAGTGGCATTGGTAGCATCAGCTTCCTGTTGACAGAGCAATTTTTCCATAGTCGCTTTTTCGAAATCTGCAGTTAGCTTGGCAAGTTGTTCTTCCAATGACTATAAATTGTTAATATTCAACATTCTACAATATTTTTTTTTCGGGGTGGATAGCGGGTTTAGGACGAAAGAAAACAAACTTCTCGCTCTTCTTAAATCGCCGACGTTTAGATCTTTATTTTGATCTTTCTCAAGGCTTTTTAATTCGGGGAAGTCTTAAGTCCTCAGTCCTACAACCTTCACTCCTATTTTTTGGTCTAAGTTGACCAGACTAAACTACAATATTTTCAAGATATATAACATAGGTCTACAAAAAATGTGATCTTGTTTGTTGTTAGGAAGTTAAAGGTCATTTTCGAAATAATTTGCTTTGTAGAATGCATGTTTGGGGGTCAAAATTGGGCAATATTATCAGGTTTTTGGGATACTTGAGGTTATATACACAAAAATGGCTACTTTAGAGGTTATGTACAGGATGCCCAAATCTTTTTTGGTCTTTTTTGCATTATTAAAAAACTACTCTTACCATTCGAAATAAGCAATTAAGCAGTCACCTACAAATTTTTCTTGGAAAGTTACGGTTATTTGATATTATTAAATATATTTTAACATAGTCATGAGCATTCTCATTGACCCATGGAGACATATATTTTTTCACCGGCTAATTTATCTTAAAAATTTGTATTTGGGGTTTTTTATGGTCAATGAGTACAAAAAATTTTAGTCAGTCAAGCCAAATTTGATGACTTCAACCTACACAAAAAAGTTAAGGAAATGGCAGGCACAAGTAACAAAAAACAATTCATGTACTTATCAATAATCAAGGACAAGTTATATTAGATAAGATACAGATTAAACACACCTGGGAAGAGTACATTAAAGAGCTATTTGATAACGTCAGAGCGGAGCCACCAACCATCGAGAAAAGGTCCTCCAATCGTAGAGGTGGAAGTACAATAGGCGCTGAAGAATGCAAAAGACCGAAAATCAACGGGTCTTGATGGAATTCCTGCTGAAATACTAAAACTAATGGAAGGAGATAACCTAAAGTGGTTAACAAGGATATTTAATAAAATATATGATAAGGGCGACATACCCGTAGAATGGCTGAAATCTAAATTTATTGTCCTTCCCAAAAAACCGAATGCTAGAAAATTCAATGAGTTTCGTACTATAAGCTTGATGAGTCATCTGTTAAAGATATTTTTGAAAATAATCCACAATCGAATATTCAAACTTTGTGAAGAACAGATATCTCAGTCCCAATTCGGCTTAAGAAGCGCTGTAGGAACCAGGGAAGCTCTTTTTTTAGTCCAAGTATTGTTTGCAGCGATGCAGGGATGTCAACTGTGATGTGTATATATGTTTTATTAATAACACAAAAGCGTTTGACCGAGTACGACACACCAAAATGATAGAAGTTTTGAAAAAAACTGGTTTGGATGGAAAAGATATAAAGATCATCTGAAATCTCTACTGGAACCAGGTGGCTTGTGTCAGGATAGACGGAAACAGAACAGAATACATTAAAATACTAAGACAATGCATGCGGTCCCCAGTCATCTTCAATTTATACTCTGAATACATCTTTAGAGGAGCGCTGCAAGATATTGAGGCCGGAATACTACTGAATAGGGAACGGTTAAACAACATAAGGTATGCAGATGACACTGTTATTTTCGCAGACAGCTTTGCTACGTTGCAGCTTCTGTTGAACAGAATCACAGCTTTCAGCCGACAGTATGGGCTGGAAATAAACAAGAGTAAAACGAAGTTTATGATAATAAGTAAAAACCAAGATATCCGTGGAAATTTATTAGCAGATGGAACTCCCCTGGAAAGGGATAATAGTTACGTATATTTGGGCACAAACATTAATGATGAGTGAAACCACTCTATTGAGATCATAACTCGCATTGAAAAGGCAAGAACCGCATTTCTCGAGATGAAAAAAGTCTTCACAAGCCACGACATACAGCTAACCACGAAAATACGTTTACTTCGTTGTTACGTTTTTTCAATACTATTTTATGGAGTCGAATCGTGGACGCTTACGGAGGCTTCCTCCAAGAAACTTGAGGCATTTGAAATGTGTGTACCGGAGAATTCAAAAAATACCTTGGACGGACCGGGTTACCAATTTAGAAGTGCTGAGAGGGATGTGCAAGGAAAGAAAAGTCCTCGATACGGTTAAGGCACGAAAGTAACAATATCAAGGACATGTAATGCGTAATGATAGCCGATACAAATTTTTGCAAAATATTCTACAATGCTAAGTGTATAGAACTAGAGGACCAGACAGACGACGAATATCATGGCTGAAAAACTTAAGAGCTTGGTCCAACCAAACAACAACTTAGCTATTCCGAGCTGCAGTCAATAAAGTCCGAAAAGCCAATATGATAGCCAACATCCGGAACGGATAGGCACTACAAGAAAAAGAAATTGAAAATTTCCTTGCCAAATGTAAATAAAGGGATATTAGCATTTAAAAAAATTTGGGATATTTTCTTAACTTAAAATAACGGTAATTTTGCCAGAAAAACTCATAAGTAACCGCTTAATAGCTTATTTTGAGGGAAAAATGTAGTATTATATGTTCCAATTAAAAAAAAAACCAAAAAAATTGGGCATCCTAAGAAAAATGATCTACTGGTCATACCAAACGATCATTAAACCAATGGTCACGTATGCTTCATTGATATGGTGGCCAAAAATGCAACAAATTTCGGAACAAGTCAAGCTGCAAAAAATGTAGCGGCTAGCTTGTGTGAGAATCACAGGGGCAACATTCACGTGCCCTACAGCAGCCGTAGAGGTAATGCTGAACCTTCCACCATTGCACTTATGTGTAATAAAAGAAGCAGCAATCAGTGCCTTCAGACTGAGCCAGACAATAAATCTTAAATCATGAAATCGGAATGGACATTTGAAGATTTTGGAAAATTTTGCCCTAGAATACATGTCTAAGCCGACAGATATTATGCCAGTTAGGTACGACTTCGAAATGCAGTTTGAAGTAGTTATACATAACCACCAAGTTTACACAGAGAACGGACCTTGACTAGAATGAAATGCTGTGGTGTGGTACTCTGATGGATCTAAGATGGATGAAAGGGTTGGAGTGGGCGTTATAGGGCCGAATTTTAGGCTCTTAAAACCCATTGGTAACACCCCAACCATCCTTTAAGCAGAATTACATGCCATAGAGATATGTGCCCAGGAGTGCATTAAAAGAAACACCCGAAGGGCACAAATCTATATTTTATCAGATAGCCAAGCAGCACTAAAAGCTTTAAAGTCATACACTTGTGTGTCCAAGCTGACTTGGGACTGTAAACAGTCCCCGAGACAACTAGCAGCGAACAATCAGGTTACTCTGATGTGGGTTCCAGGTCACAAGGGAGTTAAAGGCAACGAAGAAGCAGATTGCCTTACCAAATAAACAATTTTCCGGCACAGAACCCTTCTCTGGACTTTCCAAAGTCCACTTGAAAGAAGAGGTTCGACGCTGGGAAACAGATGAAATGAAATCTCACTGGCATAAAGTGCCAGGACAAAGACAAGCGAAAAGGCTAGTAAGCCTTTCATCAAGAAAAACTAAACAGCTTCTAGATTTGGACTAGAAAGGTGACGGGACTCCTCACTGGACACACTGGACCTCTAAGGTATCACCTGAAAAAGATGGGCAAAACAGATAGTGATAGTGGCCGCTACTGCGAGAACTGCGCTGAAACTGCAGAACATTTGCTTTGCGAATGCCCAGCGCTTTTCTGCAAGAGGCTCAAGTTTCTGGAAGAGGCCCTCTCAAAGCCATTCGATGTCAGAAACAGCCCCTAGGAAACTAATAAACTTTGCTCGAAGTCTCGGAATCCCGGGCTTAGAATAGAGTAAGGCTTATGCACAAAAGATCTGATAGGTCGAAGTGCTTGAGAGCCAGCATGGCCTTCACGACCCCTCCTACAATCTACAATCTACAATTCCACGTTGCAAAATACCTTGGAAATGACCTCCAACTACCCATCTACAGAATCTTGTAGATCTGTGTAATTAATTGTTGAAAAAAATATATTTATTTTGTATTGGTACTTACCGCCACTTTTTTCTTTATGGAATTGAGTTTTTCCTGAGCAGCTGCAAGTTCAAGATTAGCAGCCGCCAAAGCTTTTCGTTTTGGCTCAACATCGCAAAATACTTCAAAGAACTTTATTATGTTGATGACCCACGCGCATAAACCAGCTGCTGCAGCAGATTTTGATCTACAATTATTCTTATTTAAGATCCATTATTTAAGCATCGAAACATAGTTTTATAAGATAGTTTTACAAAAACACTAAAATATTATTTAAGGAAAATGGTCGGTACGGGCTTATTTTTGTATAATTAAATATATAATGTAAATATAAAATAAATATTTGTCGCGACCGTACTGACAAGTGCTCATTATCCCCTCTTTAAAAGTAGTGTGTATTGAGGGATAAAAACACACCCGACTTGAGTCGTAAATCAACTCTCGTCTTATAGAAACACACTGTACTAGAAACACCCTCGCTGATACACATACTGTCAGGACATGGCAACCTTGAATACCACATGCACAATCTGGGGCTGGCCAACACCCCTAATTGTGTTTTGTGTGGGGGGGAGGAAACCCGCAGTGGGGAAGAAAAAGAATGCAAAGAATCAGCAAAAAAAAAGATGGCAAAAACGCCCGAGAAGCAAAGAAAATGAAGCAGGCGATGACGAAGTTTTCACGGAGGACAACACGCAAGACAAAAAGAGAAAAATCTCCCCAAAGACTAAAAACTCCCCCTAAGAAAGATAAAACGGACAGAGAACAAAACAAAATATTTAGAGAATTGGAGGAAGCGTTACAAAGAATGATGGTAAAAACAAACAGCTTGAAAAAACTTGTGAAGAAGAATTCTAATACCAAGGTAAGGTTATAAAAAAAGGAATAATGACCATGGGTTCCCTCATGGGTACCGCCGCCAGGAAAAAAAATCAAAGAAGCTATTGCACCACATCCATCTACGACAAAAAAGGCAGTGACATGTGAAATGGGGACCCAAACTGCGGGAGAAGAGGAAGACACCGAGAAGAAAAAAATTTGAAAAATAAACAAAAAGGCTGGATGAAGGAGCGACATTCAAGGAAGTTGTACCTTGGCTAGATGAAGAATGGCCAGAAGAAATATACAAGACGACGAAGGTTAAGGGGTATAACCCCAGAAGAAAAGATAAAGAATAAGATGTGGCCATCCTGGTCGACCCATTAAAAGAGCCGACAGGTCAGACAAAAACTGCACTAGATGAGATCCCCCAAATTAAGGAAATCATAACTACCATGGAGCCGGGGCAAGTCGATTTTTTGGCAAAGACCACCAAAATTATAACAGCGAAAGGTAAGATTATGAAAAAAAGAAATACGATTTTTTACTGTCAATACAGATAGAGGAAAATAAGATGTACGATACTAAGGAGATGTATGAAATAATTGTAAAACTAAGGCAGCTAATCGAAGACAGAGGCAGAAAAACGCCTGAGTTGCACTAATGGAAGCGATCGAGAAAAATCATTGCAGAAAGTCCTTGAATGTGTGTTTAGAGACACAGACATAAACGTCTACTGCCAGGCTGCGCCCACACCAAGTAAGACAAGGAATGGAGAGATACTAACAGTCAGGGCAGGAGAGAAAAGCTATGCAGAGTTACTCACGCAAATCAAAAGGAGGTGAATCTCGGAAAAAAAATTAAGAAAAACGAAAGGGGTGACATTTGCTAGCCGCCGATGAGGGTGATACAAAGGCCAAAATCCTTAAAGAGAAAATCATAAAAAAAATCCAAAATGCAGAAATCAGGACAGGAGAAAAAACAACAATGTTTATTATAGATCTAGATGAGGTAACAACAGAAAAAAATGTTATAAATGCGCTCGAGGAAAACATTTAATATCGCTAAAAGCTCAGTGAATATAAAAAAATGACAAAGGGCAAGTTCGGTCAGGGTACTGCGTGATTCCATTTGTCTCGTTCAAATAAAGGCAGTATGAGACGATAGAGTCCAGAACACCGATAATAAAGATAACCGTCTTCTTTTGGATGAAGCTTTACTAATTTGGAAAGAAGGTTCTTGTACGCTTCTCGTTTCTGTACTTCTTTGCTTAATATGTTAGTATCAGCAAAAAAGGAGAATTATTATTATTTTTATTACTACCCTTGCTATCGACAAGACATAAATTATTCCCTTGTGCTCAAATGAATGAGTTTGTATAATTGGTTTTAAAGTTTACGAAAAACGAAAAGTATGACTGTGACATTGACCGAAGGGTGTTGGAAGGGAAACAAATGAATGGGGCTCTGTATAGCATTATGAGCAGCCACAACGAGTGAAGTGAAGAATAGTGAGATAAGGGAATAATGTGGTGTGAAAGAGGATGTGGTTACACAAGAGATTGACGAAACAGATTTAAAGTAAATGACCAAGTCAAGAGTACCTACAACCGACAAATAGAATAAGCGAAAGATGTGTGTAATCATCGTAACAAGTGAAAGGAAGTGGTCTCTGTCTACCAATACGGAAAAAAGACGTGATTATATGAATGTATGTACGTATAAACCTAAGCGAGTCGATGTCAAAAGACTTCTTGATCCCGAGATACGAGCCAGAGAATCTCGAGGCGCGTCTACAAACAACTAACATTTGCAATGGCGAAGACGTAGAGCCTCGGTGGACTGTCTTGAAGAAGGCACTTTTGGAAACCCAGGAGGGTGACAGTGGATATGCACAAGCCTCTAAAAAGCAACAGTGGATGACAGACGAAATTTTTCAACTCATGAAGGAGAGAAGGAAAAACAAAGCCACAGACATTAACCGGTACAGGGAGCTAAACAGGGCGGTGAGATTAGAGTGCCGAAAACCAAAGGAAGGTTGGCTAGCTGAAAGATGCGGTGAAATGAAGACACTGGAATAAAAGCATGACTCGTTTAATCTCCACAAAAAGATCAAGGAATTTACAAACACACAACGCAAGCAGATCAACGGTATTTTGAAAGACACTAACAACAAGATCTTACCGAGCGTTGAGGAAAAGCTTGAAAGAGGGAAGGAGTATGTTAAGGCCCTCTTCAATGACACACAACCCCACCAACCACCTAGAGACTATGATGATATCAACGAGCCCAGCCCTGTTATCACGACAGAGAAAGTGAGACGTGCTATAAAACTTATATATAAAATGACAAGGCTTTAGGACCAGAAAATATTCACGCGCAAACCTTAAAATTGGTCATCAATGCAGAAAATAGAGGACCTAACCTAACCTAACCTAACACTTCTTACATCGTTGTTAAACTCAATATACCAACGGACTGGCTGAGGTCGACGTTCATCGCTCTGCCAAAAAAACCGAACGCTTCTCAATGCGACGACCACCGTATGATAAGCCTAATGTCTCACATCCTCAAGATATTTCACCGCATCGTCCATACTCGCATATACGCCGGATGTGAGGGACAGGCTGTAAAATCGCAATTTGGATTTAAGTACGGAGTACGTGTCTAGCACCAAAAGCTCATTGAATTCCTAAAATACGGGAGATCTGAACATCATCACGCAGCTGTACTGGCATCAAACTTCAGAGATTAGGATAAAGGGCATAACATCCGAAGAAACAAAAATCAGAAGGGGTGTGTCGATCAGATCAACATTGTTTTGAAGAAAGGCCAGGTCAAGAGTACCAACAACCGACGAGCATGCATGAGAGCCCTGATGAAAGTAGAGGAAGCAAAAAATGTGTGTAGGAACCGTAGCAAGTGGAAGGAAGTGGTCTTTGCCTACCCCCATTGGAAAAAGGCGTGACTTTATGTATGTGTGTATGTATGTATATTTAAAATTACAGTCCATTTTGTTTGTCGCTTGCCCAACAATTTATAGATTATTTTCTTACCTTACAAATTCTGGTTCGAATTCTGCATCCTTGAGATATGGCTCGATGGCTTTAATGACCTCTGGGTGAATATTTTCTTTGTCGTAATTAATGAGAGCATCAAGAAATGCATCTACTTTTGCCATCACGATTTTAGCAGCTTTCCAACTTCTGTCTTTTGGAATCTTACCTGCCGGTGATAATAACACCATCACAGCTGCAGTGACGTTAGTAACGGCTCCTAATAATCGGTAGAAAAAAAAACATCAAAATCTATTTAATACAAATATTTAAAATAAGCTTACCCGGTGGAGAACCAAAAGATTTTAATTCCGTCAAATTAGCTTTGTTTAAAGTATTTAAAGCTTCCTGTGCGGCCAGTAGCGCAGGTTCAGCCTTCATGAGATCCTCTTCGCAATCTTTTTGTTTTTTGCTAACTTCCTCAGCAATAACGGCAACTCTTTCCTCTTCTTCGTCCGCTAAATTTTTTTCAATGGACACTTTTTCCGTTTCCACGCCGACTATTTCTATCAGCCTGTCAGCCGCATCGTTTTTCTCTTTCAGCTCCATTTCTTGTACGGCTAATTTCTTCTTTAATTCTTCCACTTGTATTGAGGTACTTTTCAATTTGTCCAAACCGTTTTCTAACCGCTGAACTTTGAGCCTCAATTCCTCTGATTTTTGTTGCAGAAGCTTCGAGTACAAATTAATCTGCTCCAAATACGATTTCGGTGTGGTATAATTATATCTTCTTTCATTTTGAAGAAACACTTTTGATATGGCGTTTACGGATGTGTGAGCGTAAGCCATAAAGCGAGCAGACGAGTCTTGAAGTTCGGTCTAAAAAACATTCCTAGGCTTGTAGTAAGATAAAGAAACACACGACAAAACTTATATGGAATCACCTATCATCTTCCGTTTGAATATATTTAGACAAAAATAAGTTATTGTTCTTTAATGCTAAGCAATACGCCATCTGACGGAATTAACTCGCATCAATATCAATTTAATAGAACAATACATAAACTCTTTATAGACTTCAGACAAGCATATGACAATGTGGAAAGTAGCCAAGTGTGGAACACAATGGCAGAATTCTCAATTATAAAGAAACTCATCCAGATGACAAAACTGTGTATGGACGGTGGTAGATCCAAGGTACGAGTAGACAGCGAACTATCTACACAGTTCGAAGTACAAAACGGGCTTAAACAGGGAGATGCCTTGTTGCCGCTGTTGTTTAACATCGTCCTGGAAAGAGCCATAAGACGGGCGGACATAAAAACTGAACTTCTATCAACTGAAGGCCCCAAACTAATAATGGCTTATGTAAATAACGTTGACCTAATTGGTAACACTTTTTTAATGGTGAAAGATATATTCAATAAAATAGAAGGAACAACTAGCGAAATGGGCCTAATGATCAATGAAAAAAATATTAAATACATGTGTGTAAACCGACTCGGAAGAAGAGACAGAATTGGATAAAATGTATCAATAAACACGTACAACTTTGAAAGAGTGGAACGTTTCAAATATTTAGGCGCAACAATCACAGCAGATGATGATATCCCCAAGTAATAAAAGAAAGAATCCAAGCCACAAATCGATGTCTATACTCCCTAAACAATCACCTTAAGTCAAAAAACCTGACATGGATATCCAAAGTAAAAATATATAAGACCAATATTAGACCAATAACTACCTATGGATGTGAAACATGGACAATGACTAAAGCGAACGAAGAAAAACTAAGACGCCTCAAACGCAAGATACTGAGGAAAATCTTTGGACCTCATTACGACCCCAATACAGAGACTCCATGAAAAAAGATTGGTGAAACTGGTATGGGAAGAGACTCCAGCAGGTAAAAGACCTTTAGGCTGCCACCGCATGCGATGGAGAGACAACATCCAAAACGACCTGCTGAAAATGAACGTTCTTTTTGATACAGACCTGCTGGAAGATCGAGACTATTGGAAGAAAGTAGTACAGTCAGCCAAGACCCACCCTGCTGATGACACGGTTCTTGTTGCCGACTCCCTGGAAGGACTGCAGGAACTAGTAAGCCGCGTGACGGCTGCAAGCTCAGAGGCCGGACTTAGCCTGAACGTGAGAAAGACAAAGTGGCTAGCAGCTAGCATATCAAACAACGTGGACGGACACCTGGCAATTAACGGTCAACGAATTGAGCGAGTAGAAACTTTTAAATATATTGGGTGTCAGCTAAATGAGAAGTGGGACGGCATGCAGGAGATTCGTGTTATAATAGAACAAGCTCGTGCTTCGTTCCTGAATATGCGTAAGGTACTTTGCAGCAGAAATTTAAGCTTGCCTCTGCGCGTCCGAACGCTTCGCTGTTACGTGTTTAGCATACTGTTTTATGGAATGGAAGCTTGGACTTTGACAGATGCGATGTGCAAAAAGTTGAAGGCCTTTGAAATGTGGACGTACAGTAGGCTATTAAGAATCTCCTGGGTAGAAATAGTGCGTAACACCGAGGTACTTCAACGCCTCGACAAGCAGCTGGAAGTTCTGTTTACACTAAAAAGCGCAAACTGGAGTATTTTGGTCACATCTTAAGAAATGACAAGTATCGACTTTTAAAGCTTATTATAGAAGGGAAGATCGAAGGACGAAGAGGCCCGGGTAGAAGAAAGATATCCTGACTAAAAAACTTAAGACAATGATATGGAGTGAGTTTACTACTCCTTGGATTTGAGACGGATGGTGGTGTGATACACACAGAAAACCCACACACACCAACAGATATCTAAACGCCGGATCACACCACCATCCGTCTCAAATCCAAGGAGTAGTAAACGCACTGTATTCCAGAACCCTATGTCTTACCGATGATCGCCACAAAACAAAAGAGATAAAAAAGATAACCTTAGCTTTAAAAAACAGCTACAATCAACGCAGCATAACAAAAGCAATAAAACAGCAAAAACACCCACGACAAAAACAAGATAATGACAACACAGATAGGCCTAGAACTATCTTACCGTACATCCAAGAAACCACTGACAAAATCGGAAGAATCCTTCGAAAATATGACAACTCTACAGCTTATAAACCTCACCAAACTATAAGATCTATTCTAAGAAACCCCAAACACAAAATTAAACTAGAAAATCAAGGTGTCTACAGCGTGTCATGTGGAAATTGCAATTTAACCTACGTCGGGCAAACTAATCGAAGAATCTCTGCCAGATTAGAAGAACACAAGTTCGCCATAAAAACAAACAACTGACATCTGCCCTCTTTTATCATCAACACGAAACTGGTCACCAAATTAATTTCAACAGCTTCAAACAAATAGCCAATATCGAAAATTACAAAACAAAAACAATACGTAATGCCATTGAAATAGAGAAGATAAGTCACCTTAATAAAAGAGACGATGCTTTGCACTTACCATCTACATGAAAAACCATAATTAAAAAACAAGCGAAACCACAAAGTCTGAACACAACCGACCTAATACCAAACGAAATTTTGGAGGAGGTGGCCAATGCCAACCAATGAGAGCCGTTACAATCCTCGGCACAAACCTATAAATATCAACTGATTTGATGACAGAAACTCTCAGTCCTTAGCCGACCAGCGAAGACTATGCATTGAAAATGCCAAGTGAGATCTTGGCGAAACGTCTGCCATATATATATATGCATATATATATATATATATATATATATATATATATATATATATATATATATATATATATATATATATATATATATATATAGAGCCAAGTGCGTGCATGTTCCATGTGTATTTGTAGGAGTTTTAACCTAATTAGATATAAGCTAAGGCTATCACTAGATGGGCTTAAGTTTTACATTTTTTAGTTTTTATTATTTATAAGTATTTATAAGTTAAATGGATGGTTGGTCTTGTAGACCAGTTTTAACAGCAGCAAAATGTACAAAGTATCTTTTTAAAATAAAAAGAAACTATAAATTTGATGCAACCCACTTTTTAAATTTTTTTTCCTTGATTTCTCATTATTTAGGACTTCATTTTGAAGTGAATTAAAGACATTTATTGCTCTTATTGTAGATACTTTTTTGCTGCTGATAATTATATATTTAAAAAAACAGAAACGTAACAAAACATTAAAAAAACTAATAATCAAAATCTAATAGATCCAAGAACAGTAAACTTAAGAGGTTAGTTAGAATTTTAATCAGTTTGGGAGTTGAAGAAAAAGCTATTAATTTTTGTTAACATTTCAAATTTTGTTAAATTCATTCACTTTGTAAGTGTTTTACAATTTTTAAAAGTTTTAACTCGGAAAGAACTACTTTTTCGAGCCGTGAGGATAAATTAAATAAAATTCAGCTCTATACTGACCCAAATCCCAACTAACCTTTTAAGTTAAATGTAGTAATTTGTAATTTATGCAAGTACTTACTGGCAAAGCATCAACTTTTTGTAAAAAGTTAAGCGCAACCGAAACCAGCGCTTCTTGCGGCCATTCGTGGAACCAATTAACTTGTGTACAGTTTATCAGGGATGGAAATTTCCTCGCTCTTACTCTCAGAGTAGAACCGACTGGCGAAAAACACAGAACTACTTTTAGTTGTTTTCTTACGCGGTCTATGAAAAATTTCCAACAATTTTCTCTCGTGTCCAACATTCCAGCGCCCTTGACTTCGTTACGAACGCCCGCAATGATGTTTTCAATTTCGTCGTCTGGAAACATGTCTGGAATTTCTCCCGATGCCAGCATGTCGTTGATCAAAACGAGGAAATGCTCATTGGGAACCTAAAGATCCATGTTACTTTTGGTTAAAATCAAATTAAAAATAAATAGGTTGCGGTCGTGTCGGGGTACACGGCTGTTAGTCAGTGCCGGATTTAGAGGTCTGGAGGCCTCGGGGCAACAAAGGAGTGGAGGCCCCCTGGCCCCAAATTATTTTCCAAATCAAATTAACAATTTTTTTCAGTCGAGTTTTTCAATAAATAATTTATTGTGAAAGTTGTTTACTTGTGTTTACTATTCGAAATTTGAAAGATTTTTTTTCCGAAGTCTTATTGTGTGGGGGCTCCTTTTTCGAGAAAGCCCCAGGGCTGTAGCCCCAGATGCACTCCCCTAAATCTGGCCTTCTTCTGTAGATTCTTTGAATACCGTCAGGTAGGTCTTTAACAAGTCTACCGACCTCTGAACATTTTGGGGATATTCTCTTGCTTTCATATTTTTGTTGCCGATTAAAGCGGTACGCTAGAGTTTGTAGTTGCAAGATAAGTGTTGTAAATATTATCTTAATGGCGAAAATTTGGTGAAGAATCTCTCTGCGAAATGTTAACATTTTGTAGGGAGGTAGAAGAAAGCTTACCTGCGCATCAGTCATTAAAAACATGATTCCGACGTTTTTTAAGCCGCTCTTCATATACAAAGAAGATAACTCTTTTTTTAGATCTAGCACTCCGTATCCTTTTTTTAGTTGAATTTGTGCGACTTCTAGTGACGATATAAAAGCTGCCAATCGTGATAAAGATTGTTTTCCACTACCTCCAACTCCTACCAGCAGGGCACTTCCTCGGGGAGATTCTAAAATTCTGTTGATTCTAAAATGCAAAATCCATAGAACCAGTTAAAGCAAGTCGTAATACAGACACAACAGGCTTTTTTCCAAAGTTACAAAAATGGATGCCAATTTTGTGTAACTGTAAAAAAACTTACTAATGCCCCAAATGTTGGGCAACAATTTCGTGTTACGTTAAAGTTTTCTTTCTAAAGTCAATTGTGTGTAACGCTATAAGTTACTTTTATAAAACTTAACTCAAGAGCTGCTAATTGTGTAGTGAAAAGTTTTCCAATACCCGTTAAACTAAATTATTTTATCAAATTAAATTTTACTAAAAATGTGTAACGAAATAATAACTTGATGATTCAATTGGGCTAGGTAAAGGTCTAAGTTCTGAAAAAAAATTTAAATAATTTTAACTAACTCTCTGAAATGAAAAAAGAATCAAATAATTAAAATTAATATTAATTGAACAAATAAAATTTAATAATAATAATAATAACTTGATGATTCAATTGGGCTAGGTAAAGGTCTAAGTTCTGAAAAAAAATTTAAATAATTTTAACTAACTCTCTGAAATGAAAAAAGAATCAAATAATTAAAATTAATATTAATTGAACAAATAAAATTTAATGTATTTTAAATTTTAATTTTAAACTATTTATTAGCAGCTAAGTAACCTAAAGGAAAAAAAATTAAAATATTATACTCAGGGTTCCGTGACTCCTTGATTTCTCGATTGGATTAAATTTGAGGGGATGTATACATCAATTCACGGACCTATACAACCGTATTTTTTCAGAATATATTAAACTAACTATAAAACTAAAATTACTTAACCACGTAAGAGCGCCAAGTGATTTTATAAAGAAAAATCACTAAAAATGAATTAACCCCAAACAAATACAATCGTATTATTTTAATGTGGTACCATAAAAACGAGCTAAATGTGTTATGCGTGAACATTTTTTAAAGTGAAATTAAAACCAAACAATATTTGTTAACCATTACTTTAATTACTAATTGATAAGACTTTTCTATTTTTCAAAGGCTACTTTTTTAAATCGTGACGATTGCGAATTTTTGATGCATTGATAAATTTTTTTTACAAATTTGCTTATAATTTTAAAACGGAAAAAGACATATTTTTCTTTACAAAATTTGTTTAAAAAAATTAGCTTTTTAAATATACCAAAATATAGGTATGTTTCTGAAGCAAAAAATCGATGACGTCATTACTTCAGTTTCCAAATATGATAATATATTGCAAATTGGGCTTAAAATGAACCTTACTTAATCCCATTTAAGAACATCTTTTCAGATTTTTTCCATCGTTGCCTCTTTTTTATAATAGAATTGAGAAATCGAGTTTCGCTCATCCCGTACATTTACAATTTTGAAAACAAAAAACTTTCGAATAGTTTAAAAATGTACAAAGTGTTCTAATTCAATATTTTAAATTGTGTCACTTTTGGTCCGGGCACAATTTATTATATTTTTAATGATCAATATTGTTGATTTGATTGCAATATTAAATGTAGAAAAAAAAACCATTTAATTGAGTTAGACATTTTTTATGAGCTGAATTCTTCTTCTTTTGTGCCATATCCTCAGCGGACGTCGGCGATCATTGTGGCCCAAATGACTCTATTTACTGTTGCTCTAAATAATTCAGCAGATGTTTTCCCGGTCCATTGGCGTATGTTCTTCAGCCAAGATATGCGGCGTCTCCCGGGACCTCGTTTTCCTTCTATTTTACCCTCATTGATTAGTTGTACCAATCTATATTTATTGTTTCTCATGATGTGCCCGAAATATGTCATTTTCCTTTTCTTGACTGTTTTAAGAAATTCTTTTTCCTTTTGTATCTGTTGCAGCACTTTTTCATTGGTTACATGATAAATCCTAGAGATTCTTAACATTCGGCGATAGCACCAAAGTTCAAAAGCTTCAAGACCTCTGGAAGCACCGTCAGTCAAGGTCCAAGCTTCAAGTCCATATAGCAGAACCGTGAACACATACCATTTGAGAGTTCGAATTCGAGTTTTTAGATTTAGCTTTTTATTACAAAGCACACTTCTCATACGGTTGAAATTGATCCTAGCCTTCTTAATCCGTATCTTGATTTCCTTAGAGTGATTCCATTGATCATTCAAATTTGTTCCCAGATAGTTAAGTGTTGGAACTCTCTCTCTGTAGTGATGCTCCGTCAACTCGGAATTGATTATTTATAGGTTGTTGTGCTTTACTGATGATCATAACCTTGGTCTTAGAAGTATTCAGCCGCATGTTGTAATTCCTACAAGTATTCGATACTCTATACACTAATCGTTGAAGCCCTTTTGCACTGGGTGACAGCAAGATGGTGTCGTCGGCATATCTAAAGTTATTGATATATTCTCCATTTAACATTATTCCATCTTGATCTTCTAATGCATCGTTAAACAGGCTCTCGAAGTACACATTAAACAATAGCGGTGATAACACACATCCTTGACGTACTCCCTGTGGGACTAAGAATTCTTTAGATCTTTCATTTACAACGCGAACGCAATCTTTTTGGTTCCAGTATAGCTTTCCTATGATTCGCAGATCTTTATCATCCAATCCCGATTGCTCTAAAATTTCTATTAGCTTCCCATGATTTACCCTATCAAAGGCCTTCTCAAAATCTATAAAACATGTGTAGACATGTAGCTAAATACATCAAATATTATCTAAATCCTAAACTAAAAATCAGAAGACACAAGATAATCGATGACACATTTTTAATACTATATTTTTTTTTAAAAAAAGTATTTTACCGTTAAAAATAATAAAAAAAAAGTATTTTAACCTGCAAATGTGCATCATTGCATCTTCAAAAAGTACCAAATTCATTGCTGCAACTAGATCGTTATAACTGGCCATTGCTTCATTGAGCAACTTAGTCAAGGAAGTCCATTTTTTTACAGGCATATACTTTGGCTCCCCGATTCCTCCAGCAAAATGACAGTAAATATTTGGCTTCTCCAACACTACAGATTCATCTATTTCCTATAAATATATTAGAAAATTAAAAGTAAGAAAGTCCAAAAAATACGATACAGATATAATGTGAAAAAATATTCTATAATTCACAAGAAAACTAGACGCCTATATGTGTGTCTTTGATAGACCTAATAAAATTTTTTTAAAAAGCCAGATCACCTTTGACAAACGTCCGAATGGATCAAAAAAAGAAGGTACCTACATGTAGTAGTATCTACTCACGACTCATGAACTTTCAACAAAAACAACAAATTATATTTTCCGCAGACAACTAATGGGCAAAATAATTTAATACTCCACACAGCGACAGCGACGTAGGTTAGATATTTTGTAAATTTCTATAAATACTTTGATTTGCTAAATGAAATGAAGTGTGGTCAAGCATCTTTCGTTTATGATTTAAATTTAATTTGTTCTGGTTTTTGATAATATTCTGTAAATGCTTTAATTTTGATAAATTTGTTCTGGTTTTTGACAATACTCTGAAAACATTTCATTAAATTATACTTAGAAAATTGTAACAAGTAGTTTTACTATTTAAATTTTTGCATAGATCCAAGGTTTTGTATTTTAACCTGAATAAAATACATGGCGCTCAAATTTTGATGAACATATGTGTTTTCTCTTAAAGTAAAGCAATTAAATAATTTTTCCTTACTCACGACCCTCCCAAAATAAAAATAAGCTGTACTAAACATTTTTAGTTACAATAAATGTAAGCAAAACGAAAGTAATGGTTTTTGAAAGAGAAGAAAGCATAACAAACTGTGAAGTTTCGATTGAGGGAGAAAGAGTGGAACAAGTAAATGAATTTGTGTACTTGGGTTCAAAGTTTACAAGAGATGGAAAGTATAACAGTGACATTGAGCGAAGGGTGTTGGCAGGAGATAAAAGAATGCTGTGGTGTAAAAGAAGATGTGGTTACAAAGATAGATAAAGGAATGCTTAGATAGTTTGGACACGTAGAAAGGATGGATGAAGAAAGATTGATGAAACAAATTTATAAGGCGAGTGTGAATGGACAAGTCGGTAGAGGTCGACGTCGGCGAACATATCTCGGTCAGATCAACATTGTTGTGAAGGCCAAGTCAAGAGTACCAACAACCGACGAGCATGCATGAGAGCCCTGATAAAAGTAGAGGAAGCAAAAGATGTGTGAGAGAACCGTAGCAACTGGAAGAGAGTGGTCTTTGCCTACCCCTACGGAAAAAGGCGTGTATGTATGTATGTATGCACAATGTAGGGAAATTGTTTTTTCCCGTTTATTTCAATTGCATTATGCTCATTAGGCGAGTACAACATTTTTGCTTTGTGAGCATTTTCTATGGTTGCATAAATGTTGTCTGCTTCGAGATAGCTGTGCTCACTTTCCATAAATTTTAATCTAATGATTTGTGGATTACTTTTTTCTATTCACAGAACGGAACATGTCTGTGGGGACATTTTGATTTTTATCTTGTCCTCCGCAAGTATCTGCATACAATACCAGGTGTTCTATAGAAGGACTTAACATGTCGATATATTTTAATAAACAGGTTGCTATTTCTGCACTGCCCTCCTTTCGGTTGGCTTTATTTGATAAAAAGCAATAACCCTTTTCCCGGTAGTCTAAGAGAGTAAAATTAAAAAGCGACAGCTTTCTTTTATAATAAATTTGGCAATTACCAGCATAAAGTAAAGTTAGCACTGCATGTACATCAAGGGAACCGTAGTTAATTTTTTGGATCATTTTTAGATGCATTTTTGTCTTTTTATTTTATGGCAATGATTGCATCTTTCCGCATTAGATGCTCTTGGTATTTTATATCTGTGCACTCAGAATTCAAACGTTCTGCTTAATTGCAAATGAAACACTGATCTTTCTTAGGCTTGAAAATCGCTAGTGGTGGATCATGCTCTTTGAATAATCGTCGAAAAACATTGTCATTCACAGCCTCTGACCCATATTTAATATAGAGTGTATAGAGCTTTTCAATTAAGAGGTCTGGTAAAAGGTATAATCTGGAACTTTGCTGACGGCAGTAGTGGGAATGAACTTTCGGAAATGCAGCAAGGAATGCTTAAATTTATCTCTCTTTTTTGTGTGAAGTGGCATTACTCGCTGGCCTCCCTTTTCTTTTATCCTCTATAGGTTTCGTTTGGACTTTTGTGAAGCAGAGCGTCGGTTGGGATGGCAAAAGTGTTGCAAAAGAGTTTTTGGCATTCCCGAATGGTTCCACCGTTTCCATTTGGTAACTTGTGGGACCTAACGGTTTTATTAATACCCGAATCTTCAGATATTTTTTACTTCCTGGCTACAGCGGTTTCTTTAATGCGGGAACACAAACATCCTTTTGACGTACTGTACTCCCAAAACTCCAATACTCTTGGAGCAGAGATTTTTGTTGTGCAACGGTGATTGCATCTCTACATTTAAATAGACATTGGCAGTTTACCAGGTTTACCAATTTGGAGTTAACTGCTTAAGAATCGATTTTCATATATAAAGTCCAAATAATAATGTCAGTCAGGAAAATTTACTGCTCTTAAATCTCAAGGTGTTATTTCTCTTAGTTTGATTAATAATAATAATATTAAATAGGCTCACCTGCAAAGCTTTGGGGTTCTGGGGATTATTTTTTTCGTACGATTCTCAACCAATCGGAACGTCCAAATGAGCTAAGCTACTTCGTATCATTCCGAATATACTTGGATATGCATCGAGTTGCTCCACCAATCATAAATTCAGAAATATTTGAATTTCCATAGTAACCAGTTTATAATTGTTACATACAAACAATGCGCATCAAAAAATTTGGACGTTTATTTTATGATTGTCAGAAAATGAGTGGATTCGGTGATTTATCATTAAAAGTGATGGTCGAGTGTGTTCAAAACAATGAATCTCATAATACATTGAAAACAAAAAAGGACATATGGAAACAAGAAACGCGAGAAATTCAAAAAGAAGGGAGCTCCAATCCTTACCGGATAAGAGGAAAGTCAGTGCATCAGCATTCACAGACAATGAGTATGAAGCAATGATCAAAAGTTGGGATGAAAATCTACCAGAAGGGTCGCAGATAAAATTTTTCTTGATTGCCTCGGTAGAAATTGCTTGGAGAGGAAATGAAGGAGAGTCATGCTTGATCCACTATTTTCAAAAGGAAACTGGAAATGATGGTTCTCCAACTGGTTGAATACAGTATAATCCCATTTTTACAAAAACAACGCAGGGTGGAGCAAAATCATGTAATAATAATAAGTGGCTTGTACCCAACCATACTGAAGTAAGTCGAAGCCTAGTGGGACTTTTGATTAAGTTGATGTTAAAAAGAAACTAAACAAGAATATTAAAACAGACAGGTTATTTCTGACAGTAAATCCATACTGGAAGAAGCAAAAATATGCCAATTGAAGTAAATTAAATTTTCAAATTTTTAAAAAGCCTGCAGAATTGGCCGGTTTAGACATCACAAACAAAAAAATTTCAAATCATTCTCACCGAGCAACTGTCGTTCACAATTGGCAAAAGCAGATGTATCGGAACAAGAACTGATTAAAATTACAAGACATGGTAATCTAATATAATTAGATCCAGAGCATCACGAACATATAATAAATCAGATGGGAACCAAACTAAGACACACTCTTGGATCTAGTAGCAACGTCGAAATGTCCAGCACGTCGACAACCAATAGCCACGTTGAAGTTTTCAGTTCAGAAAATAACACGAATAAAAAAATGCTTTTTATAATAATTGTAATTTTTATGGCATCAATATGTATTTCAATTAATAAATTGTGTATATTCAAATCTACTCGAAAAATAATCGTATCGAATACAATTCGTACTTCAAAATATTTAAGGTTATACATCTCAAACTTCATGCGTAGTTACAAATCAGTTTAACAGAATAAACCTGCTTCGCGGTCGGTTTATTCAACTGTCAAACTGACACTCTAAAATTATGCAAAAAGTTATCGATTACTGATTATGAAGCTTAACCATTAATTTACCACGACTAATTTTAAATAAGTTAGTAAAATTATTAATATAAATAAATAAACGTTAGAATTATTAATTTTTTTTATTCCATCATGCCGGCTAACAATAATGGAGAGAACTCCGAAAAACAGAAACTGTCACTGATCGGAAAAATAAAAATCCCTCGTTGGTAGCAATCCATTGGTTAAGTGGTTCCGACGAAGTGAAAATGTAACTGTTAAATGGAAAATGTTAATGAAACTGTTAATGCAAATGAAAATAATGGTGTAAATGTAACTGAAACGGTAATAGAAATTGTATTTGTAAATGAAAATGCCAATTTTTCCGAAGAACGACGTGAAAGAAAAAATATGTTTAGTAGAAAGCGGCGGGCGGCACATAGAGAAGGAGATGAAGAATTCGAACCATTACGAAAGAAACGGAAACGGGCAAATGATGATTCCAACAACGTTACGGATCCAGCGTCAGGAACATCCAGCTCGCAGTCCAGCAAATTACTTGTGCTGTCGAATAAAGATGAATCAACTCCTTCTCCAATAAAGACACAAGAAACGGAGCTCCAAATATCCAAATCACTTTTGAAGCGTCGCATTAATTCACAATGAAAATCTATCTGCAGTAAACGACAAAATAGCATTATCAAATTCTACTCGTGATGTTTTCATGGAAAATCTACCAGAATAAGTTTTTGTTAGCACCATAATATCCAAAAATAAAGGCTTCCATGAAAAATCCAAAAATTAGTATTGTTTCTTCATACTCGTATTTCACAAAAAATTACAAAAAAATCCAGTCATATCAATAATAATAATAATATAATAAATCATTTAGGATAATAAATCTTAATTATAATAAAACTTAACGATTGTATAGAAAACTCAAAAAAATATGACATAACATGACAACTACTTTATATTGTGTCAGTTTGTTTTTATAGCCTCCACTGATTCATAAAACGAAGTGCACACAAAAACTAGCACATGATTTTTCTGCCGACAAAGTCAGTAAATGGAGCTAATTGAAACTCGTTAAACTAGCTGTCGCGAATTGCATTGAATAAACTTTAAGGGCTGGGGTGGGCTCGGTCACAATATCTCTCTTAGAGTAATCAAGTTTGGGATATGGTACATTTGTGCATTTTTCAATCATTCACCAGAGCACGTAGTACATTCACATTTTTTATTATTTATTTAATTTAAGATTTTTGTTTGACATAGAGTAGAAGTGCATTTAAAACTGTTTCATATCACCAAACCAGTATTCTCAAAACTAAAAACTATGTACACAGCTAATTTGTACTCCAAGGTATCGTATGTCCATTTGCATAAGATTTTTGAATGTTTTCATTCACAATACATCCATTAAAGGCATAAAAGCATAAAATATGCTATTCTTAAGTACTTGTTTTCAATGGTTTTTATTGGGAAAAAATATTGTAATATTGAAAACAAATATTTTATTCGCGATTGTTGCAGATTACCCCTAAAGAATCCAAGAAGACTTGCACTTTGGGTTGACTGCCAGGCTGCTTTAAAAGCACTGAGCTCCAACAGGATAAATTCTAAACTTGTATGGAATTGCATCGAATCCCTAGAGTACCTTGGTGCGAACAACAGGGTGACCCTGCTGTGGGTACCTGGGCACCAGGGGGTGGAGGGAAACGAAGAAGCCGACACCCTTGCAAAACAGGGGGCCCAATCTGCGTTCACTGGACCAGAACCGGTTTTTGGAGTCACTACAAATGCCGCCAAAACATTCATTTCGGACTGGGCGGAGAGGAAAATACTCACGTACTTACTGGTCCGATATACCAGGGTTGACTCGCTCGAAGGCGTTCTTACCTAAACCCTCGAGAAACACAACTAAGCATATCCTAGAATGGAAAAGGTCTAATCTACCAATTCTAACGGGACTGCTTACAGGACACTGTCGTCTAAGATACCACCTCGGAAAGGTAGGTAGGTCTGAATCAACAAATGGACTGTCGGTTTTGCTGCGTGTTTAGACCCCGGCCTAGGAAGAATAAGGTTCAACATATTTGGTTATACCAACCTAGAACCTACCGATTTCAAGAAAATCTCACCCCATACAACCACGAACTTCGTGAGAGGGGCTGGATTGTGCGGCAAACTGTAACCTCTAAAAACCTACTACAGGTCGCAGTGGAAGAGCGGCCTACGCCCTACTTACATGATACCTTAACTAACCTGCACTTTGGGTTCAAAAATGCATGTTTCAGACTGGAGTCCTGGAAAAAATGATAAACTTTTTTCGAAGCACTTTAGCCAAAATGTATTTTATAGTATTGGCAAAAGAACTTAACTATTGGATATTGCTTTACCCATAATATTTAAAGGATTTTTAAAAAAATCTTGAGGAAATTCCACAAACCAAGCGATTCATATTATTTTGTAATATATAGGTATTAAACTTTGTAAATGTTACTTTTTTTGTATTTTAATTTTTTTTTATGGATTACCCCATTTTTACAATAGTTTCATTGATTAATATAATTTAATGGAATAAAACATTAAAATTTAAATTAAAATAAAAAAATTATAAATAGTAAAATAATAAACATAAAAAAGCAAAAAATAATACACATGATATGAAATATATAATTTAGCAGTTCTTATTGTTCTCTTTAGTGAGATCGTTTGAGAGCATTTATGAATTTGTTTCGATACATTTAAGATGTTTGCATGGGAAATTGAGTCCATTATCTTTAAATAAAAAACTGTTTTATTCCGTTAAAAAATCAGAGCAAAAATGAGTGTTACAAAAGCATCTTTTATGGTGTCGACCATCTTTAAATAAATGAGAGAAAAAAAAGTGAACTTGTTCAAACACAAAAAATTATCTCCGGGTAGACTACAGATCACGATAGATGAATCGTTAAAGCAGAGGTTAAGGCCATGCGTTTTACCCAAAAAGTGAAATTTTTACACTGAATAAAATTATGTCTGCAGTTCAAACTGATCTGAATTACCCAACTTTTTCTAAAATCACATTAACAAAAATTTTAACAAAGTGGTTCCTTCTATACCAAACATAAAGTACAATCTGTACTGATAAATAAACCACATATTGCGATTTGGAGAAGAGACTATTTACGCAATATTAAAAAATCCCGAAATCCCGGTTAAGTGCGGCAACAGGAATAAGCCAACCGTCTATCTGGAGAATTTTAAAGAAAGAGAATCTCCGTCCATATCACTATACTCCTGTCCAAAATTTGCTACCTCAAGCTTTACCAGTTCGCCTACAGTTTGCTCAATTTATGCTAGATAAACAAAACGAGAACCAGGATTTTCTTAATTACTTCCTTTTCACCGATGAGGCGACGTTTACTAGACGAGGTGTTTTTAATTGGAAAAACAATCAACATGCTCCAAAGAACCGACATTTTTAGCATGAATTCAAGGTAAATATTTGGTGTGGTGTGATATCTGGTTTTTGTATTGGTCCTTTTGAACTTCCTCCTAATCTGAACGTGCCCCTCTATTTAAACTTTGAACAAATTTGAAGAGACATGGTGGCTGGAAGTCTACCAATGTCGCTGAAGGATATATATAGACAATTCACTTACAAACAAAATTTAAATTGCCAAGACAATTCAAAGATTATCAGATGAAAACAATCAATGCGAAATGGAAACTTTACCTTCTTGTTTTGATTTCAACAAAAGGCATTTAAATATACCAAGCATTTGAAACAAAAGAATGTAACGCCAACTTTGCCATTTTTTTTTAATTTTTAACTCCGGCCCTGGTCTCCCTTCCTTATACATTTGAGTAGTGGGAATTATTCTTGTTTAAAACTGCGTTTGCCGATTTTTAGAGGCAGTTTCAAGACTAATTTAAGTAAGTTGAAGTTATGTGGAAAGATCAATCAGATTTAATTTTTTTCCTTTGATGGGTTTGATGGTTTAAAAGTTAAAAAGGGAAATTGAATGATGAGACTTTAATTCTATTCTATTTTTCATTTTTAAATAAAATCTTTAGTTAATGATTTGGCACATTTATTTATTAAAATATTTTGTGCCAGTGTCATTAATGAATAGATTTTATATTTGAGAAAAAAACCTAAGTGGGTTTGTTATTTTCAGTGATTGGCCTTTCATCTTTCAATGCTTTATGATTTACGGATTCTTTTTCCGGAAGCTTGGAGGCCTTTACCGGACTTTTTACGTAAATTACTACTGTTGTATAAATAATACTAGATATGCAACCACACATACAAGTATTGAGTGTGTGGCTCCACCTAATGTGGGAACGGGGGAGTCAGTAATGCAATTTTGTAATTGTAAATAAATTAACATTTCCAATTATTCAAGTTATTTAGACCCATCCATAAATATCATTTAAGTAATAACACAAATAAGATAACTACTGTAATCAATTTTATTTAAAACTTATACTAGCTTATTAGTTGTATCAACTTACCTCATAATTTTTTTTTAATACATCGAGTTGTAACTTTGCAAACCCATCAATGTCTTTTTCTTCCGTTAATTTATCACCATAAACTCGTTGACATTCGTGTAACCAAAGTCTAACTACATCAGTCGGTTGATTTAAACATTCATTTGTACTGAAAAGCAATCCCTAAAAACGCTTATAATAAATTTTTTAGTCAAAACAATTTAACCAATTATTACAACTTAAGTGGTATTGCTCTTCGCAGTTACAAGAGTAACATCAAAGTAAGAGGCATCCCAAAATGGAATCCTTTCTTACAATATTACCTAGCCTTTTACACCAGGCGAGCGTCAAGTTTGAAACGATCAGACGACAGAAGTGAATACATTATTTTTTGGTTATTATTATTTATTTCAATATTTATTCGACCAATTTAATATGTCGAAATTCAATCGGGATAAATTATTTTGTTAGTCAATTGTTCATCAAACCCGGTTGAAAACACACGTTTCATACATATATACATATAGTCACGCATTTTTCCCGTAGGGTTAGGCAGAGACCACTTTCTTCCACTTCCGCTACGGTTCCTACAAACATTTTTTGTTTCCTCTACTTTCATTAGTGCTCTCATACATGCTCGTCGGTTGTTGGTACTTTTGACCTGGCCTTTCTTCAGAAAAATGTTGATCTGATCGAGATATGTTCGCCGAGGTCGACCTCTACCGACTTCCGTCCATTCACACTCGCCTTATAAATTTGTTTCGTCAATCTTCCTTCATACATCCTTTCTACGTGTTCGAACCATCTAAGTATTTCATTATCTATCTTTGTAATCACATCTTATTTTACACCACAGCGTTCTCTTATCTCACTATTTTTAACTCTATTCAACCGAGTCACTTTGGCTATACTTCTCAGACTACTCATCTCCGCAGTATTAATCCTATTTTCAAGCTTCTTCTTCCAAACCCAATATTCACTACCATACATAAATGTAGGAACCAACACCCCTCTATGCACAGCCAGATGTGCCTTTTTTGACTCTTTCTGGCTGCTCATAAAGCTATGCAGTGCCCCATTTATTTGTTTTCCTGCCAACACCCTTCGCTCAATGTCACTGTCATACTTTCCATCTCTCGTAAACTTTGAACCCAAGTATACAAACTCATTTACTTGTTCCTCTCTTTCTCCTTTAATCAGAACTTCAGAGTTTGTCATGCTTACTTCTCTTTCAAAAACCATTACTTTTGTTTTGCTTACATTTATTTTCATCCCTTTGATTTTTAGGGCATAATGCATAACATTAACCATCGCCTGCAACTCCTCTTCAGATGACGCTAAGACTTAATCATTGGTGTTAAGAAGGTGTTTGGGATTTTATGTTTATAATATTTGTTTGCACTTTTAAAAATAAATAAAAGTGCAAAACCTATTTCGGCACCGCCAGCTATGTTTTATGACTGTTGGATTTTACACTTAGAAACAGATGTGGTACAGGCCATTTCGCACCTATCATTAGGGTAAGAGTTTATGGTTTTAGAAAAATTCTTTTAGTGTTGCCTACGACACATCTGACATAAAGTAAAAATTCAGTTCCCAAACATTTAAAAGTAAAACATTCACTTTCCGAACGTTTAACATTACATTTGGCTTCCGAGCATTTATCAGTATAATCTCAGCTTTCGAGCATTATAACATCATACAACATAGCTTTCGGGTTTATATTAACAAATTAAGTGTATTGTATATAGTGTAAATATACGTAATTTCAAAACATACATTTACTTTACTTTAAACTCAAATCACAAATAAAGCAAAAAACCACAACGCAAAATCTAATCCGCTGAAACGGATTAGTAAAACAAACATTGGTCCTTCGAATCGAAACACACAAAAAACATTGGTCCGTCGTACCGGACTAAACAGAAGGCATTTGACGATCAAATCATTTATTTTTAATCCAAACGCACTTTCTTTCAAATCTTTTAAACAATCGTCCATGTATAAGTCAAACAGCCATGGCAAAGCCACACATCCCTATCTCACACCTTTTTCGATGTTAAACCAGTCCGTGTAAGCTCCGTTTAACCTAACAGAAGCAGTGGAATCCTCGTAAAGTGATTTCAGTGCTCGTATTAAACTACCGCTCACCCCATACATAAACAATGTCGACCACAATTAACTCCTCACCACTCTGTCATAGGCTTTTTCCAAGTCTATAAAAGCACTATAGACCTTCTGACTTTTAGCTTAGAATTTTTCGACTATACCTCGTAATGAAAAGACTTGATCCATAATGATCTCCTTCCTCTTCTAAATGCTGCTTGCACATCCATCATCTTCTCAGTTTAATTCGTCACTCTTTTCACGTTTCAGAAAGAAATTTTTTTCAAAAATAGCGTTTTAAAAATACTAACCTGAAAAATATTCGAGATATCCCTTAAATTAAATATGTAATGAAATTTAACAGCCGTTGGTAGAAATATTTGCGTTACTTTATGATGTAAAACGACGGTTGCGTTGACGATGTTGTCGCACATTTTCGCAATGTAGGACGGAAATTTCAATTCTGCGTTGCTGAAATGTTGACTCAAAATAGTTTTGTAGATGGCCGTTAGGGCTTCCGAGCCGGGGAAGCAGATGGCGAAGACGCAAAAGTGACGTTGAAGACGAGGATTGATCGTAAAACTTCCGGCGGTAGGATTCATGCACGATACATATTGGCAATTGTGGATTTCTTTTAGCGTTAGTCTGTTCCTGTCATACCTAAAGACAAAGTTTATGATCATTTTAAACGTTTATTTTGCGAAAAATACGCTCACACACCCGCAATGTATGGGGATATTTTAGTTTAAATTTTTTTTATCTATTCAATGATGTGCTTATCTGTTGTTTGTGTATTATTTAATTTTCGTCACATAAAACTCATCAAACATCTGGAGAACTTTGAGATAATTCATGATAGACAATATGGATTTCGACAACTTCGGTCTACTGGAGATTTGTTGGCTTGTGTCACTCAGCTCTGGACAAACACTATTGAGAAGTTTGTTGAATCCCGTGCAATAGCCTTGGATATATCTAAAGCCTTTGGCACCAGGCATTGTTAAGCAAATTATCTGCCTACGGTCTCCCAACCAAACTGCGCCAATAGCTCTTAAGCTTCATGCAAGATCGCTTCTTACATGTGGCAGTTGACAGTATTTCTTCTGATGCGTTTAAAACCAATGCCGGGGTCTCCATCCTGCCCTCACCCTATTTCTTTTACTCATCAACAACCTCCTGAAAACCACAACGAACACCATTTACAGTTTCGCAGACGACAGCACACTTGTCTCAACTTTTACATCCCATCGATCACTTTCGGTAAATGATACAAATAGACTCAGGCAGGAACAACAGGTTGATTCCATCAATGGAGATCTTAAAGCAATCGTTGAGTGGGGAACCAACAATCTTGTTTAGTTCAACGCCCAGAAGCGCCACGTTTTCCAAGAAAGTGAATTCCTCAAATCATTCCATTACAATGTCCGGAAATACCCTTGAAACAAGTCCCTCCATCTCGATTTTGGGAGTCACGGTGTCTAATAATATGAATTCTTTTTTTACAGTGCTGCTACAGAATGAAACAAGCTTCCAAAATTAGTTTTTCCAGAGTACTATGACCTGCAACTTTCCAAAAAGCGGGTTCACAATCATTTTCTTTATATAATCGCTCCCCCTTCTAATAGTCGCAGTGCGGGTTGTCCGCGGCCCACACGATAGGTCTACCCTTTTTGGACTATTTTCAGTAAAAAAAAATTAAGAGAACATTTCGGGATGTCCAGAGTATGCTTTGATGCATTAAACTTCCATAATTTTTTATTTTACAAGATAGTATTTTTCGATGAAGCGACGTTTATGTAAAATGGTACAGTTAATCGCCACAACTGTGGATATTGCATTAATACTAATCCTAGATGGATGCGGGATAATAGAACACAAAGGCCTTTAAAAGTTAATGTTTGGGCAGATATTATCGGCACCACTGTTATTGGACCAATCTTTGTAGAAGGCAATTTGAAAGGACCAAAGTATTTGGATCTGTTAAAAAATCAAATAACTCAGCAGAAGAACTTACAGAATTGATACAACGATTTGAGAGAACATCAAAAGAGTATGGTCTAAAAATCAACTATGCCAAATCTAACGTATTGATAGTTGATAGATCGGAAAAGACAGCAAACAGACCACATCACATTGCCAACTGTAAAGTGGTAGATCAGTTTGTTTATCTGAGTGCCCTTATACACTCCTCCGGCAGCTGCGAGATGGAGAGCCGCCGTCGTATTCAACTTGGCCGAACAGCAATGAGCCAATTACATAAAATTTGGAAAAATCGATATATATATATATATATATATATATATATATATATATATATATATATATATATATATATATATATATATATATCGATTTTTCCAAATTTTATGTAATTGTATATATATATATATATATATATATATATATATATATATATATCCATCAATAACAAAAAATCACTGGTCCATGCCCTAGTGTTCTCCATTTTCCGGTACGCTTCCGAGACATGGGTTATGAAGGCAGGTGTCGGGTCGATGCCTTTGAAATATGGGTATGGCGAAGAATGCTAAGAATACCGTGGATGGCACATCGCACCAATGTGTCAGTGCTGAACGAGATTGGACCATCAAACCGTCTCAGTAGCTTGACATCAGCGCAAATACTGAACTTCTTCGGACATATAACTCGTCACGACAACATTGAGAGACTGATTATCCAGGGGAAACCCCTTGGCAAAAGGAAACGCGGACGCTTCTCATCTAGATGGACAGACATTGTATCAAAAGTAACACAGCATCCACCAGTGTAAGCCATTAGAACTGCTGCTGACCGTGGGAGATGGCGAGAGACTGTAAGAAGAGTTCTGACATTAACTTGTGATCACTACTGACTAAGAAGAAGAAGAATTACAATAAACCTTTCACTAATGACAATGAGAAATAATTCCTGACATTTAAAAACAATTAATAGTAAAAAAACCTACTAGATACTTTTTTGGCATAAACAATTTTAGTTTCAAACCACTGTAACTTTGAAACTATTAAAGGTTAAATTATACGGTCTTAACGATTGTATTTGTAATTTAAGAGATTATAAAAAAAAAGTTATTTTGTTGTAACGGTGCACCCTACCCTGTTTACTCCTAACTGACTTATGCATATGGGCTGAATTATTTGACAAAACTTTTATTTAACATTTTTTTTTGTAAACTCAACAGAAATCAATATATTATTAATTTATAGCGAGAGACCTGCAGATGAACTATGTGAAATCGGAAATAACGAACTACTACGATAAGTACAACATTCGTTTAAATAAGCATTCAAACAGATTAGCTCGAAACCTAACGCATAGACCAACTGTGATACGAAGACTCGGGCGTTATATGCCGTGGGATTTAAAAGATAGATTTTTATAGTGTAGTGTTATGTACTCCCAAATTTTAAACTTACTTTTTAACTTTTGTTTTTAGTAATAATTTATAGGAAATTGTCACTGGACACTTTTCCTACATGATAAATTTGTAAACAAACTATTTGCTTATTGTTAAAATTTGTAACAGATTGCAAATAAAGTGGGAAAATAAAAAAAAATTATTAATTTACGTTACTTTATGTATACACACTGTATATAAATATACGAGGTCTGGCTATTAAATAACGAGACTGCACGCGCAAAAGACGTCCTAGAGGGGAAGGGCGGGAAACAAATGCAGTGTTGGATAGCTGGAAATGGCTACTATTTCAGTACGAAAACACGTTTTTGTCGCTGTAGTATTTTTTCTATAGAAGTTAGAAACGAACGTGTTTTTTTCTCGTGCCGATAACAATGTGTGACGAAAACCACGAGCAATGGATCAATGTGAAATTTCTCGTTAAATTAAAAAAAAAAACTCCGACTAAGTGTTATAAGTTGTTGAAAGAAGCATATGGTGAGAATTCTTCACTTCCAGCGCGTGTTGGAAAATGCAAGAACAAGACCAAGACCGATTTTGGGCAACACTACATCATCAAATACCCTTAAGAACTCGTAAATACGTTTTAATAATAACTTCTTACCAATGCTTGTAGTCTAAATGCTGCCGAATCAGCGTGTGCGGTTGCACAGTCCCATATGCGTCTACTTCCGGCATATTCATATCGTCAATAAAATAAATCATGGTTTTGCTACCGGGCGGTCCATAATTCCTACCAGCTTTCTTCTCCAACGGCTTTTCCAGAATCTTCTGAAGCATCTCCGAGGTGGTGTAGAAATTAAACGGTATGTTGGTGATTGCGTAATTTTCAGAAAGAGACGTTAATTTTTCATTGACCAAAACGGTTTTGCCACAACCTGCGTTTCCCACCAACATTATCGGCGTTCGTTTTTTCAGTAAAAGGTCCAGGAAGTATCTGACTCGTATGGATTCTGCAGTGTGCACCAAAACTGCCTAAAATTGATTTAAAATTACAAGCATATACAACTGCCAATCGTATGACACTATGCAAGTGGGTTCCCTCCGAACCGCCGTTTTAACCTAACCTAACCTATGACACAAATAGATCAGGATACTAAGACGAATACTATCCCGGTAGGTCGAGGTGTACGCCAAGGAGACATAATTTCCCCAAAATTGTTTACGCTGGCCCTAGAGAACATGTTTAAGAAGTGTTTAAGAAGAAGTGGGGAAAGAAAGGAATTAAAATCGACGGCTCTTATCTAAATCATCTACGCTTTTCTGATGACATTGTACTTATTAGTTGCGACATAAAGAAACTTAGAAAAATGCTAGAAGATCTAAAGCACATATCGTCGGAAGTGGGACTTGAGATGAATGTCAGCAAAAATAAAATAATGAGTCCAACAGGAGAACATTTGGAAATTTAAGGCCAAATAATAGAAAACGTAGATCAGTACATATACCTTGGACATGCAGTAAAGCTTGGAAAGGAAAATCAAACGGCGGAGATAGGCAGAAGAGTAGCTTTGACATGGTCGGCTTTTGGAAAGCTTCAATATATAGTTAAAGATGCCAATATGCCCATAAGCTTGAAACGGAAGGTATATGAAACTTGCATACTGCCAGTCTCAACTTACGGTCTAGAAACCGCCACTTTAACAGAAAAAAACGTAAAAAGACTTAGAACGACACAACGAGCAATAGAACGAAGAATGCTTGGGATAAGTCTGAGGGACAGAGTACGTAATGAGACCATTCGACAAAGAACCAAAGTCACCGATATCATAGAGCATGTCGCACACCTTAAGTGGCAATGGCCTGGACATGTGGCTAGACAAAACGACAGCAGATGGACAAAAAAGTTAATTCAGTGGAGACCCAGAAAAACAAGAAGAAGCATAGGTAGACCTCCAAAAAGATGGCTAGCACCCATTGGCAGCAAACAGCTCAAGACAGAAACGCTTGGAAGAGATTAGAAGAGGCCTATGTCCTGCAGTGGGCAATAATTGGCCGAAGAAGAAGAACCTACATACGCACTCTCTTTCAAATCTTTTAAACAATCGTCTATGTATAAGTTAAACAGCCATGGCGTGTATTTGTTTTTATATTTCTTGTATTTATTGCATACAATCAAGAATATAGGAAAAAAAGTACTTTTTCCCCATAGGGCGAGAAGTTTGAGTTTCCTCCCTGATTAGAGAGAGGAAAGTGTGTACTTTCTATAGGAGTAGGGGGGAAAATAATTGGTAGGTATATTTACCTGCAACGGAACATCTGGATCGAGTTCAAACCTTCCGAGGCTGTCGGTCCACGAGACAAACCGTTTTGTTTCATGATCAATAAAATAATCAAATATCGTTCCTCCAGGTGGAAATTTCACAGTTTTAAATTCATTTACCCACCATTTGGTAAACTCCACTCGGTAATCAGTCGCCTGAAATATTTAAATATTGGATAATAATACAGTGGAAAAAAAACTAAAATTAACGATAAAATACAAGAAAACCGTTCGCTTGAGAAAGAAAAATTTCGTGTGAAATTCGGAAAAAATGTAGGCATAAATTACTCCAATGGTCTAGCTTAGGCTTTGTACGTTGTCAATGTGGATCTATAGGAGACTCCAATATTTATATCTGTCTATTAAAAACTATACTCACACGATATTTATCAAAATTTATGACAAAGTTATGACAATTTTTTTTTATTTAATTTATTTCCTTTTACAATCTACTCAAACATTTATACAGAGTAATTAGTAAATGATGTGTATATATCGCTGTTGTCACGAGTCAGGTACCACGTTTTCGATGAACAACAAGAATTCAAATCAGGATAATCTTATACAGATGCGCTATTTGTTCTGCGTTAAATAACTGAAAAATCCATCAAGTATAACAAACCAGCCTTCATGTGTTTTATAGACCGAATATAACTGGAGGAGATCTTCTATACAACAGGCAAATCCCATATAACATCATAAAAACCATCGAAAACATTTACCAGAAAAACTACCGAACTACCGAAGAAATTCCTGTAAATAGTGGTATTCGACAAGGAGATTCCCTTAGCCCCTATTGTTCAACATCGTTTTGGACGAAATAATAGAAAGCACTCGTAACCTGAAAGCACAACGGTAAAAATTCTAAAAATGAAGATATCTGCAGCAAATACGAAATGCATGACCACCCCAAGAAAACCTATCAGATGCAAACTGATTGTGGATGATAAAATTATGCAACAGAATTTAAATACCTAGGCATAGAAATATCAGGATACGGTGACATCGAGGCGAAGGTAAGAAACCAAGCGGCAAAAGTAGCACGAACCTCAGCTTACCTGAACGATATAATCCTCCGAAACAAATAAATCGGAATCGAGACCAAATCCTGAATCTACAAGGCGGTCATTCGACTTATACTAACATACACAGCGGAAACTAGACCAGATACATCAAACACAAAGAGATTATTAGAAACCACCGAAATGAAAATAGTGCGCAGGATCGCTGGAAAAACACTTTTTGACAGGAAGAGAAGCGAGGACATTAGGAGAACATGTAAAATAGACAATGTAAATGAATGGATACTGTAAAGAAAGAGAGTGTGAAACGAAAACATGGATCGAATAAATGACGACAGAATGGTCAAAATAAGTAGAGACAAGTCGACCTTAGGGCGCCGAAGCGTTGGAAGACCCCACAAGAGATAGAGCGACAACCTTTCTAACAATTGAACGGCAGAGAATACGAAGAAAAACAAGCAATTTTCTTACATTAAAGAAGACAGAAGAAGAAGAAGATATTGTTAACAAAATGGCTCGTAAAAATAACTTGTTTGTAAATGTAAATCCTAAATTTACGTGGATGCAGCACTTGCATGTTGATACATAATAAATACAAAAGAGAAACGTATACTGATAAAAAGGTAAATTGTATTTTCATCCTAATTTTTTTGTGATAGATTTCTAATTATTAAAATAATCATTTAATAATGATTTTTTGTAAGAATTAAAAATATTATAAACGTTATATGTGTCGACAAAAATGTTTTGTAATTTCTTACCTGTTCTTGGAACATCGCCGATCCAAAAGCCCAAACACAGCAAAAAACAAAATACAGCTCGTACCATTCTTTCGGACAATCTACGGGCGTATTTTGTACCGTTAAATGACAGTCCAACAAATGGCATAACATTGAAAGGTGAGACGTCTCTACGATGGGTGTGATCTTCTTAAATCTGGTTCTTACGTTTTCTAAACAAGCCGGGATGTATTTATCGAATAGCATTATTAAATTCGATTTCTCTGCGGGAATTTCCCTTGTTTCTATCCAACTTGTCACGTAACTAAAAATTATTAGTCCTAGCTACATTATAATTTATTACAAATAAATTACAGTTACAATTACAGCATAGAAAACACACAGCAGGGATGCCCGGTTGGGCAGAATGATTTGTGAAGTTCGTTATGCATTCACACCTTTGGTGTAGAGACAAATTACCCCAATGAAAGGTACACTATATACAGGATAGTTTAGGTTAGGTTAAAATGGCGGTCGTACAGAACCCACTTAGTTGTGATACCGTGATATATACAGGATACTAACTTTCAAATAATTTGGGGAGTTACGGTATAGGGTGGTATCTTTGGCGGATTTATAATAAGACCAAAATTCTATAAAGTTACTTTAACTGGGATTAATTAATTACAATTTCTGCAAGAAGATTTCATTATACTGGTGGAATATCTGCCACTAAAAATGCGTACCTATAGCGATGAAACACCCGCAAACAATTCTGCGTTTAAACAAAATATTTCCTTAACGGTAGATCGGCAAATACGGATCAGTAAGGTGGCCCACAAGATCTCCCGATCTTACACTTTTGGATCATTTTTTATGGCAATATTTGAAGGTAGGAGTGTACAAAACGCATGTTGTAGATTTAAACAATCTCAAACATATATTCAAAAATTAAATTGAAGCAATTACTGCTGCTGCTGCTAAGGTATTTACAAATGTAACGTCTTGTGAACCTTTGCGTCGAGCTGCATGTTAACTGGACCAACAAGGACAACATTTTAAATTTTTTTTTAAATTTAGGGTTTTAGTGTGTTATTTAAACTGTTGCATTATTATTTTATACATACATACATAAAGTCACGCTATTTCCCGTAGGGGTAGGCAGAGACCACTTTCTTTTACTTCCGCTACGGTTCTTACACACACCTTCTGCTTCCTCTACTTTCATCAGTGCTCTCATTTTATATGCTCGACGGTTGTTGGTATTCTTGACCTGGCCTTTCTTCAAAACAATGTTGATCTGATCGAGATATGTTCGCCGAGGTCGACCTCTACAGACTTGTCCATTCACACTCGCCTTATTAATTTGTTTGGTAAATCTTCCTTCATCCATTCTTTCTACGTTTCCAAACCATCTAAGCATTTCTTTATCTATCTTTGTAACCACATCTTCTTTTACACCACAGCGTTCTCTTATCTCACTATTCTTTACTTTATCCAACCGAGTCACTTCGGCTATACTTCTCAGACTACTCATCTCCGCAGCATTAATCCTATTTTTATGCTTCTTCTGCCAAACCCAACATTCACTGCCGTACATAAGTGTAGGAACCAACACACCTCTAAACACAGTCAGACGTGCTTTTTTGGACCCTTTCTGGCTGTTCATAAAGCTATGCAGTGCCCCATTCATAAATACTAATAATTAATAATAAATCCCAGTTAATAAATAAGAAATTTACGACTATACTCTTAGTTATAAGTAGTTATCAAGTACTAAAACTAATATGTTTGAATTAAAAAAAAAGTTAAGGGTGGTATTCCACTCGTTATATATTCACCTAAAATTCATACAAAGACCAGCTGGCACAAGCACTATAAGTAAGTGTTCCTAATAGAATCAATTAATTGAAAAATTATAATAAAATTATTTAAATTTACTAGTTTCTGATTAATTCCTTTGTATTTACCTAACTACTTATCTGGATGCCAAATTTGAACTTTCTTGGTCATCTGGAACTGGGTTAGAGTTTTGATCTTTAGGTCATTCAGTGACGTTAATATCTAAATAACTGTTTGAGGTCGGTTTATGAAATTGGGAGCAGATATGTATCTCGCAGGTCTTAATATATGAGCCAAATTTGACATGTTTATGTAAAATAGTTTTTGAGTTATGAGGGTATCAAAAGTGGCTCCAAATGGTTTATAAGCCGTTTAATAAAAAAAATTAGCGCAAATGTAAATTAATTGAGTTTAGGAAACGAGTTGTTCTTCTTACGAAAGCGATATTAACAGTGTGAAATTGGTCTCTTATTACAAAGATAAGGACTAAAAAATAAACTGCAATTCATTTATTTAAAAATTAATCCATTAGGGTGGCGCAAACACTAAATAATTTAACGTGCGCTCTTTTTAACATCTACTGCTGTGTACTTTTATACGCGTACTAATACTCTAACTTATTGAACTACTGAGGCAATCTATTAAGATATTTTGGAAATCAATTAAGATGAAAACGGAATAAATCGATGCTGGTCGGTATCAAACTGAATTAAAATATCAAAATCATAGTCGCAAAATGAAGGAAATGTGTACCAGAACGCATTGAAAACTCTAAACTTACCCGGAGCCACAGTGTTTTTCGAACTTTTTCGGATCAATCGGATCACTTGTAAATTGTCAAAACACGATTGAAGTTTGCTCCGATTCGCATTTGATGAAACAATGTATGCGCACTTTTAACGACAGCGCATTCTTAGACCACTCCACTCTACACCGAAATGGCGTCTTTAAGATCATGGATTTCCGATAAATAACATTAGCGTGCCAACAATAAGAATATCTACTGTGTGTTTTCTATGTTGTGCTACCGACGTTAACAAATAGATGACCATCCAATTTTAAGGCATTTAAATAAAAAACAGCAGACGAAGTGTTGATAAAATTTAATTTCACTTTATAGATATTAAAAAAAAATAATCCTAACAGTTATCGATTTTCAGTAACTAGTCCAGCCGGTCCGGTAGCCAGTCCACCTTGTCCCTCGGGAATGATCCTTAGCGGCGTGAAGCCAAGTTCTTGTTTCGGAATTCCGTATTGTTGCAGTTTTTCTTCGAACGTTTCCAACAGATCGTCGTGAGCTTTACAGACGCGAGCCAACTCGTACTGAAGATCACTGATGGTCGCATTCTTTTTCGTTAGGATTTCTTCTAATTTTTGATTGGATCTCATCGGCGGCGTTTTCGATGCAGATTGCAATTCTGATATTACGGCTTCTCTGTGTTCGGCTAACTCGCTCAACGTTAGTATTCGTTTGTTTAACAGCAAATTTTTGACGCCTAGCAACAATTAAAACAGTCAGCAATATAATTTAGTTTGTCATAGTTGGTGACTTTTTATAGATGGGTGATCCGATATGGACGTTGGAGTATCATTCGATAGAACTCGACGAGTATATCACGAATCGGAGCATGCGCAAAAAAAATTATTGATTGTTTTAATAAATAAATTTGAAGTCTAAAATTAGAGATAAACTACTAATGAACGAGGACTCGACAAACGTCTCCACTTTATGATTGAAAGAAGCGGATTCCAAATGCCGATTTAAATCGAATCGGTTCCTAATGGCATGTACTAAATATTTTGTAACGGTTACTGAATATTTATTTATCAGCAAAGGTATTAAAAAAGACAATGGGCAAGTACAGCAAGCTAATGGTAGCTCTGCCTGACAAAAGACGTTCAGTAGGAACTTATAACAGGACTCTTAACGAGACACTGTTCAACCAGAAAACACATACATTCATACAGTTAGTCAAGCCTTTTTCCCGTGGAGGTAGCATTTGCCAAACCCAACATTCACTACCATACACAAGTGTAGAAACCAGTACTCCTCTATGCATAGCCAGACGTGCTTTTTTTGACACGTTCTCGCTGTTTATAAAGTTATGAAGTGCCCCATTTATTTATTTTTTGCCTACAGTCTTCGCTCAATGTCACTGTCGTACTTTCCGTCTCTTGTAAACTTTGAATCCAAGTATACAATAGTATATTACACAACTAGGGCAGTAAAGTAAGAAATGTTTCAGAGCACATGTTTGTTGACCGAGGCGAGGCCGATGTGCTCTGAGAAATTCCTTTCTGCTTTTTGCTTTCTGCACAGTGGGGAAAAAATCATTTACCAGTTCCACTCTTTCTTCATTGATATTTTAGAGCAGACCTACACTTACCTTGACTAAATAATGCATATTGTGCGGTAAAACTAATATTTATACCACGTATGCACCCTACCTAGACGACAATCTTGCATCACACATACTTGCGGGCTCTTAGAATCGATCGATCGATCGTAGTCTAAAAATATTGAGGTAGATCGCCAGCAGTTCAAGCTTAAGCACCCCTGCTGTGGAGGCAATGGCAAAGACAGAAAAAACAAAACTACTCCTGGAAACAACAGAAATATGAGTTCCCCGTAAAATAAAACACCCTACGATAGAGAGAGGAGTGACAACATTAAAATAATATGCCAGGTAAAAGAAGCTATTTGACGATAAAATTATTCATTCTCAATCCAAACGTACTCTCTTTTAAATCTTTTCTACAGCCGTCTATGCATAAGTTAAACAGCCATAGCACAGTCACACATCCCCGTCCAACAGCTTTCTCGATGTTAAACCAGTCTGTGTAAGCTCCGTTTACCCTGACACAAGCAATCCTCTTGTAATGTTTTCAGCTCTCTTATTAAACTACCATTATCCACCCCAAACATATAAAGTAGACCTTTTGAATTTAGCCAAGAATTATTCGGTGAACTTGTGACCTATTTATATGGACAGTACTCATCTAGTTTTATCCAAAAACACTCGTACATACATACATACATATAGTCACGCCTTTTTCCCGTTGGGGTAGGCAGAGACAACTTCCTTCCACTTGCTACGGTTCCTACACACATTATTTGCTTCCTCAACTTTCATCAGTGCTCTCATACATGCTCGTTGGTTGTTGGTACTCTTTACCTGGCCTTTCTTTAAAACAATGTTGATCTGATCGAGATATGTTCGCAGAAGTCGACCTCTACCGACTTGTCCATTCACTCTCGCCTTATAAATTTGTTTCGTCAATCTTCCTTCATTTATCCTTTCCACGTGTTTAAACCATCTAAGCATTCCTTTTTTTATCTTTGAAACCAAGTCTTCTTTTACACCACAGCGTTTTCTTATCTCACTATTATTTACTTTATCGAACCGAGTCACTCTGCCTACACTTCTCAGACTACTCATCTCCGCAGTATTGATTCTATCTTCATGCTTTTTTGCCAAACCCAACATTCACTACATAACATAGGAACCAAAACACTTCTGCCAACACCCTTCGCTCACTGTGACTGTTATACTTTTCATCTCTCGTAAACTTTGAACCCAAGTACATAAATTCATTTACTTGTTTTCACTCTTTCTCCCTTAATCAGAACTTCACAGTTTGTCATGCTTTCTTCTCTTTAAAAAACCATTACTTTCGTTTTGCTTACATTTATTTTCATCCCTTTAATTTTCAGGGCATCATGCATAACATTAACTATCGCCTGCTATTCCTCTTCAGATGACGCTAATATAACTTGATCATCGGTATAAAGAAGGCATTTGACGATCAAATCATTCATTTTTAATCCATACGTACTCTCTTTCAAATCTTTTAAACAATCGTTTATGTATAAGTAAAACAGCCATGGCAAAGCCACACATCCCTGTCTCCGTTTATCTCGACACAAGCAGTGGAATCCTCGTAAAGTGATTTCAGTGCTCGTATTAAACTACCGCTCCCCCCATACATAGACAATGTCGACCACAATTCACCACTCTGTCATAGGCCTTTTCCAAGTCTATAAAAGCGCAATAGACCTTCTGACTTCTAGCCAAGAATTTTTCGACTATACCTCGTAATGAAAAGACCTGATTCATACATCTCCTTCCTATTCTAAATCCTGCTTGCACATCCCATATCATCTTCTCAGTTTCATTCGTTATTTTTTTAATCAATATCTTTGTATACAGTTTGCCGACGTGTTAGTATTGGAGTCACCTACCTATAGAGGGTCACTTACCGAAATCGTCTGAGTTGTTAACTTACTTGATTTTTGTTGAACTTCCAAAACCGCTTGAACAAACCGATTGTGAAGTTCATCGCGCTCTTTTTCAAGAGTTTCAAACCTTAATTCCAGCGCGTCGTAAGACCACCTCAAATCGTCGTAATCTTTCGTTTTTTGCGCCAACATCAATTTGGTATTAGCCAGCGCTTGTTTGTCTCTTTCGTAATTAGCTAACTGCCTTTTGTACTCCTTAATATGATCGAGCGCTTCCTTCAGCGGTATCGCCAATCTTTTATTTTCGGCCGTTAAATCAGCCACTTGTTTGGCCATCCGTTCGTTTTGCTTCCTTAATATTTCCATCTGATCTTTCAGACTGCTGATCAGTGCTAGATTGTTTAACGTTATATCATTGTAATAGTTTTTCATTTCGTTGAACGACTTCTCGTGGTGCTTGATCAAATTGGAAATGTGCTCGTTTTTTCTTTCTTCGACTTCGGATATCTCCATGTCGTGTTTATTGTTTAGATGTGTTCTCAAATCTGTGTATTTTTTTTCGTATTTCATTTCCATTTCTTTAGCTCTCGTTTCGAATTCGCTTCTCGCTTTGCTTATCTCTTCGCTGTTTTGCAATTTGAGAGCTTTGATTTGGTCTTGGTTGCTCAATTCGTGCTCTCTCATTAGAGCCTTTAAATTTCTCTTATCGTCCAACAGCTCACGCTCCTGCAACGCGTGCTCATCCTGCGCATGCTTCAGAGCTACCAGAGATTCAGCTTTGCATTCCGTTACATTATTTTGGTGTTCGTATTGCAAATGCTTCACCTTTTGTTTGTAAAATTTCAATTCTTCCTCGTTTTTTTCAACGCCCTCTTCTAGGGCTCTATCCTTGTTTCTTACTTGCGCTCGCACCTCTTCCAATTCATTTCTCGTTATTTCCCAAAAGGTTCGTATTTTATCCCTTTCCATTTGGAAGAAGTTTCTTTCTTCGCGTTCTCGATCATTTTCCTCTTTGATTCTTTGAGCGAACGCTTCCAGTTGCTCTCTAGTCATGGACGTCGTGTCGACTCCATCGATAATTTTGGGACCACCACCTTTTTTCGGAGGCATTTCGGCACGATATTTTAGCTCCTCACAGCAGTGTAAATTTTAAACTTATAAAGGTTAGAATCGATTTAATGACATTTGTTGATTTCCACGACGACGCCTGTATTGTATTTGATCGATATCAGATGTTCATTATAAAGCTACCTTTACAGACGTAGAATTTGGGATTTGCACATTTATGATATAATTGAAAACCAACAAGATTTGTTTGTAATGGCTGCATTTTTTACATCTATGCATTATAATAGTAGATAATTTATAAGCAAGTAAAAATCAATTCCACAAACACCAATAGGTTTGATGTCACGCGATGCGTGGTTTTTAAAAATGTTTCTAAAAAAATTAAATCGCATTGAAAATCCCATAAGAGATTTTAAACAGCTTGGTTGCGCGTTTATAAACAATAAATAAAGACTTTCTTGGTATTATTTATAATAATAATTACCACAAAGGTACGTGTTTTAAGTAAAAATGTTATCACCGTTTAGAAAGTTTTTGGTTGTGATTATTGTTTATCTTTTTAATTTTATTTATTTAAAATTAGTATTATTAAATATAAGTATTCTAAAGCAAACATTATACGAAACAAAAATTTGTTTTTTAAATTTCCCACAAAGATGGAAAAAAGGAAAACCTGATTACTACTTAAAAGGTACTAATAGAACAATTATTTTGTTAATGTTTTTTTATAAGTATCGATTTATAATATACGCAAGTGACATCCAATTCCAAATTCAATACAACAAAGTTTTCTATGCGGACGACTCAAAAATATTCTCAGATTCATCTCTTCACATAAATCTTCAAGAAGACTTGGATTCGATCTCTAAGTGGTGCTCAGACTGGATGTTACCTCTTAATACAGATAAGTGTGTAGTTCTTTACATCGGCAAAAACAATCCGCGACATAAATATTTCTTAAACAGTCACACCTTAAATAAAGTAAGTTCTTATGATATTGGTTTTACAATTACAACAGATTTGAGCTGGTCCGAACATGTTGTAAATATTACCAACAAAGCAAAAAGTAGGCTGTACCTCCTCAGCAGTTCTTTCGCAAAAGTGTCATTGCATAGTTTCGCTCGTTTATATAAAACTTAATTTCGTCCAATTATGGAGTATTGTGAAACTGTATAGTGTCCAGAACTAGTGCGAGATAAAGAACTTCTCGAAAAAGTTCAGCGTCGATTAACCAGACTATCCTTCGGACGTAGAAGGCCTAGTTATACAGAAAGAACATTATAGATCTACCGACTTTTTAACAACGTCGTCTTCGTGGGGACATGATAATTACCTTCCGCATTTTAAATTTTAATTATGGTAACTTAAAAAGCATATTTTTTGTAGACACAAATGGAAACTGAAAAAAGAAATATTCACTTGTAGGACAAGGCAAAATTTTTTATGTAATCATGTTTTCTCAACATGGAACTGTCTACCTGAGGATATTGTAACGGCACAATCTGTCAATATTTTTAAAAATAGACTGGATGCTTTTCTATTTTACAATTAATCTTTTCTTGTAATTTTTAATTTTTATATTACTTTAATTTTTATTATCATTGTATAGTACAGGGCTTATGGATCTTAGGGTCCCTGCCCGTACCTTATTGTAATAATAATAAAAATGATTTTAATTACTTTAATATTATAAGTTTTATTTATCATGCTTACATGAATAAAATTAGTAATTTTTGTTTTGTTTTTGGGCTTTATAAATTCTACAACTTATTATTTTCATTATTTTCCTCCTTCTCAAATGCTTGTTTTGATGACGACATTATTTTCATCGTCATCACTACTTTTGTCAGAACTTTCTGCAGAGGTCTGCTTATGTAGATAATCTTCATCCAAAACCTGATACCCTTTTCTTCGTGATCACATTCTATTCATTACTGTATTTTTTCGTCATCTATTTCTTCCAAACCTTCGATTTATAAGGCTATAGATGCTATGTTTTCGATTGGTTACTCACGTTCATTTAAGTGATTATTATCTTCAGTACCTTCTTCAACTGCTGTATCTTTTAAGGTCATTATTTTATAAAATATTTTTTTAATGTTAGTCTCTTTTACTCCACTTCTCTCTCTTCCTCTCTGTAGCTCTTGTAGTCTTGCCTGACTCAACAATTCCCCTCCATAGAACTCTGTCCATCATTAGCTCTTCTGCTCCCGTGATATTCTAAGATCTAAGATCTGATGCTATGTTGTCTCTCCACCGTAGTCGTAGTCTTACTAATGGTCTTCATCCGGTCGGAGCCTGCTCCCACACTAATTTGACAACTCTTTCATCTTCCTGTCTTTTAACATGGCTGGCCTATCTTAGTCTTTCCGCTTTAATTATTTTTACAATGTCCGGTTAATCATCTAGTTCTGCTATTTCCCTGTTTTTCCTACTACGATACTGTTGTGTAGTTTTATCCCTTGGAGGTCCGTATATACTCCGTAGGATTTTCCTTTCCGCAATCCTTAGTCTGTTCTCGTTCTGTTTCGTCATGGTACAGGTCTCACATGCGTACATCATAATCGGTATATTCTTATTTTAGTCGTCCGAGATACATTTTTGGATTTTATTATTTTCTGTAATGTAAAACATCAGCGATTGACACTTTGTATTCTGATGTTAATTTCTTTGGTCATGTTATTGTCTGACGTGATAGTGGCACCCAGATATTTATTCATGGACTTTTACGAAGTTGTATTGGTCCATCGTCACATTTTGTCCTATTCGATCCCTACGCTTCATGTGGTTATGTACTCGGTTTTACTCTCATTTATTTTTACTTTGATAACAGTGGACTGGTTCAAATAATAGGTCGCTGGTTTTGAAAGTTTGATTTGACACTGAATATTTCTTTCTTCGAAATACACTATGCACTTGTAACACTAATGATTTGCCTTTTTTACGTAAATTCACCCTTCTCAACTGGATGACTTGGAAGAAATAACAAACGTCAAAATAATTCGAACGCCATGGAAAATATCAGGAAAGTCGATCGTTCGATCGGTGAGCAAAAAAGATTTTATCGACCGTCTCTCACAGCGTTTTTTAAGATACTATTGCTGTGGCGATTGCCACACACACTGGCGACCAAAGTATGGTGAAATTATTTAGAATTTGTAGCGATTTACTGCAGTTTTCGGTTTAAAACAACAGCTGAATTGCCCGAGGGTGCTCAGGGACGGCTCGAGACTAATTTAAATCTAAACTAAGAAAAATTAATAGCTTGTTGAAAATAATATTCCCACAAGGACTACAATGCTCTTATGCAAGATTTGCTATAAATTATCTTCTGATAGAAGAAATAAAATATTGGGACTAGGAAACCCAAGTTTGGCGACTTGAATTCTATGAAAAATGGTAGCAAAATGGTTTATATTCGAAAGTATCCCTATAAAACTTTTTCGTTTTTGTTGTTGATGGCAAAAAAAGAATGTAATGATATCTATCGAAATTTTTTTTGTAAAGCACAAGGCATGGTTTACTAGCTTTAATCGGTGGTAAAAATACACTGTATTACCTCAAATTTTGGCATTGTTACAATAGAAAATCTATAAACTATTACAAATTTGTGTTAACTTACGGATTCCAACCGAGATCTTGTGGATTTATGTATAGAATTCCAGCTCGTGACACTGTAGCCGGAGTAGCCGTTTTTAAATTGGATATTTCAAAGAGTAATCTCATCGCAGGCGTCAATGCGATACGCTCATTACTAGCTAATGTTAAAACTTTGTTGTCGTCCATGACGGTATTTAAAGATTCGATCCACATGGGATCTATATCGCCATCAAGGATTATCCATTTGGGATTGTCTCCCGATAAATTTGCTTGGTCTCTCATCAGCACCGATAGCAAACCTGAAAATGGTATGATTATTTCGACTTTCATTATTATTTATTATGTTATTTTAAATCTTAAACAAAAACTCTCTAATTCAGTACACAAAAATGAAAATTATTCATTATCATATTGTGATGGAAAATCACCGCGAGGCGACTATATAATTGATGTATATTACAGCTACTTCAAATCACAAGCTTTGTTTTTGCCAAGAGCTTCAAGGCCAAGTAACCAGGGAAAAGTCACGGAGTGGGCGACATCTATTATTGATCGTATGAACTTCTCGAGGTATGAACAACAAACTCACCTTCATTAGTTTATATGGGTGAAAAGTGATCTTTATATATTATTTTGAGCAATTTGAGAATTGAATGTGTTATATTTAAACGATATTTTGTAAAGAATTGGTGTTAATAAACTACAAAATCCGAAAATGCAGAAGATTAAAAAAGGTGACATGGAGATAAAATCGTGAAAAATATGCTTTGTTCCACAATGCTCTACATTATGGCAATTCGATTATATCTTTGCATAAATTTGAGAATTCTCTTAACAATAGTCTTTAAATTTTACATTTCCTCCCAATACTTTGAAAAAATTACATGTTAAAATTCAAATTTTTTTAATTTGCTTACTTACCACTTACGCTGTTTGTTCTTTATATATTTTAGTTTTTAGATGTCCATACAAAAAGAAATCAAGGAGCGATAAATCTAGCGATCGTGGAGGCCATTCAATGCTGCCTATACTATTTGAAAATAATCCACAGTATGACGAAGATCATTTTTTTTTTAACAGGACTGATAAAGGTTCAAACTAATGACCGCCCGCTTCCATACAATAATTAAGATTTTGTTTAAAACGCTCAAGCAAATTCCAAAAAATTTTCTTAGTAATTCGACGGCACTCGTCAACGATTTTTTGACGCAAATCTTCCAAAGACGCTGATTGTGTTTTATAGATTTTACTTTTTAGATGTCCCTACAAAAAGAAATCGAGGGGCGATAAATCTGGCAATCTTGGAGGCCATTTAATGCTCCCTCTCCTCCCAATCCAATGCTGTTGAAAATAAAAATTATCTTCGTCATACTGTGGATTATTTTCAAATAGTATAGGCAGCATTGAATCGCCTCCACGATCGCTAGATTTATCGTCGCTTGATTTCTCTTTGTATGGACATCTAAAAAGTAAAATCCATAAAACACAACCAGCGTAAGTAGTGAGTAAACAACTAAAATAATTAAAATTTAAACATGTAATTTTTTTCAAAGTATTAGGAGGAAATGTAAAATTTAAAGCCTATTGTAAATAGAATTGTCAGAGCTTTCAAAAGACATCTTATTCGACTTGCAATGCAAAATTTTGGGGTAATTCTTACCCTCACTTGGGGTTGAAAGTAGTGGAGTCAAAGATACCGAAAAAGAGTGCCTCCTTTTAATAAAAAATCGATGGGTCTGAGCGTTTTTCTAAAATTTTGGCGAGGTTTCTGCAAATGGCTCTGTTTTGTTTTCGGTTAGCCACCCTGTATATTGTTTTAAGTATTTATCAATACATATTATCAGCAATAGTGCCAATGTACCAAAGAGCTTGAATAAAAGGTCACTACAAGTTACTTGTCTGGATTTTTTCAATGGTCCATCTCAGTTTCTAATACTATCGTACAAGTGAAATTTTTTTTAACAAAGAAAATACATTTCTTGATAGCTTACCATCTTTCCACTCCCTTGTTGCAGGGTTAATAATACCAAAAAGTTCATCATTTGTCACCGCTTTCGGATTCAGATCGTTATAAACGGGCTTTCTTTTCATGTTGGAATAAGTTTTAAAAAGAGTTTTCCATACTTCAGTTTTCCCTGTCCCAGCGTTGCCGACGGTGAATACAGAATGTCTTACTTCTAGAAGTTCTTCTAACTGTACGACCTGATTAAAAAAATTAGTAAATATTCGCCACGAAAATGGCCTTTTTTTAAAACAATTTCTATCTGATTTGCCCATTTCACTCGCCTTGTAAATATGTTACGTCAATCTTTTTTCATCCATCTTTTGTACTTGTCCGATTCATCTAAGCATTCCTTTATCTTTATTTTTTACTACACCTTCTTTCACACCACAGCGTTCCCTTATCACACTTTTTCTCACTTTATTCAACCGAGTCACATCAGCTATTCTTCTGAGACTACTCTCATCTCCGCAGCATTGACCATACTTTTATGTTTCTTTCTCCTAACCCAACATTTACTACCATATATAAGGGTAGAAATCATCACTCCTCTATGCACAGCTAGTCGTGCATTTTTGCTTGCTGTTCTGGTTGCTTATAAAGTTTCACAGGGCCCCATACATTTGTTTCCTGCAACACCCTTCGCTCAATATTACAGTCGTACTTTCCGTATCTCGTAAACTTTGGACACAAGTATACAAACTCATTGACTTGTTACACTATCTCTTTGTCCATCAGTATTTTTGCGTAAGGAGGCATTTGTCGATCAATTAGTAGACCTTTTGACTTTTAGCCTAGAGTTTTACGTCTATGTTTCGTAGGGAGGAAATCTGATCCAAGCATTTTCTTTCTTTCCCAAATCCCTCTTGCACATTCCATATCTTTTCACCAGTTTCATTCGCCTCTCTTTTAATCAATATCTTTGCATACAGTTTGTCGACGATGCTTAGTTTTATTACGTCATATTTTCTTCAATTCGTCAAATACACTCTATTATCATGCTGTTGTTGCACGAGAATGTGTTTACTGCGCTTCAAATAAAGACTCGTTTCTTCGGTTTCTGAATCAATCTACGCCGTGCGTTGCATCCGTTCTCTCACTCTGCCTCGCGTTTTTACTATTGCAACGCTAAAACAGTGATAATTTCATAGACATACTACAGAGTAGGCATGTCGTATATCCGCATGCAAGTGGGAACGTCCGCTTGATAGAAAGAGAGAGACTTTGGCACTGCTATCCTTGTCTTCTGAAGCATGCGCAATTAATAATCTTTTTTTTATTCTTGAAATTAACTATACAATGTTGAATTATCAATAAAAAAAGTAAAAAGGATAAATAGAGACAGATAAATAGAGAGAGACAGAAATAGAAATTTGCTTCTCGTTCTCTTTTCATTCGGTGGACGCTCCCACTTACAGGCATGCCTACTCTATCTGTATTATCTCTATGGATAATTAAGTTGATGCAATAGATCTGTATGTCGCCATTGAAGTTAGTGATTTTGAAGTGATAGGGTTTAATTATGTTTACCGTGATATTTTTCATATAAATCTGTTCCTTTCATTAAATTTTGGTTATTTGTTTAACATTTATTATTTTTTTGTGTTCATCCATATTAACATACATATATCAACGTCTTTTTCCATTAGTGCTCTCATACATGCTCGTCGGTTGTCGGTACTCTTAAATTGGCCATTATTCAAAACAATGTCAATCTGATCGAGATATGTTCGACCTCTACCGACTTCCGTCCATTCACACTCGCCTTTTAAATCTGTTTCGTTAATCTTCCTTCATCCATTCTTTTAACGTGTCCAAACCATCTAAACATTTCTTTATCTATCTTTGTAATCACATCTTTTTTTACACCACAACGTTTCCTTATCTTACTATTCTTCACTTTATCCAAGCGAGTCACTCCGGATATATTTCTCGAAATACTTATCTTCATATTATTAATACTATATTTATAATTATTTACATTAATTTACAGTATTTATAATCAATCCCAAGACTCAATAAAATTATAATTTAGTTCAAATATCTTTCCTTGTCTTTATTAAATTTCTCCTACAAGTAGATCACCAGTTATACATGCCGAAACTTCCAAAAACGAAATGTTACTGACTACACATTTAAGTGAATCTGATTCGTACACTTATAATTTATGACGTAATAGAACATTTTCGTGGCGAATAGTTTAGTATAAAAATACCGAAATCGTTTTGGACATTTGTGAATGAAAAATTAATAATGGAAGATTTGCAATAATTTGAAATTCAATGCAAATGAAACATAAGCATGTCTTTTCTCTAGAAAAGCAGATCTCACTGTGCCCAACACAATATTGTCAGGAGTAACCATACCATTAAAGTCATCCATCTCGATGCTTGGTATTACTATCAGCAATAACCCTTCTTGGGAAAATCACGTGAGGTCCATTGCCAAATGTGCATCCCAAAAATTTGGCTTTCTGTTTCGTGCCAAGAGCTATTTCACTTCCAGTCAGCTGTTTATGATCTATAAGGCACATATTCGACCTGTCCTGGAATACTGTTCCCAAATTTAGATTACGGCACCTAAACATATCCTGAAACTATTGGATTCCGTCCAAAAAGGGCAATTCGTCTGGTCGGTGATGCCTTGCTTACAAACTCGCTTACTTCTTTGAAACACTGTAGAAAAGTTGGCCATTCGTCTTCATTTTATAGATATTTTCATGGGCGATGCTCTTCTGAAATATCAACAATCGTTCCTCCTTTAGCTAATTCTTTGAGATTAACCCGTCAAATTTAGACTTCACACCCCTTCGTGGAAACCTGCAGAACAACTCTTTCCAAAGAATCGTACATCCAACGAACAGCGAGGTTTTGGAACACATTGCCTAGGGAGGTCTTCCCCGAGGCATACAACCTCCAGAAATTTAAGAAGAACACGAATTCCTACCTTTTTTCACTTGGTTTTCACGATATTCTCTGAGCATTACAGGATATCCCTTTTCGCGGGAACCAGAACATAAAAAAAAGTTAACCTTTAATATGAAATTATCCTCCGGCTGGAGTTTTAGGTCTATTGCAGCTTGTTTAACAGTCCTTTCAAATTCTGCATCTCGCTTGCGAGGCACCTCCAAAGCTGGAAATAGATCTCCAATTAATCCCATGAACACAGGCGTATCGTCCGTCACAATTTTCGGGATATTAAAGTCTCGCAAGGCTCTCATCAAAACTTCCTCTTCGGGTCTGCCTGGGTCACCTCTCTGAAACATTTTTTTTAAATTAACTAATAGTACAGTAATTAGGTCCAAATAATCCCATTAAACATACAATAATTCCGTTGTCGTTTTCTTGAATTAACCGATGGGTAGGGGGAGGGGAAATCACAAAATAAAGGATGGTGTAATCATGAACGTAGAGCTCTTTAACAACTTCGGTTAAGCAGGCGATACGATATCTGCTGGCAGATAGTGCTGAGGGCCCTCAGAGGATAATAGACGCTGTAGTCAAGGCCTGCAGTGAATATGGTCTCAAATTAAACTGTTAAAAAAACCAAAACTATGATTATAAGTAAGAACCCAAAAATAACAGCCAATTTTATAGTGAACAACACGCCATTGGAAAGAGTAAACAGATTTGGTTATCTGGGATGTTCTTTTACGGACACTGGTAGGCAAACGTTAGAGACTCTCTTGCAGACCCACTTTCCCGGCAGTATGCTTCTGGGGGACCAGGAACAAATTCCGCTTTCAGTGGGATCGACATCACGACCCAAAAGGGAGGACTGGAGAAATGTTTCAAAAGTGGTCACCCCAGCATCAGTACAATGGGCGAACTATTTCTCCCCATACAAGTCTCCAGGGGAGAATGGTGTTTTCCCTGCCCTTATTCAGAAGGGCAGCGAAATTTTACTACCTCTTCTGGTTAAACTATTCAGAGCTAGTTTAGCGTGGAGTTATATTCCGCTGGGCTGGTCAACGGCGAGAGAAAGCTAGAAATGCCTTTAGCCGACTGCGAAAGGTTCTTTATAATCTTAATCAAGCATCGACAAAAGAATCAAGAATGAAGAGGCTTTTCTGCTGCAGAGATTTCAACCTTGATTTAAAAATACGACTGATGAGATGCTATGTGCTGTCTATACTATACTATGGGATGGAGGCCTGGACACTGAAGGTAACCGACATGAGGAGACTGGAGGCATTTAAGATGTGGATATACCGGAGAATATTGAGGATCTCATGGGAAGAGAGAATAACCAACGTGGAAGTGATGAAATGTAAGCATAAGGAGAGAGAAGTGATTCCGACAATTAAGGGAAGAAAACTGCTGTACATGGGACATGTCATGAGGGGAGAAAAATATCAAATGCTACAAATAATTATGCAGGGAAAAATCCAAGGCAAGAGATCTATAGGAAGAAATTTATGGCTGAAGAACCTTAGGAATTGGTTTGGATGCAGTAATAATAAAGTACTTAGAGCTGCGGTCTCAAAAATAAGAATTGTTATGATGATATTCAACCTTCGAAGCGGAGACGGCACTTAGAGAAAAAGAAAAGAATCAGAGTCCTTCAATGCTATGTGATCTATGTGCTGCTATATGGAGCAGAAAGTTGCAGCCTTACTGAAAACGCCTGTAGGCGACTGAAAGCATTCAAAATGTGGTGTTACCGGCAAATGCTGCGAGTGTCATATGTACATCACGTCAACAATGACGCTATTCTGGAAAAATAAAAAGATAAAAACAGAGAAATCCTCAATACGATTAAATAGAAAAAAGCGGCGTATTTTGGCACATAATGCGCAACGTGAAGTACCGGTTGTTACAGCTCATTTTACAAGGCAAAATTAATAGCAAGAGACCCGGACGCAGACGCATTTCCTGACTGGCAAACCTTAGAAAGTAGACAGGGTTAACATCTACAGAACTGCTCAGAGCGGCAGTGTTCAAAGTACGCTGGGCCAACGTAATCGCCAACATCAATAGACTATAGACACTGGAAGAAGCACATGCAGGAATTGGTCGACTTTTTAAATGAAAACTACCAGTTAACTCCGAACGGTTAAAACAAGGAAATGCGACAGCGGAATTGTATGTTTAAAAGTATGGCCGTATAATTATTAGTTTTTTTAAATTACGGACGCACCTTAAGAGATCCAGCGACAACGAGTACGGATTTGATAGCTCTTAAACCCCAATCGTAATGGTCTTGTTTCGATAGTAATTCTTTGCATAAAGTGTAAAGTGTTATGAATTTTCTGGCCAATATTTTCGCTTCTTGAAATCCTTCTGCGACCAACATAATTTCACAAATTAACTCGAAATCGGGCACTACCATGGCGCATGGTCTAAAAAATTATTTACATCTCAAACTTATTTTTTTAATGCACTGGTTTTAATGGCTGGGTCATTTGTAAACTGGTAATAAGCTTCACATAATTTTTTCCCAACCTTTAACTTTAGTAGACCCTTAACATTAAAAAAATCAATGCTCACAACCTATAGGATTTAGCTCATTTCACCAATATACGATGGTATCTGATTAGTCACCGAGGCATCGACTTAACGGGCGGACTGTGTTGAGAGGTACATTAGTAAATTCCCCTAAGATTTAAACCCGAAAATTTGCTTTTGTTGAGAGGTTTTATTTTTATTTTTTGCTAAAATCGTTAATGTAGCTCTCGATGTGTTTTTTTGTTAGAAAAAGGCACATATTTAATTATGTTAGAAGGGAATGCAACAAAATAAATAATCGTTACCAATTTAATAAATATGTTTAAGCATGTAGTACTTACGATATTATCAAGCATCAGATTTATGGTCATTATAATCGGAATCACTGTCGTCGCTATCCTCATTCGGATTGTAAATGATAACAGGATTAACTGTTTCGATGAGGTTTTCACGAACCCACCATTTCTCTATTAAATTTTCACATTTTGTGACAAATTTTTCCCAAAGTTTCGGAGTGGCAGAATTAAGTGCTCGTTGCCAGGTTTCCAAAACAGCCTTATCACTGTAACCATTAGATCCAATGTAATTTTTATAATAAGTTTTGCATATTCCCCAAATATACTCAATTGGATTAAATTGGCAATGATTAGGCGAAAGTGCTAGCACACTGAGTATAATTTGATCCATTTTGTAAATTTTTTCTCTTTCGTGCCTTTTAGCTATCGATAATAATTATGACTTGAAGTAATACTGCGGAAATGAAATATTTTTGTTCGTTAACCATTCTTTTATTTTCTGTACCATCCAGGAGTTTGTTGGTTGCTTATTTAAAATTCCGAATGGGGCGGAGCATTATCTAATATAATGACAAATGGTTCATGTAGAAAGTAGGAGGGTCGTGAAAACTATGCTTTCTCTAAAGCACTTCGACCTATCAGATCTTTTGTCCATAATAGTTGATGTAACGATGGTTATAGTTTCTCTTTTAACCATTTCACAAACATCTCTGTATCCATATCGTCATGATAATCGGCCGATTTTGATTTTGACAAAAAAAAAGATCCTACCCATCAACAAAACCATAATTTTCACCTGTATGCACAATAATGTGTTTTTTTCCTTTGCCGTCGGTATGTCTAGACTTTATGTTATCGTCCTGTCAAATTCTTTTTGTTCCACCTTTAGCAAAAGTCCAAGTTCCGTCCAGATAAACAAATGAAGAGCATTCTTGTTTGCAGTGAGTATAATTTGTTAAAAATCGGTACTATACGATTTTAATGTCGATACCCACTACAATGATAACCCAGGATTACTAATTACTTTTCTAGAAATTTAATAAAAATTCTAACAAAAATGAATTAACAAGCCAAATTAAAGCTTAATAGCTTGGTTAATTAGTGAAATGTGTTTGGATTACTTACCTACCTCTTTTATTAGGTACAATAAATAAAGTCATTAAGAACAAATTTGGTTGCAAAATTAACCGTGCTAACAAATAAGAAGTCCCTTATAAAATAAAATTCGTTACCTACGAAATTTGTTTAAAAATATTAGGGGAATTTACTTTCGTACTTCTTAAATGTACAGTTGAATACTGGTTATTAAATTTTTAACGATAATCGGAAACCACCGTATATTCTTGAAATATGCTATACCAACGGTACTCTTAGAGAATGCCTTTGAGCTGATAGTGGTACTAGTTAAGGTTCTGTCAGAGAGGACAGAAATCAGAAAAGCACACCATATATCAATATTCACGTCATCAAAAACTAGGATTCTTATAATTTGTTGTTAAAATTTAAAACTTCCAAATACGTAAATTGCCTATAGGTTTTATTTAAATAGAGGTCTGCAGATAAGGAATTATTTTAACATTGTCAAAAAAAACAATACAGATATACAGTCCATTGCCATTCTCGTCCATATTAATGGGCTTTCAAAGATCTACGAAACGTGGTGGGAAGTAGCAGATATAAGAATGTTAAACAAGAATCAAAACAATAAAAGATATACAAAAGTAGTACAGAATAAAACTATAAGAATAAAGGAATCAAGTGAAATTAAGACTAGGAGAAAAAGTTTTTATAGAGTTATATAGATCAAAGAAAAAGTAGAACAACTAATTTATGTTAAAAAAGTAAAAGGGAGGATTCGGTAAGAAATAATGAGTCTCACCAGACAAGAAAAATCTAATCTTCATGGTTAAAGAGAGTTATGAAATTAAGTTTTATGATCAGTAATTTATGACTACATTTAATTCCAATAATTACATGATTTGTGATAAAAATTCAGTTGGCATATTAATAAAGAGAGATATGTACACCCCAATTTATAACTGCAAGTGCAGAATACTCAACCCTGCATGGTCCTACCTGAAAAGTGCCTTCAAGTTTTCGGGTAATTCCGTTCTTCCAGCGTAACCAGGATTCATGGTAATGAATATTCCCACTGTGGGTACCAATTGTATTGGATCTCCCATAAAGTCAAAGGTGATTTTTTTATTTTTGATAGCGTCCAAAACAGATTTCACTTGCACAGCTACCACTGAAAGAACTTCGACTGAAATTCTGTTGAACTCATCGAAACAGCCCCATGCCCCCGTTTGTGCCAGACCTTTGTAAATATTACCACACGACTGTAACAATAAAACAACACAAGAGTTAATATCTATCGCAGTTATTTATCCTTTATTTAGAAGACACTATTAGCATTTAGCCCAGCATACATGGAGGTTTTAGCTTACATTAATTGCAACAAGATTTTTTAGAATGAAGTTCCTTAATGCGGCTTACGGGTAGTGCGATTTAGTAGAAATCGTCACGTACGTAACAAAATGGGACGGTGGTTCAGTGGTAGAATGCTCGCCTGCCACGCGGGCGGCCTGGGTTCGATTCCCAGCCGATGCATTCTTTTTGTGCTTTTACCATTTAATACATAATTTTTTAGCGAGTAAAACAAATCGAACTAAAAAGCGAAAAATAAATTATAGTTTAAAAAAACTAAAAAACACGCTTTTAGAGTTAATCAATGAATAAGTGAGTAAATAGAATTTGTGGAAGAGTGATATTATTATATATTATATCGATATCCTTAATAAAAGTATGTATAACTTTATGAAACTATTTTATAACTTTAAACTACACAAAACATATATTATACAAAATCAATGTCAAAATCGATATTTTTATATCTGACACTGACAGACTTATTTTAGAATTATATAGAGAATAGTAAAGTAAATACTACATGGAAGTCCACTTTTATAGTTAATAAATACGAGGGTGGTTTGATAAGTCAGTGACTTTTTGAATAATACAATTTTTTTTTCCGCAAATAAACATTTTATTTTTCTACATAATCACCTTTTAGCTCGATACATTTAGTCCAGCGTTTTTCTAATTTTTTTATTTCCTCCAAATAATAGGTTTTTTCAAAGCTCTCAAAATACGCGTTTGTTTCGGTAATGACTTCTTCATTCGACTCAAATCTCTTACCGCCCAGCCATTTCTTTAGGTTTGGAAAAAGAAAATAGTCGCAGGGGGCTAAATCTGGAAAATATGATGGATGGGGTAGCAGTTCGTTACCCAATTCGTGGATTTTGGCCATCGTGACTAGACAAATGTGCACACGTGCATTGTCTTGATGGAACAGCACTTTCTTCTTCGCCAAATGCGGTCGTTTTTGCTTCAAATCAACATCGAATCTGTTCAAAAGCTTTGAATAATATTCGCCGGGGATCGTTTTACCTTTATTGAGGTAATCGATGTGAATGACACCGCGTACATCCCAAAAAACTGTGGCCATGACCTCGTTGGCTGACAGACTCTGTTTCGCCTTCTTTGGTCCACGTTCACCCCGAGCAACCCACTGTTTCGATTGTTCCTTGGTCTCTGGCGTGTTGTGATGGATCCATGTTTCATCCACAGTAACAAAACGGCACAAAAATTCGTCCGGATTACGGCTGAACATCGCTAAACAGTCTTTTGAAGTGGTCACACGATTGCGCTTATGGTCGAGTGTGAGCAATCGCGGCACCCATCTCGCAGAGAGTTTTTTCATGTCCAAATATTCGTGTAAAATATGATGTACCCGTTCAGTTGAGATACCCACAGCATGAGCCAACTCACGCACTTTCATTCTCCGATCATCCAATATCATTTCATGGATTTTATCGACGATTTCCGGCGTGATCACTTCTTTTGGGCGACCTGGACGTTCGGCGTCACTAGTGCTGGTATGACCACAACGGAACTCTGTAAACCACTTCTTAACCATTGAAATTGATGGTGCCGAGTCCCCGTAGTATTTATCAAGTCTTTCCTTAGTTTCAGTGATGGATTTTTTACGTAAAAAGTAATGCCTAATCAGCACACGAAATTCACTTTTTTCCATTTTCGTAAAAATTTACGAGGTTGTCTGCTTTGAACGGCTATCAAACACCAACTGCACGACGTAGCTTGCTCAAAATTAGAAAGTTGCCCACTGATAGATTATAGTTGACGGTAGCACTGTTGCATTTGGAGTAACTGCGCGGGAAATTCAAAAAGTCACTGACTTATTAAACTGCCCTTGTAACAAGTTTGTAGCTCTTTCAATAAAGAGGTTTTATTTTTCCCTAGGCACTTCAGCATTGTCTTCTTTTTGTACCTTTCCAGCTCCTTAGATTAGTCCCATTTATTCTATTCTCCTGTTAAGTAGTAGAAGCATATGTACTGCTATTGCCACAGGTGGATTACTCCCTTGGTCTTGTATACAACCCAGGTAGTGCCTCCATAGGGAGGTGGCAATTATAGTTAGCACTGCATGTGAATCAAAAATGTTTTTAAAAGCACGTGCATTTTGAAATGTCGTTGACTTAAGCACAGAAGTAAAGTTAGCTATTTTCTAATTAATTAAGGCATAAAGGATTAGGATTATACGATTTTTAACCAGAAACAAAAAATTAATTAAATTTTGTTACATAGTGTTATCCATCGAACATTTTTGTTATATAATCAGCAGTTAATTTTGACGGAAGCATTGTAGAAATCGGGGGTTTATAATTTACCTTTTTCTACACGAGAGAAATGTTTACTCAACTTTGATATAAGCAGGGACAAATCACATATTTGACTGTTAAACGTTTTTAATGAACACAAATTACGAACACTATTTTTATCTTCAAATAACACAATGCACTTGTCCCGACTAGTTAACTGCTGCAAGCAATAAAATTAATTCAAAGCCGTGAAAAAATAGCAATTAAACTAACGAAATAAAAGAAAAAACTGAATGTTTAAGCAATGTTTAATCCGCCTAGGGCAAAACGGTTTCTAAGACGTTGACGTGCAGGGTCGGATCGAAGAGGTGCGATCTGCGATCACAATAAGCATTTTTTGTAACTTCCTTTTACTGGTAACTATTATTTAATCTAAAAAACATCCCTTTGCAAGAATTCGTAATTTTTTTTCAAAATAATTTTCTTGAAAAATATCCTGCTATGAAAAAGATTCTTTTCAGACGTAGTCGTAAAAACAACCAACGTTTTTACGTATTCATTATCACCTTGTAATCCATTTGTTCTGAACAATTGAACACATATACCATTATACCCAAAGCACGTCCAAGATCTTTAGTCGTTTCTGTTTTACCAGTTCCCGCTGGACCAGCAGGACCTCCTCCCATAATAAGATGAAGAGACTGAAAAAACAAATCACCTTTTAAACTTGAATCGACGAAAGTAACTGTTAAAATTTGTGGACCTTTTTAAACTTAGGGTCTTCTTAGTACAAAACTTACTTGAGTTAAAGTAATATAGCATCGATCGGTCAGAGGAGTTATCACCAATCTTGGAGTGTTTCCCAAATATTCGTAGCTGTATCTGAATTGTGCATCGCATATATTTGCATAACATTCTTTGTCTTTTTCGCACCATCTATGTCTTAGTTGAGAAACCCACTGAAAAGCTAGGGCGCTTTCAACTTTAGATTGAATTAACTTTCCCACCACGTCTCTGGAATGAACGTCTATGGTACAAATCGTCATAATTTTTTGTCGGTCTTGTTTGGAAAGGTCGCCTGAAAATATAATTTGATTGAATGTTTTTTTTTAAGCGAAACTTATTATGTGGGAAGACTTTGATATTCTGATCCGCAACCTTTTTACCGACCAACAGATAAGCGCCATACAAGAGATCATAACAAACATCTCCAAAACAAAGAAAGAAAAAAAAGCATGGATGACACAAAAGATTCTTGACCTGATGGAAGAATGGAAACAAGTGAAAAATAGAGATCCTAAGAAATACAAACAAATTGACAGAGTAATTAGACAGCAAATCAGAGAAGCCAAACAACGCAGTATAGAAGAGAAATGCCGTGAAATCGAAATGCTTGAAGAAAAACACGATCACTTTAACCTACATAAAAAAGGAAAAGAAGCTGCGCGAATACACAAACACCATACTTTAGGTCAGCTAGTGGGTAACAATCTTCTTCTTCTAGGTGCCATGACCGGTTAACGATCGTTGGCGATCATTCTGGCTATCATGCTTGCAATCATTATTTTGTTGGTAGCCGCTCGGAAAAGTTGTATAGTGGTGAGACCAAACCACTGCCTGCGATTTTTGAGCCAGAAAGTTCTTCGTCTGCCGGGGCGTCTCTTACTATTAATTTTACCCTGTATTATAAGATGTAGAATGTCATACTTTTCTGGGTGTCTCATGATATGTCCGAAATATTCAAGTTTTCGTTGTTTTACAATATTGACCTCTTCTGTATCTTTATGCATTCTAAGCACCTCCTCGTGTGTGATCTTTTCCACCCAACTTACTCTTAGTATTCTTCTGTACAACCACATCTCTAAAGCTTGAAGACGTTTGAGCATGGCTTCTGTTAGTGTCCAGCTCTCGACTTCATAAAAAAGAACTGGAAAGACATATGCTCTAATCATCCTCATTCGCAGGGCAATCGATAGATCTTGACTGGTAAAAAGTTTTTTCATGCGAATAAATGTTGCCCGGGCACAATCAATACGTATTTTGATTTCAACTGATGGATCCTAGTCCTCGTTTATCCTGCAACCAAGGTAGCTCGCATTTGAGACTCTATCTAATTGTGTTCCGTTGACGTAGACACTAGCAACTTGATTATGAATTCCTTTGCTTATTAGCATGTATTTGCTTTTTGCCGTGTTTATTTTCAAACCAAATACTTCGCAAGCTTCAGTTACCCTATTAATAAGTCTCTGTAGGTCATCGATGGACTGCACGAGTATTACAGTGTCATCCGCGTATCTTATGTTGTTGAGAATTTGTCCATTTATCACAACTCCCAAATCCGTGTTTCCTAGGGCCTGCCCCAATAACTCTTCAGAGTATAAATTAAAAAGGAGTGGAGACAATATACATCCCAATCTTACACCTTTTTTCACTTCAACATCTTCTAATCCTGTTATGCGAAAGAAGAGTTAAATCAAAATATATAAGACATGTGCCAGGACAATATCGACACATGGTATAGAAGCGAAAGAGGATACCAACAAGACCAAAAGGATGCTACGAGTTGCCGAAATGTCAGTACTGAGAACAATGGCCGGGAAAACAAGAAGAGATCACGTAAGAAACACTGACATTAGAGCACAATGCTAAGTACAGGATGTGGTGAGATGGGGAAGGCAGAGGAGAAGAGAATGGTATAACCACGTGTTGAGAATGATCGACAATAGACTACCACGCATTGTACTAGAGTAAAAACCAGTAGGACCCGACCACCCGGAAGACCACCAAAAGATCTCAGAAAATATTAGAGAGGCAAGTCCGGAATCAACAGATCATCTAGATCTCTAACAAGTAGAAAAGGAAGTATCAAAAGGATAAACGATTATTAAACATCCACACATCCTTATTTTAAAATCACAAATTTAAAATGAGCTTAGCAATAAAAAGTATACGTACCTAATAACAGTGAAATCAAAGTACTAAGTTGTGACACCTGTTTTTTGTAATAATCTCTTATGGCATTGTCGTAACCTTCCTCAAGTCTGGAAAACGCGATGTTGACTTCTGTCGTCCACCATATTTGTGTGCAAGTAAGTGACACTTGAGCCGGAAAATCGAACAGCCATTGGTCTCTCGGTTTTTCTTCGTATGTAGTAACACCCTCGCCAATCAGGATTCTGATGGTTGTTCGCATGCAGGCTTGAACGCGATTTAACCATACTTCTACCTGTGGTATATATTTTTAATAAAAACTACTTTATGTAATGGTAAGTTATACCAAAAGAAATTTTGTTGCAATGCATAGTTTTTAAATCAACATTAACAACGAACAAGAAATCGCAATTTAAACATCAAGAATTAACGAACATTTTTAAACAGGAAGATACAGTGTTGTAAATTGCAGATTGTAGGGGGGGTCGTGAAGGCTATGCAACCTCTCAAGCACCTCGACCTATCAGATCTTTTGTGCATAACAGCATTTCACGATCTCGAACTAAATCTGGATACCACGAAGGCCCGGCGTATTCAAGTATGGGTCGAACATAGCATTTTTAAAGTTTGCAATATGTTTCGAAATAAGCTTTAGAGAAAGTTTTTTGTATTAGAAACAATTAAGAGTTCGTGCGTTTACATATGTGAGAAATATGATTACTCCACGTAAGTTACGAGTTTACTAATAAACCCGAATTTTGCGGGTTATTGTTTCTGACTTGTAACACGACACAATAATGTTCAGAGGCATTAACCAATTGGAACACCATTCTTGTATTTTATCGAGATCATTCTGCAAGCTTAGGTAACTGATGTTAGGATTTTCGTAAAGTTTCGTGTCATCAGCGTATTCCGAAATTGAGCTCGACAGACGGTATCAAAGATCACTGGAATATGAGATAAAAAGTAAGGGTCCAAGAAAGAACCTTGTGGAATACCGCTAATTACGGGTCTTTCCTCGGAGAATTCTTGTTCAACTCTGACTTTGAATAAACAGTTTGTTAGGAAGGCTGAAAATCATTTGTTAAGAGTACCTCGTATGCCAAGATGATCTAGCTTTAGTAGAAGTCTACGTTTTGGCACCCTGTCAAAGGCTTTAGAAAAGTCAAGGTATATTATGTCTAATGGATGTCTGTTATCGAGTTCTTTGGACCAATCGTTGGTACAGTGTAGTAAATTGGTAAAGGTTAATCGACCCTTCATGAAATCATGTTGGAACAAAAAGTCGACCATTTGGTCGGCAACAATGGATTCCATTACTTTGGAGACAATGGGGAAAGAGGCTTATGGGACGGTAATAGTTAGGATCCAATTTATTGCCTTTTTTAAATATTGGAGTGACTAATGCTATTTCCAGGTTGGCGAAATACAACCTTCCGAAAATGAGGAGTTCATGATTTTGGACAGCGGATATGATAACGTGTGAGCACATTTTTTAAGAAATAATGCAGTCAATCCATCTAGATCTGTGGAGGAATCGGTTTTAAGATGTAGCAGGCGATCTAGAATTTGGTTTTGAGGAAAGGTGATATTGTGAAGTGATGCTTCGATACGAGGTCCTAACAAGGCTGGTAGTGCATCAACGGGTGGTTCGTTTGTAAAAACGTTAGTGAAAGACAAAGCAAGAATTTTAGCTGTATCGTAATCAGAGCACAGGTTGCCATCTTCTTGCTGTAAAGATGGGGTGGCAACTTTTGAAGAAAATGTGCGAATGTATTTATAAAACTTTTTGCTGCTACCACTGTTGACAAAATGTTTTTTTCATAGTTTTGCCTAGAGCTAGATAGTTGCTCTTTCCGTCGGATAGAGAAACTTTTATGAGTTAGGAAGTCAGAGATATTAGAAGGTTGTTTATATTTATTTCTTCCATAATGTTTGCTTAAATCTCGTATATGTACAACCTATTATTATAAATATAATATAATACATGTAGATAATAAGGGTAGCTTATCCTTTTTACCTGTTTACTGGTATAAAAAGTGGTGAATGAAATACAATAATTAAAATACGATATATAGTACGTGCAAAATTAATAAAATATTTGGCCTTTAGATAATCGGGACATGTGACTTTTACATGACTTGTATCTGCTGAACCTAAATCTAAGCGTAAAAAATATTTATAACTTACTGGTCCATCGCATGTAGTGGATTCGTTAAAATGGACGTACTCTCCGTCTTTGGCAATCATCCCGTGAATCTGTTTGTCGAGTGATTTGTCTTCATTTCTTCCGAAATTTAATTTGGCAATAGAATCGAAAAGTTTTGTCAAATGTTTGGCAACTAATTCCGGTTGATTTCCGTTTGATAAAATGTCCAATAAATCAGCCGACGATACGAAATAAAATCTGGGAAACGCCAATCTTTTCGTTTCCAAATACACGGCTAGAGCTTTTTCGCATAGAGTAAGATTTTTTTGATGCTCTTCCAACACTTCCAGCAATCCCGGTCGATTGGTCGATTCTATGACGTTCGGGACTTTTGCCATTTCTATCATTAGTGTTTTAAAATTTGTATCGATTTTATCGAATCTGGTTGAGTCTTCGGGAAGTTGGTTTCTTATGTCTTCTGAACTCATAAAAATTGATTCTAAATGCGTCCACGTTCTTTGTACTTCGAACCTAAAATTGACAGTTTATTAAAAACATGTTGTTCTAACCAAAACCCATAAATGCAACAAATTTTGGCACAAGTCAAGCTGCAGAAAGTGCAGCGGCTAGCTCGTCTGGGAATCACAGCGGCAACATTCACGTGCCCTACTGCAACCGTAGAGGTAATGCTGAACCTTCTACCATTGCAGTTATGTGTAATAAAAGAAGCAGCAATCAGTGCCTTCAGACTGAGCCAGACAACAAATCTTAGAGCAACATATCGGATTGGACGTTTGAACATTTTGAAAAATATTATCCGAGAATTCATGGCTAAGCCGACAGATATTATGCCAGACTTCGAAATGCAGTTTGAAGTGGACATAAACAACCACCAAGTTTGCACAGAGAACGGACCTCAACTAGGAAGGGATGCTTTACTGATGGATCCAAGATGGACGAAAGGGTTGGATTAGGCGTTACAGGGCCGAATTTTAGGCACCCCAACTATCTTTCAAGCAGAATTACATACATATATAAATTCAAACCTTTTTCCCGTAGAGGTAGGCAGAGACCACTTCCTTCCACTACAGTTCTTACACACATCTTTTGCTTCCTTTACTTTCATCAGTGGTCTCATACATGCTCGGTTGTTGGTGCTCTTGACCTGGCCTTTCTTCAAAACAATGTGGATCTGATCGAGATATGTTCCCCGAGGTCGACCTCTACCAATTTTTCCATTCACACTCGCCTTATTAAATTTGTTTCGTCAATTTTCTTTCATCCATCCTTTCTACGTGTCAAAACCATCCAAGCATTCCTTTATCTATCTTTGAAACCACATCTTCTTTTATATCACGGCGTTCTCTTATTTCACTATTTTTTACTTTATCCAACCGAGTCACTCCGGCTATACAGACTACTCATCTCCGCAGCGTTAATCCTATTTTTATGCTTCTTTTGCCAAACCCAACATGCTCCACCATACATACATACAAAGCTCTGAAGTCATATGCTGACTTGGGACTGTTAACAATCCCTGAGATAACCGGCAGCGAACAATCAGGCTACTCTGATGTGGGTTCCAGGTCAAAAGGGAGTTAAAGGCAACAAAGAAGCTGACTGCCTTGCCAAAGAATGGGCAAATACACAATTTTTTGGCCCAGAACCCTTTTGTGGACTTTCCATAGCCCACTTGAAAGAAGAGGTTCAAGGCTGGGAAACAGATGATAAAATCTCACTGGCATAAAATGCCAGGACAAAGACAAGCGAAAAGGCTAGTAAGCCTTTCGCCAACGAAAGCTTATAATATCTTAAGTTGGACAATAAAGACTTGAAACTGGTTACGGGACTCCTCACTGGACACTGCCCTCTAAGGTACCACCTAAAAAAGATGGGCAAAACAGAGAGTGATAGTTGCCGCTACTGCGAGAACTTCGCTGAAACTGCAGAACATTTGCTTTGCGAATGCCCAGCGCTTTTCTGCAAGAGGCTCAAGTTTCTGGAAGTGGCCTTCCTAAAGCCCTTCGATGTCAGCAACTTAGCCCCCGGGAAACTGATAAACTTTGCACGAAGTCTCTGAATCCCGGGCCTTGAATAGATTAAGGGTTATGCACAAAAGATCTGATAGGTCGAAGAGCTTAAAAGGCAGCATAGCCTTTCAACCACTCCTACAATCTACAATCTACAACCAAAACCCATTGTAAACGTTTTATATACTAACCAAACTGTAATAACTTGATCGGCTATACAAAGTTTGTTTTGCCAAGATGATACTTCTTCCAAAAAATGTGCAATGAATTTCGAAGTTATAAGATTTTGTAGCTGGACTTGATTTTCTTCCAACGTTTCTATGAGTTCTTCGCTGGCTCTTAATAGTTTGCAGCCCGTTCTCATGTGAGTTTCTTGATCGAATTCCATCGCCGACCAAGTAACGTTTAGTTCTCTCAACGTTTTTTCCATTGACATTTCTTTTACTGCCTTGTCGACGATATTTTTGACTTCTTCTTCGCACTCGTGCAAGTTTAATTCTAATAAATCGGCCAGTGTTGTATTGTGGTCCATTACTATTTTTGTCTGCAAACAAATCGTAATTTTAGCAATTTTTTAATACCAAATGATTACCAGGGCCGTAGCTAGGTAATATTCTACTATAGGCAAGATTTTTTGGACACACTAGAGAAAAGCACTGCAGTGGGAAGGGGGGTTATAGTCATTTTTTTTTTAAAGAACACACAAAATTTATCTGTCGATTTCGTTTTGTTATAAAGAAGATTATTAATATTTTTTAACTTTAAAAACATATAAACATATTTTATGAGTTAATTATTAAGCTTACTCAATAATAAGAGAAGAATTTATGATATGGAACATAGGCATTCCTGACGAATGGAGGAAAAGCACAACAATCCCCTTATTTAAGAAAGGAGAAAGAACTGACCCTTCTAGCTATAAAGGCTAGCTAGCGATGAAACTATTTACCAGCATTTTAGCTACCAAACTAAGTCCCCATACACCGCTGAATGAAGAACGACAAGGCTTTCGCAAAAATAGATCCACAATAGATGCGATTTTTACCATCAGACAAATTGCAGAGAAGTCTCTAGAATACAACACACCTGTATTCCTCTGCTTCGTGGACCTAACCAAGGCGTTTTATAGAGTAAGATTGAAGGATGTAATCAACACATTGAAGCAGAACAATGTATCAAATTAACTACAACAATTAATATTGGAACTGGACACTCACAACACCACTCAAATAGGAATCAACTTCAAATTAACTAGAGAAATAAACAATACAGCTGGTATACGTCAAGAGGACAGCTAAGCCTAAGCCTGCTGATATTTAACACCATAATAGACAAAGTCGAAGAGACCGCTTTCGGATACAGAATGGGAAATACGGAAATAAATCTTTGCTATGCTGATGATGCTGTTCTTATTGCCAAAAACAAAGACAATCTGAAAAAACTACTATATGCCTTTAAAAAGGAAGCCAGGACATGAAACATGGAAATCTCGAAATCAAAAACAAAATCGACGACTATCGCCAAAAACCCACTAAGATGTAAACTGGTAATTGATAACGTACCGATAAAACAGGTCATGCATTTCGACCACCTGGTTTGCAAGATCTCCAGCCGGGAAAATTTGAAGGAAGAAGTAAAACGAAACGTGAACAAAGCTGTATCAATCTCTGGTCATCTAAAAAGCATTTGGCGAAACAAACAGATAAGCATTCAGAGTAAGTCACGAATCTATAAAAGATGCGTAAGGCCAGTGATGGCCTACGAAGCAGAGACAAGAGGCGTTTGTTTTCTGCACTACTTTTTCGAAGAACTTTTCTTGCTGTTTTAAAAGTTTCTGGGTATCTACTTTCCTTTGCTCTTCCTGTTGTTCTAGGAGTTTTTTTTGTTCTTCTCTTTCTTTTGGTCTCTGGGTCTTCTTGTCGTCGTTTTTCTTCTTCCGAACGTCGTTTTTCTTTTTCCAATTTTTCCTTTTGTCGTCGTTTTTCTTTTTCCAATTTTTCTTCTTATCGTCGTTTTTCTTTTTCCAATTTTTCTTCTTCTAATTTTTCTTTCTGTCGTCGTTTTTATAACTTCTCAAATGGATTTGTCATAAATTTTATAACGTCGTATGGCGTATTTCTTGTATTCACCATAAATATTTTTGTTACAGAAAAAGTTTTACTTCTGACACCACTCTTACGAATTGTAGTTCTTCCGTGGGTTCAACGATTTAAAACTCCTGATACAGTAACAAAACAATGTTTATTCCAACACAATAAATTTTACTTTTATAAATCACTTATTTACTTAGATGTACAACTTTCTATAACTATTTACATTTCTTAAATCATAAACACTTTTAAAACTAATACTGTCCTTTGTTACGACCGCTGTTCTTTTTATACCTCCATATCACAATTCCAGATCATTCTACCTGTTTGTCTACCTTCGCGACGCGGTTTCGAAAAGTTGCTCGACCTTGCCAGGCCGCGCGACGGCGACAAAGCGGTCGTCAAGACGCACCTTAGCCGCGGTCGATTCCTCGGTTGCCGACAGGACCGGATTTGTAACAATATGTAAGTATTTTTTAAAACCCTTTTAAAAACGTTTGAGTAATTATGCTTTTCTTATAGGTAGCAATACTAACTGCTAAGTTAATTTACTAATATTACTGTGAAAATAGATAAAGCAATAAGAATTTTAGTTATTTATATTAAAATTAATAAAGAACCAAGCGATATGTATAAATAAAAAAACATTAACTGCACATTGCTGTCATACATGTGTAATTGCTGCTACTACATTTAAAATCAAAAGTGTATAATAGTATATTTTATTAGTCATGCGAGATAAGTTGTACCTTAGAGCACGCTGTTGCGGTTGAAAAATAGCTGTTTGTCCATTTGAGTACGACAAGTTTACTTGGCGCACGCTTACGGCATTTAAGTGTTAATTGGCGCACGCAAATTATACTTAGCACACGTAAACTATCCTTGTCGCACGCAAATTCGAACCACCAACCTTTTGGTTAGCAGCCGAACGCGCAACTGTAAAGTTGACCTTACAAAGTATATATTTTTATGTCAGTTAATATTTTTGGTCTGGACCCCTGTTTTATGATCGCATTTATTACGCATTCGCAATAAAAAATAGTATATGCAACCCGTGCGATGTTGTCGATTGCTCACTCGAGCGAATGAACTCTCTCGCTTTGCTCTCGTAACTAGAGCAATCGATAACATCGCACGGCTTGCACATACTACTTTTTATTACAAATGCGGCGATATATGTGAGCACAAAAAAATTTAATATCTTGATAAAAATATAAACTTTGTAATGTCAACACTGACAGTGACAGTAAGTTCGTGAACGTAATGTTTAAGTGTGATCGGGCGAGGCGAGCGAAGTTGAGAGGGAGATATAAGATAGAAAGAGAGTTTCGGTTCGTATATTGTGCCTGGTAAGCGTGCGTTGTCGCACTCAAATGACGTAAGCGTGCGCCAATTCAACTTGTCGCACTCAAATGGACAAACATCAATTTTTCAACCGCAACTGCGTGCTCTAAGTTACTACTTATCCCGCATGAGTAATAAAAAATTTAATATTGCACCAAAAAATTAGGGTGGATGCGCTGATAAATACGTAGCCACCATAAGTTAAAATATTCATACTTAAAGGTACTTGCGCGTTTTATCTCCTGACAAAATATCCCCGACTAAACATTCCTTAACAAAATATCACAACGACAAAATATCAACAAAATATGCTCTAGTTTAAGGAATATTGCAAAAGAGATGCAGTAAGAAAGCTCAAGGTCTACTGTGAGACTCCACTGACTGTGTCAGGTCTACTCACTAAAATCTCCACCCCTCTTTAGGTCCGTCTGGTCATTGCCTCCAATGACACTTGGGCCTGTTGGCCCATTGTATCTTGCCTATGTGTTTTGTATCATTGTACAATAGAGACCTGTTCCGCAGACCGCCTGGCAAGGACCCGGAATCGGCAAAACACACACTGCGTCGCTGCGAGGCACCGGACCGAAAAAGACAGGCAATCCCCGGGAACTAGAATCACGCTGCACCCAATCCAGCACAATCCGCACAACCCTTAGGTCAGGCCTCCATTATACAGTCACATAGTGATTCTTAGCTGATTCCTGTTCATCGGTAACAGTTCTGCCGTCCTTTTATGGCACGGTCCTTTGATGTATTATTTCCCGTGTTTGATTTCTGGTATGCCTTTACATTAGTTTTTGCGTTTTTCCGAACCTCTTTTTGCAAGTTCGTCTACTTCCTCAATACCTGCAACTTCCTGGCGTCCTGGAACCCGTATCAGTTTGACGTGATTACGGTCTACCAGCGTTCTCAATTCTTCTTTGTAGTCAACAAGTATGCGAGAAGGGGTGGTCCGGCCATAAGGTGCCCCCTGCTCAGGACTAAGGCTGTCTACCACAGGATTTCGCCCGGTTTCCTGTAGGCTTCGTTAGCGACGGTGCTTTCCCACCGCCATGCATCCATCAGCACGGGTCGCATAACACTTTGGATTGGGAGTCTTTTAGTCGCCTTTTGCCTTTTACGACAGGCAGACCATACCTGGGACCTCTTTTAATACTATTTTAAAAAACTATCTAAAAAACATTCATATTTTGGCGGAAAATTGGTCGTTTTAAAGTCTGTCGTCGGATTTTCTATCTAACACTTTGTTATGTTTATTATTGACAATTTACTATTTATCATTTTGAGCAATCTCGTTGAGTAGACTTAATTTGCTCCCCTTCATGAAAATCTTTAGTGAGTAATATAAAAGTTTTGGTAATAAAAAAATAATGTTACTTTTTTTTAATAATTTTGTTATATAATTTTTTTTTTTATGAAAATAGTCGCAAAAAGGGTAGACCTACCGTGTGGGCCGCGGACGGCCCGCACTGCGACTATTAGAAGGGGAAGGGATTATAGAAAAGAAATGATTGTGGACACGCTTTTTAAAAAGTTGCAAGTCATAGTTCTCTGGAAAAACTGATTTTGGAAGCTTATTCCATTCCGTAGCAGCCCTGTAAAATAAGGATTTTTGATGAAGATTGGTCCTTGTAGTGTCAATGTGTGTCAGAGTAAATGGGTGAGACTGATCAGCGTGCCGAGTTCTTCGGCCGAATGTGGCCAATGGTGGTACAAGAGTTTTTATTTCTCTGAAGCATCTGCCATAGAAATATCTGTAGAGCAATGACTGGTCTGCAACTCTTCTTCTATGTTCTAGAGGGTGAAGGGTATCTATGAGAGTTGTGCTGTTTATCAAGCGAATGGCTCTTTTCTGAATGGAATCTAGAAGACGAAGAGAATGCCTTGGTGCTGAACCCCAAATGTGCGAGCAAAACTCCAGTAGAGGTAGGATTTGAGCCTTGTTCGTCGTCAACAGTTGATCAGGAATAAAAAACTTTCTGGCTTTCCACAGAAAACCTAGCCTCTGGCTTGCCGACTTTGCGATGTTAGCAACATGGTCATGCCAAGACATATTATTGGACACCGTGACTCCCAAAATCGAGATGGAGGGACTTGGCTCAAGGGTATTTACGGACATTGTGATGGGATGATTTGAGGAATTCACTTTCTTGGAAAACGTGGCACTTTGTGTTTTTTGGGCGTTGAACTGAACAAGATTGTTGGTTTCCCACTCGACGATTGCTTTAAGATCTCTATTGATGGAATCAACCTGTTCCTGCCTGAGTCTATTTGTATCATTCACCGAAAGTGATCGATAGGATGTGAAAGTTGAGACAAGTGTGCTATCGTCTGCGAAACTGTAAATGGGGTTCGTGGTGGTTTTCAAGAGGTCGTTGATGTGTAAAAGAAATAAGGTGAGGGACAGGATGGAACCCTGAGGGACCCCGGCATTGGTTTTAAACGCATCAGAAGTTATACCTTCAACTGCCACATGTAAGGAGCGATCTTGCATGAAGCTCAAAAGCCGTTGGCGCAGTTTGGTTGGGAGACCGTAGGCAGATAATTTACTTAACAATGCCTGGTGCCAAACGCGGTCAAAGGCTTTAGATATATCCAAGGCTATTGCACGGGATTCACCAAACTTTTCAATAGTGCTTGTCCAGAGCTGAGTGACATAAGCCATATGTTAACGACGGTAAGGGTTATTTTATCAAGGGGTATTTTGTCGGGGGCTGAAAACAGTAAATAAATGTCATTCTTAAATTGAAAAATAGTTTAAAAATATAGTCCAACTATTATTTCGGCTTAAAAAAGTACGAGGAGTACCAATCATTTTGTGCTAACTCAAACTTTACACAACTGTTTCATTTAGATTTTTAGACATTTTTATAACAATAAATAAATAGGTTAAAAAATAAAAAAACATTACGTACATTTTTGAAGGAAAAAACAAACAAGCATAATGCGTCATCCAAACATATCCAATCTACTACAAACAAACTACTGTGATTTTTTGCCTATATGTTTGCTACTTACTGTAAACTCTCTTGGTAGTGCTGCCAGATTCTGCAACAGATTTTTAAACGAATTGTGGTATATACAATGGAGCGTTTCTGTAACGCTTATATTTTATTTACATATGTACACTTTCACTGAAAAAATGTATTTTTATTAACTTTTGAATAATTCAATCACGTCTATATAAATAAATATATTATATATATATATATATATATATATATATATATATATATATATATATATATATATATATATATATATATATATATATATAAATAATAAAAGGTAAAATCTCTTCTGGATTACCCTTTAATTATTTATAAAACAAAAAATATTGTCATAAAACTGGGCCAAATTATGTTGGTGGGTAGTTATACATTTTTTCAGTTTTAATTTAAAATTATAAAATTAGGTACTAACTAATTTTTTATTTACATATTTACACACTTCAAAATAAGATACTAAATGTTACCTTTGTGCTGGTCATAAGTTGATCCCAATGTCGTTCCCGAATTGCCGGATTTTGCAATTCTCCAACGGCCTTAAGAGAAGTAAGTGTGTTTTTGACAGTAGCCTCTAAACCTAAGTATGTGTCCCAGGATCTCATTTCTTTATCTAACATTTTGACTTCCTTAGCAAACTTCTTGCACTCTATGTCCATATTTTCAACGTCTATTTTCCTCCAAGGAGTCGTCTTCCAATCGTCGACGCAAGTGTGTACAATATTTATGTAGTCCCAAAGTTGCTGCAAAAATTACAATTAAAGAATCCAAATAAATTTTTTTTTTTTAAATAAACTAAAATTAATTTATAAACTGGTATTAAGATTTCTACATGCATCCATATAGTCACGTCTTGTAGAGACCACTTCTTTCCACTTGCTACGGTTCTAACACACGTTTTTTGCTTCTTCCTCTTTCATCATTTTAACGCTATTCGCTCAATATCACAGTCATACTTTCCGTGTCTCGTAAAATTGAACCCAAGTACACAAACTCATTCACTTGTTCCACTCTTTCTTCTTCAATCAGTACCTCGCAGTTTCTTTTCATTCACAAACCATTACTTTGGTTATGCTTACATTTACTTTCATCCCTTTGATTTTTAGGGCATTATGCATAATATTAACCTGCATTTTCTTCTCAGATGATACTAATATGACCTTATCGTCGGCGTAAAGGAGTCATTTGTCGATCAAATCATTCATTTTTAACCTAACAAAAATCATTCGTTTTTAATCCATACGCACTCTCTTTCAAATATTTTAAACAACCGTCTATTTAGTTAAACTGCTACGGTGAAGCCGAAAATTTCTGTCTAACACCTTTTTTGATGGTAAACCAGTCCGTGCAAGCTTCAATTATCCTGACACAAGCAGGGGAATTATTGTAAAGTATCGTATCAAACTACTGCTCACACCATACACAGACAATGTTAACCAGAATAATTCCTCACCACTTTGTCATCGGCTTTTTCTAAGTCTACAAAAGCGCAGCAGACCTTTTCACATTTGAAATATTTCGACTATGCTTTATAAAAAAAAGATCTGATTCATGCATCCTCTTTCTCTCCTTAATCCCGCTTGTATCTTCTTATCAGTTTTATTTATCACGTCTCCATTCTTGCAAGTTATCATCCTTACAGGGACTGTAAATGGCTCGCAGAGACTAACGTAATTTTTTTAATCAATACCTTTGCATACAGTTTGCCGACGATGCTGAGTAAACTAAACTAATGCCTCGGTGGTTCTTACAGTCCTGCCGCGAACCTTTTCCCTTGTAAAGTGGCACGATAACGGCCTTGCACCAGTCGTCTGGTACGCTACCACTCCTCCAACAAAGGTTAAAAAGGCGATACAGCAGACTAATTACCACGCATTGTCCAGCCTTCAGCATTTCAACCTTGCCTTGCCAAATTTTATACTGTTTAACGCTCTCAAAATATCTTTCACTTTTTTTGCAACTTTCACTCATGTCCCCAAATAGGGCCTAAGCTTGTGTATTCTCTTTCTCAAATAAACTTTTGAAGAATTCCTTATAACTATTCTCCTACCGTAGTGGTAGGCAGAGACCACTTCCGCTACGGTTCTTACACACATCTTTTGCTTCTTCTACTTTGATCAGCGCTACCAAACAATAACTAAATACTTAACAAACGTAATAGGAACATGTTAAATAGCATAGCTTTATGAATAGCCAGAAAGTGTAAAAAAAGGCACTTCTGGCGGTGCATAGAGGTGTGTTGGTTCCTACACTTATGTATGGTAGTGAATGTTTGGGTTTGGCAGAAGAAGCATGAAAATAGGATTAATGCTGCGGAGATGAGCAGTCTGAGAAGTATAGCCGGAGTGTCTCTGTTGGATAAAGTAAAGAATAGTGAGATAAGAGAACGCTGTGGTGTAAAACAAGATGTGGTTAGAAAGATAGATAAAGGAATGCTTAGATGGTTTGGACACGTAGAAAGGATGAATGAAGGAAGATTGACGAACCTCATGACATATCTCGATCAGATCAACATTGTTTTAAAGAAAGGCCAGGTCAAGAGTTCCAACAACCGACGAGCATGTATGAGAGCACTGATGAAAGTAGAGAAAGCAAAAGATGTGTGTAAGAACCGTAGCAAGTGGAAGGAAGTGGTCTCTGCCTACCCCTATAGGAAAAAGGCGTGACTTTATGCATGTATTTAATAGCAAATAAAATTACTAATCGATGTACCTTCAATAATCGTAAGTCTCTTCTACATTGCTTAAGTATCTTAAACTCGGGAACAGTAACTTCAAACAAAGACCCAGACTCTTGAATGTCCCTCATATTCTTTTCAAATTTCCTTAAATCCTTGTCGACGTGATCGATTTTTGCGTAAGCGTTAACACAATTATATTGAAAAAAATTATATTTCTTAAAAACTTCTCGATAGTAAGTAATTCTGTTATCGAAATCGATTATTCGTTTTCTGATAAAAGTAACTTCGGCTGCTTGAAGTGGTGCCACCTGTTGTTTTACAGTTATCGCAATTTTTTTAGTATTATTCCATTGTTCCGGCAACTCTTGTAGATAAACGTTAACTTCTTCGGGAATGTCTTGGTCGTAAAATTTCAGTAGTTCGATGGTGTCTCTTTGGGGGCCGAACATTTCGTCGGTTGTAATTTGGCGTTCTTTAACGTTCAGAAGGAAGCCCATCACGTTAACCAGAGCTTGATAGTCGCCTTCGGCTACTACTTGTTGAAGACCCTCATCTGCCAACCTGTTTTAAAAGTAGATTACTTTTTTTAACTGTAAGTAACCTTGGAGGAGCAATATTACAACTTTGATGTCTCCTGCATTCAAATGAACATTCAAGTATAACAGAGAATTATTTATGAATAAATAATAATTATTAGCTAGAAATTTATTTATTTATTAACGGTCAAACCAATTATACAGAGTAAATATAGCTTTGTACAGATGACTAAGATTGTGAAAAAATAAAAATTAAACTAATACAGTTTTTTACTGTCATTCTAAAGGACGGCAAATCCATCCAAATCCTGGCCTACGCGGACGATATCGATATCATAGGCAGATCAGAGGCAGCAGTTAAAAAGCATACAGAGCACTAAAAGGGGCAGCAGAGAAAATGGACCTAGTAATTTACATCAATAAAGCCAAGTACATGCTAGCAACACCGGAAATACCAAGAGAAGTAAACCCCCGCAGAAACCTAAACATTGTAATGCGTGTTACCCAGATAGCCCAAGGAGACAGAGTTCTATTAAATTAAATGTTTATTCGTAAAAATAAAAAATATATACAATAAATAAAAGAAAATGAAAACAAGATTCTTTCGGAATATTGGTAGCTCGACACGACGTGGGTGGCTTGACTTCGACGGAAACGGTATATACGACTAATCGTTTGTGTAGTACGGTTCGAGTAAGGACTGAGTTATCGATAGATCAATACTCCATCGGTTTGACTCATACGACGTGAATATCGTTTATGGCCGGTCAATACCCGGCCTAACGATGATTCCGTGTCGTGGAACTGTAGTTATATTTCATGGCGTTAGTACAGCGCCTAAAATTATCCTGACAGCCTTACCCGGTCGTTCACAAACTTTCGTTGATACCGAATGTCGACGGTGGTTCTGGTGGATGTGTGCAAGGTTAGATCAATACTCCAACCCCGTCCAATACCTGTGTAAAGCGTTCAAGACCAGAGTTAATACCCCTCGCACAACAAGGTGCTTATACTGCTCGGTGCACGATCTTTTATATCTGTCGTGGTAGTCTCCTTCTACCATCAATCCATCCGGAGTGGGAGTCCAACAGGTCTGGTGGTGGATATCGTCATCGTGGCAGTGGGGACGACTGGTTTCTCGGGTGGAAATTAATAGTAACTTACTTGTGTCGTTACAAGATAGATGGCGACGATATAGAATCGGTTAATGAGTTCGTTTACCTTGGCTTCCCGATAACCACTCATTATGGCACAACAGCCTAAATAAAACGTAGAGTCCTCCTTGCCAACTGATGTTACTTTGGACTCGCCCCCTAACTTAAATCCCATAACATCTCGTCACTTAGAGTGACGATACCATCTTGGGGTGCTTTGAGAGAAAAGTAACAAGAAGAATTTACGGGGCCATCGAGGAAAATGGGATATGGGGGAAAAGGTACAACTTTGAGATGTATAGGCTGTTTCAGGGACCTGACTTAGTCAAGGAAATAAAGTTGGGCCAGCTGCGATGGGTAGGCCATGTTATGAGAATGGAGGCAGATGACCCCGCCCGAAAGGTCTTAATGGATAAACCCGTAGGACAACGCAAAATGGAAAGACCTCGAATAAGGCTTTTAGATAACGTAGAGGCCGATTTAAAACATGTTGGAATAAGGGTTTTATGCACAAAAGATCTGATAGGTCGAGGTGCTCGAGAGGTTGCATAGCCTTCACGACCCTCCCTACAATCTACAATCTTTAAGAGCCTGGAGAAGATCGGCGCTGGACAGGGACGCCTGGAAGGAAATACTTGAGGAGGGCTGTAACGCCGTACTGATGATGATCTGGTTTTTAAATGTCGCTGACTCCAAAATGATTTTTAAAATTTTTGTCTATCTGTTTGTTTGTTTGACCATCATGCAAAAATTACCAAACCATTTAAAATAAAACAAACTGTGTATTAAAGCTTATTATCAGACTTAAAAACTAATTTATATTTGAACTCACTATATTGATAAAAGCCGAAGATATAACAATAAAACTACAATGATTAAAGACTCCTATCTAGGCGTACAAAGTCGCGAGCAAACGGTAGTTACCTTATAAAGTTGCTCAGATCACACAAACTTGTGGTGACAGTGGTGACTAAGTGATCATTAAACATATTACCCCATTTCCTAATCGTGTTTAAGAGAGCTTGTTTAAACGGTCTCACATCTACTTTGAACCACTTGTTAAATATTTCCGCTTCTTGTACCGTCTCCACTTGATTCGAAAGATTTTCGAATTTATCGATTTGCTCTCTGAAATGTTCCATTTTTGGCGGCGAAGTTTTCGGAGCCAAAGGATCGTTCGTTCTTAAGTAATCTAATTCTTCGTTCGTCAACTGTCTACCGTAAGTCAGGAATTGATCGAGATACTGTTTTCTATCGTCTAACCAAAGGTATGAATAATTTTGATAATGATCACAAAATTCATAACTTTCTTCGATTACTTTATCTATATTAGTTAGTATATCATTCTTAATGTCGACTATATCTTGATTTTCTTCAATTTCTTTTTTGTACGAAACAGTTATTACTTTCGAGAATCGTTTTACTATGGCGGAGGTTTCAAGGGCATCATCTATGAGGCCCAGTATTAGGTGCTTTAGTCCGCTAGGGTCCGAGACGCTCATCGATGGTATAAAGACGATATCGGGCTCCATTAATTTCAGTTGTGACTCGAACAACGGTGGTAGGTTATTAGCTGGATCCATGTGCTCGATTACATATCCCAAGCTATAAGGATAAAAAATATTTATGGTTTGAATAATATTTATAGGAGTTTAGTATTTTTAAATAAAAGTGTGTGTCTGAAATTCAGCATAGTATTTAATCTTAGGTATAACATAGGCCCGGTGCCAGAGTTTATCCCGGCAGAAATATTTCTTATAAAATTTTTATTTTTTTACTAATCATAAGTAATCTGCACTTTTATGGAAATTAATTTCCTATAGACCGTTAAATAGCAAATTTTATGTATTTTCAAAAAAAAATTGGTGTGACAACTCTCATCGTGGCAGAAATGTCTGTCACACCGACTTTAATATCTAAAGTTCATAATATGTTTCCCTTATCGCGGAATTACTTTTTTTTTCATTTCCTTTTCATTTCTTTTTTCAAAATATCTCGGTGTGACAGCTTAAAACTTGGCCAAAATATCTGTCACACCACTATTATAGCTTCAACCCTTCAAAATCATGAAAATCTGGAGGAAGATACAGAATCTCAAAAAAATAGATGTTATAGATGTGATGATATAGATGATATAAATTTTTGTCTAATTATAATAATATATGATGTTTGTAAATTGCTTAATCGTATGACCTTCATTTTTTATTTCTCTTGTTCCTGCATTTATTAAATAGCTAATGTATGGAAATTGACAAAATTATGAATAAATGGAATGCTGAATTTTATAAATAAATAATGTTTTCCAGCAATACATTTGTATTAATTATATGACCTTTACTTTCCTTCCTGGTATTAGTTTATAATTTTCTTTTATAAATAAATTTTAAATCTAAAAAAAATATTATTATGTTTTTAAAGTCATCTAAATCTAGCTAACGTTCAACAGTGCTTTGAAGTTACTGACTGAAGGGACAAAGATGAGCTAACCATTTTCAAGGCTTTTAGGGAAACTCAGGTATTATACATATTAAGGGTAGCTTAATTCAAAATTAAAGGAGAAAGAATCATAGACAGACTGTATTTTGTGTCGAAAATTAAAAACAGGACAGAAAAGAATGTCAATATGCTTCATTTTCATGATTTTGAAGGCTTGAAGCTATAATATAAAGTTGTGTGACATATATTTAGGTCAAGTTTTGAGCTGTCACACCTAGATATTTTAAAAGGAGAACTAAAAAGAAAGATATTAAAAAAAAGTAATTTCACGATAAGGGAAACATTTTATAAACTTTAGATATTAAAAGTCGGTGTGACAGACTTTTCTGCCACGATAAGAGTTGTCACACCAATTTTTTTTTAAAAATACATAAAATTTGCTATAAAATGGTCTATAAGAAATTAATTTCCATAAAATTGCAAACTTCTTATAATTATTAGAAAAATATAAATTTATAAAAAATATTTCTGCCAGGATAAACTATGGCACACCGGGCCTAAGTTGTACCCATGATTAAATACCAACTGAGCTGTCTACCATGTCTCATGGAAATCATTCTGTTTCTTCATAAACGTTTACATTAAATAAGCTTACATGTGCTAAAACATGGTTAAAACATATAAAAAACAAATTATTGACTGTATTTTAAAGAACATTATCTATCTAGAAAGAGATTCGCTTAGATAGTGTCGCCTTCTACCGCGCCGCCTTGGCACGTGCCGGCTCTTATTAAAGGATGCTGCCGCAAATCAAAGGATGCCGCCGCATGAGGCGTACAGACGCATGACATTGTTGCGTTCTGCTTTTCGCTCTTATACCTACCTTATTATTATAAATTAGTTTGTAAGATCTCTTTTTCGGCCTGTAACTTTTGAAATATTAAGAAAATAAACATTTTCTCGGTAACATACTGCATATAATTTTATTACGCTTTATTCTATATAGTATATTTTTCATTTTTATTATTTTTGTACTATATTTAATATATTATTTTTTATTTACTTATTCGGATTTCGTAAATTCCCCCTTCAACGAATATGCACTGATAGTCATTTATATCTGTATTTTACGTCTTCCTATTTTCTGTCTATTTTCTTCTTCAAAATTTTATATACTAGTACTTTCTTTTATTTTGTTTCGTTTGTTTTCTATGTGTCAATTTCTTGTATTATAAATTAAGCCTGTCCGCTGCCTAAAACGACACTCAGTCCTAACTGCAAGACGCAAGAAACTCGCAAGCTTAGTCTTGTTCTGGCTCAAATCTTGCACGGTCAGTCTTGGTCTTGGTCTTGCAAAAATGCAAGAACAAGACCAAGACCGATTTTGGGCAACACTAAATGTGATTGTCATAATATGTTTTGCCTATTCCCCAAATAAACTCAATGAGATTAAATTGGCAATGATAAGGCGAAAGTCTTAGCTCAGGATGTCCATAACTAATTATAAATTGATCTACTTTGTAAGTTTTTTCTCTTTCGTGCCGTTTAAGTGTCGAAAATAATTCCGGCTTGAACCAATACTGATACCAAATTATTAAGTAAAGAAATTCAAAAGCAAGGAAAATACAAATACGTTTCTTTCGAGTTGAGAAAACTATGTATGGGATACAGCAGAAAGACGTTGATCCTTATTATCTGGTTCAATCGGTTCCTTCATCGGCATCATTCGTGAAGCAATTTAACATCATTCATGCATCTGTCGTTATTGATAGTGAGTATGACCTTTGGTTAAGGTGATTCTCATACCTTGCGCCCACACATCAGAAAAAAATAATATTTACACAAAATTTGGGATGTATTACCTGCATCCAACAGACTGATACAAATAACTTGCAACAATGTTATCTATGTAATCAATGTACTGAATCCATTTCTTGTTATCCTGTTTATCGGTCATTTGGAATAAATTCATATTTTCTTCCAACAATTGTAATATTCTATCAGTCGCTGCTTTGATATCGCCTTTCCTTTTTTCCAATTTTTCCGTTCTTTCGTCTATGGCTAAGAAAGTGTCCTTGCGCCCTTCTTTTCTTTCGAATAATGGCTGACGAGCGAAAGGAACGAGGATGTTTTTGATTTCGTTCAAATTTGTCTGGCACTTTTGTAAATGCCCTTGCAGATTGCCAACAAGAGTGTGCAGCTTTATCATATATTCCCATAAATCTATAACATAAAAGTATTTAAAACTAAAACATATCATGTGTTTTATCTCAATCACTAAACAATTTTAAAAAAAAAACATTCTTAAAATTTATCAAAACAGTTAATAAATTCAGACATACATTTAACTTTCGTCACTATCTTTGAAACACATAAATATGAAATCTTGTCTTTAAAAATCTAAATCTTTTTATGAGATTACAGAAGAAAGATTTTTTAAAGTCCATGCACTTGGTGTGCAGCTTTAGATTTCCAAGACTAGATTATTTGTAGACTGGAAATTAGCAAAAGAAATATTTAATAAAAGTTCATGCAGTCCTTGGAACCTGCAGCTTCATATTCCAAAGACTGGATCATTTTTAGACTGGAAATCATCTTCTCATAAATTTATCCCAATATTTAACTTTTTTTTAAACTATAAAGTTTTAAAAATTAATTCTTACATCCTGTAGAATACCAACGGTACTCTTGTATCATTAAATATCTCTAAAAAACTACCTATTTATGGAGTGGAGTGAATTAGAGCATTTTTTTATTATTTTAATATTTAAGTCACGAAACAATAGAATTCTTACAATTTGGTTTTGAAATCATACATACATATAGTCACGCCTTTTTCCCGTAGGAGTAGGCCGAGAACACTTCCTTTCACTTGGTAAGGTTCTTCTACACATCTTTCGCTTCTTCTACTTTCATCAGTGCTCACATACATGTTTGTCGGTTGATGGTACTATTGACCTGACCTTTCTTTAAAACAATGTCGATCTGATCAAGATATGTTCCGTACATAAGTGTAGGGTCCATCACTCTTCTATGACAGCCAGACGTGCCTTTTTTAAGACGTTCTGACTGCTCATAAAGCTGGACCCCATTAAATTTTAAGATGTAGTTCAGTTTTCCAAAGGCTGCCCAGGTGAGACCTATTCTTCTGCCGATTTCACAAGTTTGATTGTCTGTCTCCAATCGAATTTCATGTTCCAGGTAATTATAGGACCATACTTGCTCAATATTCAAGCCCTTTACTTTTAGATTTTCACTGGTGACTAGATTTGTCATGAACTTGGTCTTGCTGATGTTGGTATTTAGCCGAACTTTTTTGGATGGCTCAGCTTCTCGCCATTGATGTTAATACCAAATTTTTCGATCTTAGTACGCTTAAACATGTACTCCAAAACGTTAGTGAATAATTTGGGAGAGATGACATCACCTTGCCGCACACCTCGCTCCATTTTGAAGTCAGGAGAGTCTTCTTGAAGTCTAATTTAAGCATTCGCTTTCTTGTAATTATAAAGAGTTTACTTTATCAAAAATACCTAACCTCACACGCTCACAGTCATAATGATCTTTAAAAAAGGTTTAGTCATGGTTTAGTTTATTTAAGAGTTTAGAGAGCATCGCAACTCGTGATCGCAACATCGCATAGCGTGTGCCAAACACTTGAAGCTGACTGGTATCGAATATTGCCGAAAATAAAGTAGAATTTGTAGTCTCTGGTCTCTAAAAAAAAGAATTACTAACCTTCGATATTCAGATAACACCTTAACACTAGCTCGTTCGGAATAATAACTCACAGAAATCATGAAAAAGCTGGACAAGATCAGCAGAGAACATGGTCTTACGTTGAGCAAAAAAAAACGAAAATTATGAAAATAGACCGTACTAACGTGTCAATTCTTAAAAACCTAAAAATCACCACAAGGCTATCAACCAGTATAAACCAATCATACCTACGGTATTTTGAACACATTTCAAGAAGAACGAATGGGCTGAAAAAACTTATTGTAGAGGGAAAAATCAATGATAAACGACCAAGAGGAAGGTGAAGGAAGGCTGACACGCTGGGTGGACCAAACCAAAGAAATTATTGGTCACGGTCTACAAAAAGCTTTTCTTGCAGTTTAAGACAGAGAAAGATGGAGAACTACGATCCAAGCAATTGAGACATGATGTCACCATACTCTCTCGAGAGTAAAAGGATAACAGAGAGAGAGAGAGAGAGAGAGTCTCTAGTGCGAATATTCGGTGTTATATTCATTTCTGTATATCCACGGCGGGTTATCTCACCTCATCTTACCAAGCGACGCCTAAACTTGCACTCGGCCTAAATGTTCACAAGCTCAAACGACCATAAACAAAACATAATATATCACTCTAACAGAATTAAATCCGCAATTTTTTTTTAAAACTCCTTAAACATAAAGATCCTTTTTTTATTTTTTTTGTACCTGAATGATTAATTTATTTTTACTTACCTCCAGATTCCCAGTTAAGTTTATCTTGTCCAATTGTGATCATTTTATCAATAGCAGCAACTTCGTTTGCAATAAGATTGAATTCAACTTCTTTTGCCGTTTTTTTAATTTTATTGTACCATGTAACTGTCGAATTTAAGTTAGTTATGTATTGTTGGAACATTTCATTCTTTTCCGCTAATTTTAAGACTGTCCCAGGAATATCCGGCTCGTCCATTAATTTTAAATAATGCACCTCTCTTAATATGGCACTCAACTAAAAAACATACTTTATTAAATTGTTCCAACCTTTGAATGTCATTTTTGGAACGAAGTTTTTTAACGCGGCTAACGGGTAGTGAGATTTAGTAGAAATCGTCACGGAACGAAATGCATCGGTGGTTCAGTGGTAGAATGCTCGCCTGCCGCGCGGGCGTCACGTGTTCGATTCCCGGCCGATGCATTCTATTTGTGCTTCTATCATTTAATACATAATTTTTTTAGTGAGTAAAACAAATCAAACTAAAAAGCGAAAAATAAATTATAGTTTAAAAAACCTAAAAAAACACGCTTTTAGAGTTAATCAATGAATGAATAAGTAAATAGCCTATTGTTTGAATATTGTTTTATTATTGCAATTAGGTTTTGAAAAATGGAAACCGCAGCAAATGTGTGTAGTATAGATTTAAAAAAAGTAAGTTGATAAAATTGTGTAACTTGATACAAGTATTTAGTGTTTACATTTGTTTATTGTACGTGTGATTTGAGTGTTTACTACTTATTTTACTGTTTAAATTATAGGGAGACAATAGTGAAATCAAGTGTATAGAGTCCAAAAGAGTATAGAAAGCGCAAACGTCAGAGTGCAAATAAAATACCGAAAACCAAAATCAGAATCAAAATAAAACGAGCGAGCCTTCCAGTAGTCGCATATGATGTGTAACATTTAACATCTCACCTTAGCAATAAGCAATTTTAAAATTATATTCTGAAAAAAATAAGTCAGGTATTATTTAAAATAATTTTTCATAACAAACAATAATTATTTTTAATGAAAATTGTATTTTATTTAATTGACACTAGGAGTGATAGAAATTAACCTCAAAATTTAAAAATGCTAAATACTGAAATATTTTATTCAAATAATTATTTATTATTACTTACTTAAATTTTTCATCAATGATCTGCACTTTATTGAGACTATCAACAGTAAATATTTATTTATATAGTTTACGCATATAACAGCAAACTTTATACACAACACTGTAACTTAAGTCCACAGCTGATGGCTGTCAGTACCGACCTCTCGGAAAATTGGTTGCTATCTGACGGCTAACTCTACCACCGCGCGCTCATTTGTCAAATCAAATAGCGCGCGCTTCCGTGAACTCCTGTTGCACACTTCCTGTTAAATTTTACAAAATCACTCCCACAAATTGCAAGTAAGCGAGATGAAAGATGTTACACATTACACTTCCGACCCATTTCTCGAAATCACTCCCACAAATTGCGATATTGAATGAAACTTTCTGATGTAATTCGTTTCTTTAGATTGCCTTAAAAAAATAATATAAAATAAAAATTGAAGTATACAGATTTAATTTCAAATTACGTTCGGAGTTGAAGAAAAAACGTAAGGAACTTCGTCCCTTACGGGGGTCTTCCGACCACACAAATTTTTATTTTTTTTTTTAAATATAAATTCAAGGTTGTCGGTTTGTTTACCTGCGGACTGAAATTCAAATGTAATTCTTTAGTTCTTGCATCTCTTCGTAGCAAATTTTCTTTTAGATTTCTCTCAATTTGCTCTGGTACAATTTCCGTCCATCCGAGAAACGTTTCTTTCGTAAATTGTCCAGCCATATTCAGAAACTTCTCTGCTCTAGCTATGAGCTCTTGTGATCGGTCGCTTTGAACAATACTGAAACAAAGATATGCCAGAAGTTATTTGACTGTAAGCAGATTCCTGAACACTAAAAGCCAACCAAGATATTGAAAACCTGCAATACCCTGTTTATTATATTAGAATGGGTTACAGAACTATTAGTCCACAAGGCTCTCGCCAGAGATCCGACGCAAGAGATCGGCTCGATAAAACGACCAGGTGGCTCTTTTACGGACTCTGGTAAGCAAACGTTAGAGACTCTCTAGCAGACCCTCCTTTCCGGAAGTCTGCTTCTGGGGGACCAGGAACAAATTCCGCTATCAATGGGATCGACATCACGACCTAAAAGGGAGAACTGGAGATATGTTTCAAAAGTGGTCACCCCAGCATCAGTACCATGGGTGTTGAACTATTTCTCTCCATACAAGTCTCCAGGGAAGGATAGTGTTTTTCCTGCCCTTATTAAGAAGGGCAGCGAAAGTTTACTACCTCTTCTGGTTAAACTATTCAGAGCGAGTCTAGCGTGGAGTTATATTCCGCAGGGCTGGTCAACGGCGAGAGTTGTTTATATGCGTAAAATGGGTACGGTGAACCATTCCCTACCTAAATCCTTCCGACCGATTAGCCTCACCTCCTTATTAGAATTATTAATAGACATATCAGAGAGAGGAATCTTAGGAAACATCACTTAAACCCCTATTAATATGACTACCAAACAGGCAAATCTACGGATTTAGCACTAAATAAACTAGTAGGAAAGATCAGCCATTCTGAGATCCAACAAGATAAATTCTATAGAATTGTATAGAATTGCATCGAATCCCTAGAGTACCTTGGTGCGAACAACAAGGTGACCCCACTGTGGATACCTGGGTACCAGGGGGTAGAGGAAAACGAAAAAGTCGACACCCTTGCAAAACAGGGTGCCGAATCTGCATTCACTGGACCAGAACCGGTTTTTGGAGTCACCACAAGTGCCGCTTAAACAATTTTTTCGGACTGGGTGGAGAGGAAAATACTCACATACTGGTCCTATATACCAGGGTTGACTCACTCGAAGGCGTTTTTACCTAAACCCTCGAGAAACACAACCAAACAGATCCTAGAATGGAGCAGAAATGACCTGCCAATTCTAACAAGACTGCTCACAGGACACTGTCGTGTAAGATACCACCTCGAAAGGATAGGTCTGAACCAACAAACGGACTGTTGGTTTTGCTGCGTGTAAGACGAAACTGCTGAACATATAATATGTTCTTGTCCCGGCTTGGGAAGAATAAGGTTCAACATATTTGGTTACACCAACCTAGAAGCTACCGATTTTAAAACAATCTCACCCTATACATCCATGGTCTTCGTGAAAAGGGCTGGATTGTGCGGTGAACGGTAACCTCTAGGGGTGAGCCACAATAGACCAGCAGAAGAACTAATGACGAACCGCAGCAAGTGGAGGCAGATTGTAAAGTCAGCGAAGACCCTCCCTGTGTTATAAGGTTATAGAGAGGGAGAGAGATTATGGAAAGGCATCCTCGTGGAAAATTCCCACTTTAATCATATCAAAACCATAAGGCAGACGCCCCTAACCATTGCTCACCGACGGACCGGGTGCAGAGAGAAGACAATAATAAAGTATTACCTTCAGAAATTGACGAGTACGATAGTATTACCATCTACTCCATCAAAAATCAAACTTTTTGTAAAACACAACAATAGTACTGTTATTTTTAATACTTTAATTACTCACGGATGTTGCAAAGCTTTAAAACTGCCAAGTGGTCCAGTAAGACGCAGACATAAGTTTCTGGTCCATCTCAATATCCCAGCCACCGGCGGCATATATTTGTCCAAAATAAAGTTACCGGTTGTTTGTTTATTTTGCATTTGATCGTCAAAAATAATCTAAAAAAATTAAAAATTAAATGGGCTTTGGTTCTTCAACATCCTTTAACTTAAAATTAAAAACAAAAAACACATCCAGCAAATATTCACAACCACAACGTCTAGTGATATTTTAAAAATATGTCTGTAAGTTTCTTAAAACTATGATGTGATAATTTTTTTAACATGGATTGGTATATATACAACAATTTATGTTTTTAAAAAAATCCCCGATTATTTACAACCTCTTGGCATCTTTTTTTTCTCTTCTTCTTGAGCTTTTTATGTCGTCCACTTCTGAACGTAAGCCTCTTCTAGTCTCCTCCATTCTCTCCTATCTTGTGCTAGCTGGTACCACCTTCTTCTTACAGTTTGCTTGATATCATCCAGCCACCTTTTTGGGGGTCTACCCACGCTTTGTTGATGTTTCCTAGGCCGCCAGTGAATTATTTTTAAAGACCATCGTTCTAAGTCTTGTCGTGCGACATGGCCAACGCATGCCCATTTCAGTTCCGCTATTTTTTTGGCTATACTTTTGTTCGTCGCCCTATTTCCTCGTTAGGCACCTTGTCCCTCAAACAAATTTCTAGCATTGCTCTTTCCATTGCTTTTTGGAGTCGGTTAATGGAGTTTTTGGTGAATGCCATGGTTTCTAGACCATATGTGGCCACAGGTTAGACACATGCATCATATACCTTGCATTTCAAATTAATTGGTATACTGGTGTTCTTCAATATGTGTCCTTATTTACCAAACGCCGCCCAAGTAGGTAATCCCTATTCTTCTAGTGATCTCTGTAGTCTGATTTTCTCTGTTTGTTGTATTAACATGACCGACGTACATATTTTGCAACGCCTTCAATTTGGTGATTCTCGATGGTTACCCGAGCATGGTCTTGGGGTGGAACTTCGCAGTTTTGGGGTTTGGGGTAATCGCCAAATACAACGCAGCATACTACTTCTATTTACGTCTCTATTTTCTGGTAGTAGTAATAACTAACCATAAATGTATGCAACACAATCAACTTTTATCGCTTTTTCTTGTCCCTTTTTTTTCTCGTTTATAAGTATAGAGGTGGAAACCTTACTGCAGTTGCCGTTATATTAATATTGCTATGATCGGTAAAATTATGTTGCAGTCTGTATATTTATAGATTTTTTGTTGACCATATTTTCTATAATTTATAATTTATAACTTACCTCCACCATTTTAATTTCGTTATCTAGCATATCCAAAATTTTTTCGTACTGATTTGTAAACTCTTCTTTTATTATTGGCCTATCAAGAACTGATCCTGCTATATTAATAAGCTAAAAAAAATCGCGTTTATAAAAGTCTGGCACCTGATGGATAATTTACAAAGCTAATTTCTAAGTATTCATATGTCTTCCTTAGTTTCCTGTTAAGCTGCAGATTGTGTATTGTTGTTGACCAACAAGTTAATGAATTTGTATCTTTGGGTTCAAGTTTACGAGAGATGGAAAGTATGACAGTGACATTGAGCGAAGGGTATTAGGTATTTAACAAATATTACCATTTTATTTTTAACCCAAATGTTCTGTTTATCTTTCAAAACAATATTAGGTTCTACGACTGGTTCTCAACGACCGAAAACTTGTGAAAATTAACAAATTTTTGCAAGTACGTGGCCTGAAATTATAAATTATTATTTTAAAAATGTTGCCATTGTTATATTAGTCTACTTGCCCGACGCCAGAGGCGCTCAAACGTTAACATGGGATTTGCTTTGTTAGAGGGATATATGCTGTGAGCGGCAGTATCTTCTCAAAGGCCGTTAGATACGGTCGATAATTCTAATCATTCACCGATCGAAGCGATCGGTTTTTCTATTAATCACGGCGTATAAATTATTTCATCGCTTGTTATTCTTTCAAGTTAATAAGGGTGAATTTACGTAAATAGGCAAACCATTAGTGGTACATGTGCATAGTGTATTATGAAGAAAGATTTATTGAGTGTCAAATAAAGTCCAGTGTTATCGAAGTTAATTATAATTTCCCTGTATACGAAAAAGAAAATCCAACCCTTCTCCGTACAAGACATGTTGTTCCAAAACAAATCAATACTTCTTAGCCTATTAAACAATAATATGTTTGGTTACCTTAAATATGCTTTCCAAATTATTACAATCTTCAAAAGCTTGACAAAGAATGGCCACCAACTTCATATCCATTTCGAATATCCTACGCTTAAAATCCCCAAAATCCTTTATAAACGAAGGATCATCCGGATCCAAAACATCGTAAGATTTTCCAGAAAATATCATAAAACTCTGCTGAAATTCAAGAAACACTTCGGTAACTCTCGCACTTAAAATGCGACCCTTAATACCGCCTATTTCAACTTTTTCTAATTTGTTAAACTCCAAAACCGTGTTAAAAAACCATTGAATCGTCTTTAAGCGTTCCAAAAATGCGTAGAATCTTTCGAAAACGAGATTCGGATGGAAATTCCACGGTTCTTGTCTTCCTTCTGAAAAATATATCGACAAATTTCGTTTGTACCTTTTGAAGATGGATACGAATTGGTTTAACGCCTTAACGCAACAAGTGACACGTTGCATTGCTTCGTCGATGTCGCTGTGGAAAAGCGTTGTTGGATCCAGGAATTTCTTGGCCTAAAATCGTTTGGAAAAAAATAACATGAAAAGTTTTAGGAACTACAAGGTTAATCTACACGTGGAATTGTTTAAACCTTTTTGCATACCTCTTGGATTAGTAAATTGCAAATCTGCTTCAACAGTATAATCAGCTTGGTTTGATCGAAGGATTTGCAATTAGTCCAAATCAAGCAGACGACGTGCATCAAGGGCGCTAGCAGCGTTGTATTTTCGCTAAAATCCGTCTCTTCTATAGCCTGGATGTGTTTCTTTAACGTTGTCAAATAAAGATCAATATCTTTTGCTTCGGAAAGAGCGATAACTGTGTTTTTAAATAGCAGTTTAAAGCAGTTAAAGTAAGCGCTGTTGGTCTTTTCTAATACTACTGCCATGCTCTTCACCTTGGGTTCTCTGAGTTGTTCGTAAATATTCTCCAGGTTTTTTAGGCGTTTATTCCAAAATTGCAATTCTAAAATAATAAAAATGTTTTTAATAATACAAAATTAACTTTTAAATAAAACACATAAATACTACCAAAGTTCACTGAACCTACAAAAGAAGCTCAAGTTTTCTGAGCATAAATTGTATAGAACAGTGATCACTGTTCTAACGATTCTCTAGTCATTCGGGTCTTTTTATAACAAAAATAAACAAAAAAATTTTTACTACATTTTATTGACAATTTTTTGTTTCTAATTAAATTAGTCTTGAGCCGTCCCTAAGCGCTGTCAGCCAACTCCTGTTTTGTTTAAATCGCAAACGGCGAAGAAGTGGTTACAAGATAGATAAAGGAATGCTTAGATTATTGTTTGGACACGTAGAAAGAATGAATGAAGGAAGATTGACGAAACAAATTTATAAGGCGAGTTTGAATGGACGGAAGTCGGTAGAGGTCGACCTCGGCGAATATATCTCCAGAGAAAATAGTCTAAAGGCGATAAATTGGGAGATCTGGCTGGCTACCTAATTGTGCCCCTTCTTCCAATCCACCTGTCTTGGAAAACTTCATTTAAGTAATTTCTAACAGCAACACTAAAGTGTGGTTATGCACCATCCTGCTGAAATCAAATTTCATTAAAATAATTACTAACTGCATTTCGTATTGCAGGAACTATCTTATTTATTAACAAATCTTATTACTTTGGTCCGTTCAAATTACCTTCTACAAAGAATGATCCAATAACAGTGGTGCCGATAATACCTGACCAAACATTAACTTTTAAAGGCTTTTGTGTTCTATGTTTTCGCATTCATGTAGGATCAGTATTACTCCAATATCTACAGTTGTGGCAATTAACTGTACCATTTAACATAAACTTGGCTTCGACGGAAAAGACTATCTTACTTGTAAAATTAGGATCTACATCTACCTTTTGCATTATCGTTTCACAAAATTTTATTCTGCGGTCATAATCATGCTCAGATAATTCTTGTAATAGCTCTACTTTAATTAATTAATAATAATAAACTAATAGAAGGGTAGTTTAATTTTAAATTTACTTACTGTTGGTACCGGATTAATAACGGATGATTTAAAATGTAAGATGGTGTAATAAACATAAATAGAGAGGTAGTTTAATTTTGAAATTACCAACTGTTGGTACCGGATTAACAAAGGATGGATTCAAAATGTAAGATGGTGTAATAAACATTAATAGAAAGGTAGTTTAATTTTGAACTTACCAACTGTTGGCACCGGATTAACAACGGATGGATTTAAAATGTAAGATGGTGTAATAAACATTAATAGAAAGGTAGTTTAATTTTGAACTTACCAACTGTTGGTACCGGATTAATAACGGATGGATTTAAAATGTAAGATGGTGTAATAAACATAAATAGAGAGGTAGTTTAATTTTGAAATTACCAACTGTTGGTACCGTATTAACAAAGGATGGATTCAAAATGTAAGATGGTGTAATAAACATTAATAGAAAGGTAGTTTAATTTTGAACTTACCAACTGTTGGCACCGGATTAACAACGGATGGATTTAAAATGTAAGATGGTGTAATAAACATTAATAGAAAGGTAGTTTAATTTTGAACTTACCAACTGTTGGTACCGGATTAACAGCGGACGGATTATTTTCTGAAGAATCATTCGCGAGCACATCGTTTATCTGTGTCGCCCATTTAATAACGACTCCCTCTATGGCACTTTTCAGATACAAATCGCATTCTTCTCCATTGGTTTCGATTAAAACTCGTTCGACTTCGAAAACTCTATCTACTCCGACTGGCATAGGTAGCACTGTTTGCCCGTTGACTTGCCCTTTTACTTGGTAAACGGTACTTTTAAGACTGTGAACGTGCTTGTGGACATCTTTGGCTATGACGGTTGGCCATCCTTCGTGGTTTTGCGGATTCGACAACAGAGGAACTAAGATCTAAATAAAACATGCGACAACGATAATAAATTATAAAATTTGGTTTAACAATATTAAATATTTCGTAGGAATTACTTGCATACTTGCAACTTATTTATTTTTTTATACTTTGTAAAAAGCCGGCCCAAATTAGCTCCACATAGAAAGACAAATCTAAAGACATATTTACACATATTACTTTAGATGTTCATCTTGAGCACGGACTGGTTTAACATCGAAAAAGGTGTGATGTGTGGCTTCGCCATGGCTGTTTAACTTATACAGTGTGTCCAATTAAGTCGGCATCATTTGGGAAACTTTTTTATTCTTGGTTTTATGAAAAAAATCGGCTGCTAACAGTACAGTAACTCCTCCCATTTGACAATTATTTGTTCCTAATATCTTGTAAAGATCTATTTAGGGCTTCAAAACCTCCTTTATTAGCCATAGTACTCTCATCCCAAACAATTAATTTCATTTTGCGAAGTACTTCTGCAATATTACTTTGTTTGGGTATATTGCAGAGTGGGAATTCGGTTGGTATCAAATCGAGATGAAGTTTAAACACGGAGTGTGCAGTCAAGGTATAAGGTAAGTTTTTTATTCAAATATCCAAGAACAAATAAAATTGAAATTTTGAATTCTAATCCGATTTAAATATTCATTTATATTTGACATTCCAATATTAAAGAGTATTGCATTGCATCAAGCTTTTATGTGAGTTCAACGTCTTTTGAATAAAATCGGATTGAGCTTTCAAATATGTGTCCAAATAAAATGTAATTTAAATCAAAAGCACTAAGGAGTATTGATATCAACTTCGATGCAAATCACCCCCAAAATAACTTTTTACCCCTTTTTAACCCCGTTAGGCGATCATTTTCAATAAAATACGAATTATGTTATTCATTAATTCTGTTAAAAAATGTTTATGCAAAATTTGAAGTAGACTGGACCAAGGAATCACGTTGTCCCATGCAAACTTTGCCCCTGTTTTAGCCCCTTAGTGGCAGAATTTCGCAAAATCCTTTCTTATCGGATGCCTACGTCATACAAAGAACACACCCTCCAAGTTTGAAGTCTCTACGATCAGCAGTTTAGGTTGTGCGTAGATCCCTCAGTCAGTCAGTCATTTAGGACAAAGCATTTTATATGTATAGATTATTCTTAATTTATTTTTGTTATCTGTACATTACTAGGTGCTTGAATAGCCTGTACATCTTGTGTACTTGGTGCAATAGTTCCACAATCGATATAATTGGTTTATGGTAGCTAAAATACATACGATACATACATTCTTGATTCGATCTCTAGTGTTACAGCCTTATGAATCGTTACGCATTTTCGTCTTGCTAGCTCGTGTGACGCGGCCTTGAATTTTTACTTCCAGCGCGCGTATAGAAGTTTTACTTTAAAAATGTTGATTCTAATATAAATACATTGATACTTTCCTATTTTTTTATCTTGCATGGATATAAAAATAAATTTATTCCTTATTTATTATTAATTTCATTCATGTAAAAACAAAAAATTTTCTACGTAGGTATAAATATAAGTTTATATCACTAGAGACTCGATTCGATTCGCACAATGCTGCCAGATCACTTCTTACTAATGCATCAGCTGGTCAAAGTTAGTAAATAAGTAATACTTTAAATTATTATATTTTTAAAACTAAATGGTAAAGTGTTACATTTTATTGTTTAATATATTGGGCAAATACATGTTTATATTGTCTTAGTTTTTTTTAAAATATGTCGAGTAATTGTCTTGAAATAGGTAACAGCAAATACGAGGGCAGTTTGATAAGAAAGTGACTTTTTGAATATCCCGCGCAGTTACTCCAAATGTAACAGTGCTGCCGTCAACTATAATCTATCAGTGGGCAACTTTTTAATTTTGAGCAAGCTACGTCGTGCAGTTGGTGTTTGATAGCCGTTCAAAGCAGACAACTTCGTAAATTTTTACGAAAATGGAAAAAAGTGAATTTCGTGTGCTGATTAAGCATTACTTTTTACGTAATCCATCATTGAAACTAAGGAAAGACTTAATAAATACTTCGGGGACTCGGCACCATCAATTTCAATGGTTAAAAAGTGGTTTACAGAGTTGCGTTGTGGTCGTACCAGCACTAGTGATGCCGAACGTCCAGGTCGCCTAAAAGAAGTGATCACGCCGGAAATCGTCGATAAAATCCATGAAATGATATTAGATGATCGGAGAATGAAAGTGCGTGAGTTGGCTCATGCTGTAGGTATCTCAACTGAACGGGTACATCATATTTTACACGAATATTTGGACATGAAAAAACTCTCTGCGAGATGGGTGCCGCGATTGCTCACACTCGACCATAAGCGCCATCGTGTGACTACTTCAAAAGAGTGTTTAGCGATGTTCAGCCGTAAACCGGACGAATTTTTGCGCCGTTTTGTTACTGTGGATGAAACATGGATCCATCACAACACGCCAGAGACCAAGGAACAATCGAAACAGTGGGTTTCTCGGGGTGAACTTGGACCAAAGAAGGCGAAACAGAGTCTGTCAGCCAACAAGGTCATGGCCACAGTTTTTTGGGATGTACGCGGTGTCATTCACATCGATTACCTCAAGAAAGGTAAAACGATCACTGGCGAATATTATTCAAAGCTTTTGAACAGATTCGACGTTGATTTGGAGCAAAAACGGCCGCATTTGCGAAGAAGAAAGTGCTGTTCCATCAAGACAATATACGTGTGCACACTTGTCTAGTCACGATGGCCAAAATCCACGAATTGGGATACGAACTGCTACCCCATCCAGCATATTCTCCAGATTTAGCCCCCTGCAACTATTTTCTGTTTCCAAACCTAAAGAAATGGCTGGGCGGTAAGAGATTTGAGTCGAATGAAGAAGTCATTACCGAAACAAACGCGTATTTTGAGAGCTTTGAAAAAACCTATTATTTGGAGGGAATAAAAAAAATTAGAAAAACGCTGGACTAAATGTATCGAGCTAAAAGGTGTTTATGTAGAAAAATAAAATGTTTATTTGCGGAAAAAATTTGTTTTATTCAAAAAGTCACTGACTTATCAAACCGCCCTCTTAGTTTGGTAGGCTCGGAGTTTTAGATGCATTATACGGGAATTGATCTTAAAAAATGTGAACTTTGACATCAAATATCTCGCGTTCTAGACAGCCAAAAAATATAAAGTTTTGAAATTAGATAGGCAGCAAACATTAGACATAAGCTGTAAAAAAAATGTTAAAAATCTGTCGAAAAGTGGGTTCACGCTGGAACTACCTTAAGTTATAATTTTAATTGATTTGTACCTAAAGTTTTTTTTGTGTATTAAGATTTCCTATTATTATGATGATTTGTCATGTTATAAAACCTTTTTCTTCTTTTTTATTATCTTTATAAAGCCCTATTTAAATCTCCTCGAAACAATTTATACTTTATTATCAGAATTTTTAAAAAAATATTTGAACCTTTTCTTGTACAAAATTTTTGTGTTGCTATTACTTTTTTTCAGACATGCTGTATATAAAAGTAAATGTGATTTTTTTTGTCAGGAATTGCATGTTTCTTTATCTTTATGATTTATTGATGTTACTTTTAGAAATCAATATCGCAATGCAATAAAATTCGCATTTTATTGACTTTGGAAATATAATTTAAAAACATTGGGTCTTTTCTAATACGTCCCCGCTTTTTCAATTTCTTTTCTATAGCCAACGGCTAAACCGATGTTGATAAAATTTTCAGCCAATCTTTAGATTAGCCCTGCGAATGATCGTGTGGAGTTTGGTAGCAACCCCGCATTTTCAACCCCGAAACGTGAACTTTTTCAACTTCTTTTCTATAGCCAACGGCTGGCACGATTTTAATAAAATTTTCAACCAACCTTTATATTAACCCAGCAAATAATCGTGTGGAGTTTGGTAGCAACCCCGCATTTTTAACTCCGCATTTTTAATCTAAACGTGAATCTAACTTATTTAATTGATTTCTTAAATTTAACAATAATAATTATTATTTTTGTGGTTTTTTATACTAATACAAAACATTTTCAAACTTCAGCAGGTACTGTTAGTGGTGTTAGGTTAAGACGTTAGGTTAGGTTAGAATAATTTTTTTACTTTTACTGCCTCAATTAATACCGATTATTATTAGCCCAACCTAATCTAACATCAACAATACCTGGTAAAGAACTTTAAAAATGCGGTGTTGCTACCAAACTTCACACTGTCATCCGTCGGACTAATCTAAAGATTGCCTGAACATTTCATCAAAATCGGTCCAGCCGCTATATTTTAATGTTAACGTGTCATTATTGCGCAGGGGCATGTTAATCTATTTTGTATCGTTCCAATTTTAGTATAAAAAAAAACTACAAAAAACCATCTAGCGATCATCATGGTAATTTGAACCTTTGAAATAGCTTCCCTGAAAAGGCCAGAAGTTATGGTACTAAACCAAAGTTCTCAAATTCTTTAACCAAGAGATTATCCTCTTGCCAGGTCCCCTCCGTCCTGGGACTCTAACCTGGATAACTAGCTATGGGAGCTCATAACGTTTCCCATTCCGCATTATGTAACCTAAGTACTCAAGCTTCCTAGTCTTGATCTTCTTTATGATCTCCATATCTTTACTTATTCTCTCGAGCACTCCAACATTTGTGACGTGGACCTATCCAAGATATTTTAAGTATTCGCCGATATAGCCACATCTCAAATACCTCAAGCTTTTCTGTGGAGTATTGAGTGAGTGTCCATGATTCTGCTCCATAAAGCAACACTGGAAACACGTAACAGCAAAGCATTCTTACTTTTTATGTTAGATTTAGGTCGTGGCTTTTAAAAGGGTTTGGGTAATTATTTACAAGTGGGGTCAACCCTATTTTTGGCCATTAAAAATAGATGAATTAATGAATCATCATCTTTTTTTTTAAATTCTATGTTTATACGGCGGATTTATGGTGATGAATACCCCATTTCTGGTAACAATATGGATGCTTGTTAAGTAAGAGAAAGAACTATTAGATGTATCCATCCGAAGTAACCAACTATGGACCGGTTTCGGGGTGTCATTAGCATAGTGCAGGTCTACCCCGACTGGACACATCAACAGCTTCGACTCCTACCAAGTATACATAAAGTGCTACACGAAAAGCGCCAGTCACGACATCTATACTTTTTAACAAGCACCACCCGTTGAATATCTTCTGCGAAGAAGTATTGTAATCTGCAAAATTTATAGAAAACTATAAATTATTATAGTAAACTATAAACATTTTTCGACAGCGTGAACAAAAAGAGAACAAAAAATGATATGGACGTGGGAACAATTGTATTCGACGCATAATTACGCAACTTAGAACTGATTAGATTTGCAGCAAAATCCGTTGAGCTGTTTTTTATAGAAAATAAGAAACTGAAATTTGCAATATAATAGCTCCCGCTTATGAAATGATATAAAAAAGTTTGAAAAAATACGATTGACATAAACGAAATATTGTTAATGACAATTATAATTTGTTATAAACAATTTGAAATTGTTTTTTATAATAATTTTATTAATATTTTTTAAATATTAGTAGTCATTCTTATGCGATCTTAATTTTTTCAGAAAAAAATATAAACGTTTCAAGAAATCTCTCACCTCATCTACAAGTGACGCCAACTGATCAATAATTTTTGGAGAAAGGTCCCCTGGAATGATTGTTTCGGACGGAGTTATTTTGCTAACAGGAACAGGTGCTTTTTTTATAAAGTAAACACCTGAAATTCAAAAGAATACTTTAACAGAACGATCAAAGGAGATACAAAATTGATATTTTTACAAATGATGTAAATTATATTTTGTTTTGTATCGTATCGACGTCAATTCTATAAATTTTAGAACTCATTTAAGAATGAAAACAAAAATACCATCCAGAGAAGATTGGGTAAAGAAAACACCATTGACCAGCGTAGGAGTGAAACTATGGTACACTGACGGATCAGGATACCAAGGACGCTACGGGGCAGGTGTGTTTGGAGCATCCTGCAACCACAGGGAAAGAATATTTATATTACAAAGCATGTCCATTTCTTATATTTTTTTACTGCATAAATGTTTTGTTTACAAATTATTGTGAATCTATTTCTCTTTGAGAAACTTTACTTTATCTAAATTAGCCAAATTCAGAACTAACCCTCATCTTTACCAGCGCTACATTTAGGTAGGCACTTTTTTTAAAAGTCCCTTATCTCTACCGGAAGCAGATTAACCAGTAGAGTAGGCTGCAGTCTAGGGCGGCAGACTTTAGGGGCGGCAAATTTAGTGGAACCGTACAAGATTCAGTAACAACCCAGTGGAACAATGGTACATCTTCTCTGCCACTGCCCTGCCCTAGGCAAAAAACGGCATTCTATACTGGGGCAACTGAACTTTGATGACTTATTTGATCTCAGCTCATTTAGCATTAAAGACCTCACACTTATTATTAAAAGTTCCAACTGTTTATTACGGTAGAGAGGTAAGGCACCGCCGTCCAACACGGTATCATAATGGGCCAAAAGACCTAAGTGGGTTCCATCCGAACCGCCGTTTTAACCTAACCTAACCTAACAACCCAGTGGAGGAAACGCACATGTGGTGAAATGACTAAACAGCCATGGATCACTAGCGCAATAAGATTCAGAAGTCTTGCATGGGCAGGTCACGTAGTCAAAACGGAGAATAGGGATATTGGGACCGTTTATAGAGGCAGACCAAATGCAAGAACTCCACCAAGACGACCTAGACAAAGGTGGAAAGATAATGTACAGAGAGACACCAATATGATGGAAATACAAAATTGGAAAGAAGTAGCAAGAGATAGGACTAGATGAAGGGCGGTGGTCGAGGAGGTTAAAACGCTAAAAGTGTTGTTTGGCCACGTTAAGTAAGTAGGTTTTGTTAAGTGAATGTTTATCTTACTTTCCTTTTTTATTTCTTGATGATTTACAAAAAATTGGCAATATGTACGAAACAATATATTTTTTCCAAATTCAACAACTTACCTTTGCTTTTTAGTTGTGCTAGTGGAAAGCCATTTGCTGCGACTAATTGTGCAGATTGTGTTAACACGATTACAAGTAATACGGGATGAGGTCTTTCTAGGAATTTTTTTACCACTGCTTTGTGGTCCTCTGTATTCATCATTCGGCTCCATTTTTCCGGCTTTAGTTTCAGCGTTTTTTGAACGTAGCTGCCTAAGAAGTCCAGCCTGTTGTCGACTTGAGGAACCGCCGGTGCTTCCATGAATTATTCTATCCAAAACGTTGATTAAACTGAATAAAAATGGAATTCGGGTGAAATAAAATTTTGACATAGTTGAGGAATAATTATTAAAACAAACTGAAAACAATACACAATATTCAACTTTAAAGTTTTGAAATAGTAGTATTACTAAAAGTGGTTGGAAAATTTTTATTCTTACCGGTTTCCTATAGGTATAGTCAGTAAAAATAGATTTAAATTACCATTTAAAAATCAAGCCTGCATTTTTTAATGTGAGTTCATTTTGACATACATTTTAAGTATTCATAGTTAAAAAATGGTAAATTATTCTTTTCAGGGGCTAAAAAAAACATTAAAAACTACCCCCAAAGTTACTTTTTTAAAAATATCTCAAAAATGTAAAAAGATACGAGAAAAAATTTTAAAAAAATGTAGATATTAAAATTGCCTATAAAATGTGCAAACTTCACTTTTAGCATAATAGAAACCGAGATATCTGCAATAAACCATTGTAAAATGTAAACCAATGTAAAATGTTAATTTTTTTAATCGCAAGTATTTCAAGTAATATTGAAGACAATTTTTTTTTTATTTATTTTATAAAATTTATATATTTGTTGATGTAATTCTATAAGTTAGGTTAATTTTAAAAATAGTAGTGCGTAGTCTTCGTTAGCCGACCAGCGAAGACTACGCATTAAAAATGCCAAGTGAGACCTTGGCGAAACGTCTGCAAAATTCCAATCGGATTCTAACTAACGAACGGATGCAATACCGGATCGATATTTCATCTCATATATATTTATATTTAGGAAGAAAAAATAAGATCAATCTGGATTTTCTTCAATCAATGGTTTTTTAAGTTATTATTTTTTTTAATAAAAAAGAGCCATACACTTAATAAACTGCGGCTCCTAATGAACTGAAAAACTTCTTTTTATTCAAATTAAAAATAAGCAAGACAAGCCTATAATTTCTATGATAGAGTATCATTGGATTTAATTATTAATATTTTATGTTAACAACCATTTTGTATATCATCAATTTATAAGTTTATAAATAATTGTAAATTTATAAAACCTAATAAGATAATATTTATACATAAAAAATTTATACGCGAAATTTTTTTTTTGCAAATTACCTTAATCAAAATTTATAATAGGTGTCTGATGACACCACACGGCTTGTTCATAGTAGTAAAATAATTACCTATTATTTCTTTTTTCCGCTACCTCTGAAGATCTCGATATCTACGGGTTCTCATATTTTTTACATATAAATATATTACAAATACATCTTATTGACCCTTTGCTGTTTCTATAACGAAAAGTAATTAAAAAAAAGAATATCATCAGCAGGGGCGGATTCAAGTGGGGCCATGGTTCCCTCCTCGTGGACCCAATAAATATAAAAATGTTGTTACCCTGATATACTTAAACAGTTTTGACAATTTTTGAGGGAAATAATGAAATTATCTTTCAGAAGATCGTGTCTAAAATGTATATATGGAAAGAGATGTGTAATACCCAGCAAAATACACCAGACAATGGTATAACTGCTCCGAAGAAATGTGATAGGAATATGAATATGTTCCCTAGCATAAACATCCTGCTGGAACTATTATGTTGCCTGTCTGTAAGTGTTGCGTCTTCTGAAAGGAATTTTTCGACACTCAGAAGGCTGAAAGATTGGATAAGATCTAGAATGGTTGAAGACAGGTTTAATGGATTAGCATTAATGCATATTCACAGGGCCATTTGCGGCAGTCTGAATGTAGTTGATATCATCTAAAGATACGCTAGTCAAAAGAATAGGAGACTGGAAATGGTTATTTAGTTTTTAATATTTGATTTTTTGTTTTTTATATTTGGTTGTTTTATTGGTTTTTGAACAAAAATATTTTTTTATTTACTTTTTTCTGACCAAGTTTTCTTATAAAATAAATGTATACATATATTTATAAATTATATCGAATAGTTTTAACTTGCTTTTTTCTACGAAAATTTTGACACTTAAAAAGAAACTAAATATGATATCCTGTTTACTAAAATCAATCTTTGTATAAAAAAGCACTCGGCTATGACTCAGTAGGCAGTAGGTACCAACAAAAAAATCCGTTATTTTGCTAACCTATGATGACCCCCTGACTTTCTATATGCTCCTCCCTCAAACATCGCCTGTATCCGCCCCTGATCGTCAGGGAAATCTGAAATAACATAATAAAGACGAAAATGAAAATAAACTCAAAAAAAGAACCGAAATTCTTGAATATCTAAAACGATTTTATGAAGACCTATACTCAACAAAAGTGGCAGAGAAACGTCGCGATAAAACAAATAGAAGAACAAAATTAACTAAGCACCACACAGAGGATCTACCACAAATAAGCAAATATGAAATTAAAACTTTATTCAAGAAAATGAAAAATAACAAAGCACCAGGTCCGGATGATATAATAATCTAATATATCAAGATGGGAGGCCCAAAACTATTGGGATATCTAGAAAAAAATTTTAATTACTGCTTAGATAAAGGTGAAATCCCTCAAGCATGGAAAAACCCGAACGTGATAATCCTCTATAAGAAAGGAGACAAGGAAGATATTAAAAACTACAGGCCGATCTCACTGCTTTCTCATACCTACAAGCTCCTGACAAGAATAATTACTAACAGGGTTACCAACAACCTTGACGAATTCCAGCCAGTGGAACAAGCCGGTTTTCGTGGGGGGTACAGTACGATTGATCATGTTCACACATTACGGTAAATAATAGAAAAATAACTGGAATATAATCAACAGGTCTTCCTCGCTTTTATCGACTTTGAAAAAGCTTTCGATACACTTGAAAAATGGGCTTTTCTAAATTCCTTAAAGAGATGCCGTATCGATAGTCGATATATACAGCTGATCAACGCTATCTACCACGATGCGACCGTGACAGCCCAAGTCTTCGGAGGAACTGATCCAATTAATTTATGGAGAGGCGTGAGACAGGGAGATACGATATCCCCTAAAATATTCACAACAGCTCTGGAGGATATCTTTTAGACACTTGAATGGGAGGCCAAGGGTGTTAACATTAATGGAGAACAATTAAATAACCTTCGCTTTGCAGACGATAATGTACTTCTTGCCGAGAGTATGGATAATTAAAAGACCATTCTACAGCAGCCGCAAAAAGCTACGGCCTAGAAATGAACGCAGCAAAAAATGTCTAATTCCAATAATATTACAGATGTTGACCTTGCCAACAACAGTAAAATTAAAGTCGTAGACGAATACGTGTACCTCAGACAAAAAATATCCTTCAAAAAGGACAGTCAGAAAGCGGAATCTCCTGAAGAATTCAGTTTGGATGGACAGCATACGCCGCAGAAACATTAAGCCTTAATGAGGGGACCATGGAGTGTTTAAGGATTACTTAAAGAAAAGTGGAGAGGAAAAAGCTAGGATTACGACTGCAAGACCGAAAGACAATCGAATGGATTAGACAAAAGATAAAAGTGATGGACATTGCAGAACGGGTAGCAAGGCTAAAATGGAATGGGCTGGCCATTTTATAGGGACAGATGATAATGGATGGACCAGGAAGACAACTGAGTAGAAGCGCAGAATAACTAAAAGGAACCCAGGACGACCAAGATCAAGGTGGAAAGATGACAGGTACCCAATGGATGAGTCAGACGACCATGGCAACAAATTGGAGAGGCTTATGTCCAAAGATGGACTGAGGGAAGCTAAGATAATGATGATGATGATGATACAGTAATACTTAATCTACTTGATTGATATGAAATTGATAATATGGTGACCACACTAAAGAGTCGTATTGAATAGCCGAATATACTAATGATAACGTTCTAAAAGCCATTACAGATCATTTTTTTGTATTTCTAGAGATAAAACCTAAGGAATGAAAAGATTTGCTGACTACGGAGTAAATATAACGTGTGAAATTTAATTGATGAGCAAATATAATTCCCAAATCGCGAATTTTAAAAACCCGTTTTCAATTTGATAGTCGAATTAAATAGGATTATTGGACCTAGAAAATGAGATACAATAACACCTATCAACATTGAGTGACATTCGTTATTTTGTGACCAATTTATCAATGTGTTCTAATCGCGGATTGAAGGTTTTCGCATTCCTTACCAACCTAATTCAGAACTATTTTTAATTGCATTTAAAAAATAATTGTTACATTCACCAATCTTAATCAGCAAGATTTATTATTGCACCTAATTTTTTAAACATATAACATTTATTGGACAATATTTAAAAGAAATGTCATTAAATTAATAAGATTTGAGTGGAACAAGAAAAAAGATAAGAACAACATTAAATAAATCTCCATATAGCGAAGCCAACAAAGATTAAAAAAAATTAATATGGACATCATCATCAACGGCTGATAAATACGTAGGTGTGGAAATGAAGTAGATAAGTAAAATTTAAGAACAGTAACAAAAATATAGAAATGCAGCAAGTAAACAAATTATTTTGTTTAAACTGTTTTTGATGATAATTTAATAAGTGATAAAATTCAAAAATATACTCATGCAAAGTTATTAAATGTACCTTTATTAATAGTGTCCAATTATTTTAACAAAACGCTCATAATCCGCCAAAATGTATCCCATATTCAGAAACAAAGTAGGTTAACAACTAACGATTCAAATTTTCTGGATGTTTATAGAATAGTGACATATATCATGCCACAATCACGTTATAATATTCGCGTGGTCTCTTCCAGACGTTCCATGGGCGTTATGAAAGCAAAAGGGGACACCTTTTTTTAACGTATTTATTTTTTTACTTTTATCAACGCTTTCATACATGCTCTTCGGTTGCTGGCACTCTTGACCTGGCCTTTCTTTGGAACAATTTTTATCTGATCGAGGTATGTTCGCTTAAGTCGACCTCTACCGACTTGCCCATTTACACACGCCTTATAAATCTGTTTCGTAAATTTTCTATCATCCATCCTCTCTACGTGTACGAACTATCTAAGCATTCCTTTATCTATCTTTGTTACTACATCTTTTTTACACCACAGCGTTCCCTTATCAAACTATTTCTTACTGTATCCATCACAGTCACTCCAGCTATACTTCTTAGAATACTCATCTCCTCAGCGTTGATCCTACTTTCATGTTTCTTTATTTAGTACCATATATAAGTGTAAGGACCAGCACTCATCTATTTCCAGCCAGTCTTGCCTTTTTTAAAACGTTTTAGCTGCTCATAAAGTTATGCATAGCCCCATTCATTTGTTTTCCTGCCAACAATCATTGGTTGATATAACAGTCATACTTTGCATCCCTTTTAACCTCTGGAGTGGTAGCGTACCAGACGACTGGTGCAAGGCCGTTATCGTGCCGCTTTACAAGGGGAAAAGGTTCGCAACAGGACTGTAAGAACTACCGAGATATTAGTTTACTCAGCATAGTCGGCAAACTGGATGCAAAGATATTGATTAAAAGAGTGACGAATGAAATTGAGGTGATATGGGATGTGCAAGCAGAATTTAGAAGAGGAGAGAGATCAGTATGAATCAGGTCTTTTTATTACGAGCTATAGTCGAAAAATTCTTAGCTAGAAGTCAAGTCCATTGCGCTTTTATAGATTTGGAAAAGGGCCTATGACAGAGTGGGGAGGAGTGAATTGTGATCGACATTGTCTATGTATGGGGTGAGCGGTAGTTTAATACAAGCACTGAAATCACTTTACGAGGATTCCACTGCTTGTGTCAGGATAAACGGAACTTACACGGACTGGTTTAACATACAAAAAGGTGTGAGTATAACTTATACATAGATGATTGTTTAAAAGATTTGAAAGAGAGTTCATATGGATTAAAAATGAATGATTTGATCGTCAAATGCCTTCTTTACACTGATGATCAAGTCATATTAGCGTTATCTGAAGAGGAATTACAGGCGATGGTTAATGTAATGCATGATGCCCTGAATATTAAAGGGATGAAAATAAATGCAAGCAAAACGAAAGTAATGGTTTTTGAATAAGAAGAAAACATGACAAACTGTGAAGTTCTGATTAAGGGAGAAAGAGAGGAACAAGTAGATGAGTTTGTATACTTGGGTTCAAAGTTTACGAGAGATGAAAAGTATGACAGTGACATAGAGCGAAGGGTGTTGGCAGGAAAACATATGAATGGGGCACTGTATAACTTATTGAACAGCCGAAAAGTGACAAAAAAGGTACGTCTGGCTGTACATAGAGGAGTGTTGGTTTCTACATATGGTAGTGAATGTTGGGTTTGGCAAAATAAGCATGAAAATAGGATTATTGCTGCGGAGATGAGTAGAGAATTATAACCGGAGCAACTCGGTTGGATAAAGTAAAGAATAGTGAGATAAGAGTAAAAGAAGAAGTGGTTACAAAGATAGATAAAGGAATGCTTAGATGGTTTGGACACGTAGAAAGGATGGATGAAGGAAGATTGACGAAACAAATTTATAAGGCGAGTAAGAATGGACAACTCGGTAGAGGTCGACTTCGGCGAACATATCTCGATCAGATCAATATTGTCTTGAAGAAAGGCCAGGTCAAGAGTATTAACAACCAACGAGCAAGTATGAGAGCACTGATGAAAGTAGAGGAAGCAAAATATGTGGGTAATACGGTGAAAGGAAGTGGTCTATGTATTATCTTTGTTTGTAAAAAAATTTCTGACGTGTCACGTTTTGTAGATAAAGATATATTTTAAAATGTGTAAAAAAACCAAGGAAGCAAAACTTTTTCTATTTTTAGTTTTAATATTTACCTTGTTGCTGTACAAGTAGTATTTAGTTATTTGACAATTGACAACTTTTTGTTGTTAAATTAACATAATTCCGATTTTACAGCAAGTACGCCACTGAGTTGCTTATAATTCTAACTAATCCGCCAAACCGTACCAAGACACGATCCTCCTTACATCAAATGACAAAGATATAAATAAGATTATAAAGGATGTCGCATTGATTTTTTTTAAAGCAACAGAGGGCGTTTTACCTTTTGGGGTGATTCTTATTTTAATTGGTGTTTAATGGAAAATCAGACTAATTGTGTTTTATGAATTTGACGATTAGTTTTCCATTAACGCTGAAAATTATCGAATGCCATGCGATTTAATTAAATGGGACAATGGTTTTAAAACTTGGTACCTAATAAATATTAATAATTAGTTATTAATTTGATGCACATTGGTGCATATTTATATTAAAAACATTGTCAGTAAAATTTTATGTATGTGACGAGTTACGTGGGTTAGGGAAAATGCAATAAGCATTTAATTATTCTTAAAAAAATAAAACCCATTAAAATCGGACTAAGCTGACTACGATGCATTTTCTGCTTTTATATACGTACCCGATCTTTTTAATAGACTACATCACAAGTTGAAAACGGTGAAAAATAAAAATAAAATTTCTTAAAATGTGTGTGATAGCTCATTAAATACGGAATGACGCATAAAAAAATGTATTTCAACCGTTTTTCAGCACATAAAAAATTGCAATTGTTGTAAACAAATAAAGATGAAAAAAAAGTATTTAGTTTGGTGCGTATAAGGCGCGGCGCCTCAAAAGCAAGTACATCATGTTAAATAATTTTTTTTTGGTATCAGGTCTTCTTCTTTGAATAGCCCTTTCCCATTTTATTTGGGGTCGTCCCTCCTTATCATGCGTCTCCAAGCAGCTCGGTCCTAGGTAGTCTCTTTGTTGACTTGGGCTGCTTTAAGGTTCTTATTTACTACGAACGAAGCCATAAAAGATCGAAATATGCAGGGCAGACAAGCAATCTCTATGCTTAATGGTATTCTTTTGGACCAGCGCATTTCAAAAGAAAACAAAAAAAGGATTTATAATTCTATCGCAAAAGCATAGTAACATATGGTAGTGAAGTATGGCAGCTCAAAGAGAAAACAGAAAAGATACTTACAGCTACAGAGATGGATTTTTGGAGAAGGTCAGCTGGAAGATCGAGACTGGAGAAGGTGATAAATGAAAGAATTAGACAAATAATGGTTGTAAAACACACCTTAGTAGATGATATTTGAACAAAACTGCTAATTTGGTATGGCCACGTACAACGCATGACCGAGGAAATATTACCAAAACAGATTCTAGAATGGTCACCACGGGGAAGAAGAAAAAGGAGAAGATCCAGAAAAAGCTTGAGAAAAGTCATCAATAAAGAAATGGAAAGGAGAGAGCTAAAAGATAATATGTGTGGTGACAGAGATCTGTGGCGGTTAGGTGTCGGAAAGCGACGGAGAACGCTGTAAACCGATGAATATATGTATATATTTACTACGGATATTCATGTGATTCGAGGTCTTCCTCGTCCTCGGGGTTTAGTTTCGATATTTAGCACTTTTCTGGTCATGTGGTTGGATGGTCGCCTCATCACGTGTCCATACTACCGCAGACGGCTCTCCTGCAGTTTATCTGGGATATATCTCACTGTGAAGATGCCTCTTATGTGTGTGTTTCTGACATGATCCAGCCTTCGGGCATTTGGCTGTCGCGTAGCACGCCGGATAGTTCTCTCCATTTCATCCACCCGGTATTTATGCGATGGGTGTCTATTGATCCATCTTAACTGATGGCTGATCCTAGGTACTTGAAATGGTCCACTTCTTTTAGCTGGGTGTTCTGCCGACAGATGGTGTGTTTGCTGTTGACGCCACTAAAGTTGCAATGCATGTACTCGGTCTTCTTTCTGCTTATTCGCAGACCTGATGTTTCCAGAGCTTCCCTTCACTTTTCTAAAATCTGCTGTAGATTGTTCACATCTTTACTGATGATGACGATGATTGGTTGTTCCATGGCGGCGCTCGTTGCAGATTTGAGGTGAGACCAACCTTTTCATCAAATTCATCGCTTGTTCCGGCCGGACTTCGCACTTTGGTCGATACTTGGTGGTACATATCTTTGACAGTCATTATGTAATGCTCGGGGATACTCTGGGCTCTTAGAGCGTGCTAAATTAATTCTCTCGGTACCCGGTCGAAAGCTTTTTCTGGTCGATGAACATCATGTATCAGTCTGTTTTGTTATCTCTGCACTTTTCCATCAGTGTTCTGACCGAATGTAAGGCATCAGTTGTAGATCTATCGGCGAAGAATCCGCATTGGTTTCCAGTGATGCTAGTTATTTTAAATAGCTTTTTGTTAAAGTCTCTTTCCCATATTTTGATGAAATGTGAGATTAGCTTTATAGTTCTGTAGTTGCCGCAGAGTCTTATATTACCTTTATTTTTATAGAAAGAGATGAGAAAGGGAATTTCATCAGCCAGTAACTGGTTGAAAAGTTTCGTCAGAAACAGTACGCTGGTATATCCTATTCGCTTCCAGAATTTGGCAGGGATATCGTCAGGACCAGAGGCTTTGTTATTTGCCATTCGTTTGATTGTCAGAGTTATCTATTCAGGCTTTATACATGGGCCTTCTGTAGCAGGGATATCATGTGGTGCCTCAGTGGGGAGTAACTCGTTTAGCAATTCTGTGTAGTATTCTTTTCAGCGTTTCTAATGTCTTCGTTTGCTGTTCTGTTAGTAGTTTTCCTTGTTTATTTTTGATATATTTGTTTGTGGCAATATCCCTACTATTTTGGTGTTTGAGTTTTGCCAACCTAAAGATTTCTTTATAGTTTGAGGCAGTTTTAAGTTTAGCATAGAAATCATCCCTAGCGGTTGCCTTGGCCAGTGCAAAGGATCGTTTTGCGATTTTCTTAGCAATTTTGTAAGCTTGGAGGTCAGCCTCCGATTGTACTTGAGTGAGTCTCAAAGCTACTTCTGTTGCACTGTACTTGGCTTTCAGGCGCCGCGCGGTCACTTCACCGGCCGCTCCGAGCCTTATTTACAGCGTTAAATTTAAATTATAAACTTTTTTATTGGAAATTTCCTCTTTACAATTTTTTGATTTATTATTTGTTAAATTATTAATAGTTTATGAGTCGTAAGTGAAAAACTAAATACTTCTTTTTCATTTTTATTTTTTAATAACTTTTGCAATTTTTTATGTGCCGAAAAACGGTTAAAATACATTTTTCTAGGCGTCATTCCGGATGCAATAAGCTATCGTACATGTTTATAGGAGCTTTATCTTTATCTTTCATCATTTTCAACTTCTGATTTAGACATTCTAGACTACAAATGCATCTAGAGTGAATAAAGGTCGATCTTTACAATTGAAATCAAAGACCATGGATGACGTGCAGCTCGTAGCCACTTTTTGGCATTGGTGATTTGGGTGACGTGCACGTTACGTCAAAGATCGAGATGTAAAACGTGCACGGGGTATAGTAAATGTTATATCTTTTATAATGAATTTTGAAAATGAGCACCTTTATTTTTATTAATATTTGTTGTTTATTGATATTTTCCTCCTCAGTAGGCCTTAATTTACTGTTGCGAGGTCATGGTAAAAAGAAGAATGTTGTGTAGATTAATACTGATGTTTTAAATAATAAATATTCACAACAAAATATAGATAGAATACAAATATTTAAGATCCTCTACTTTTTAACTTGATGATCAGACTTCAGTCGCTTCCTTAAGAAATGCAGAGTGGACCAAAAGTCTGGAAACGGACAATTATCTCGTAAATTACTCGTCCGAATTATACAAAATTTGGGATAAGCCCAGTTTATGATACAGAGATTCCAGATAAGACATTTGCAATGCTGTCAGATTTGCCGTTTCTCTGATATTATAAGTCACTTTGGTTTTTTAAATACATCACCCTGTATATTCAGTCATTATTGGAATCTCCTCTTTAATACGAGTTTAGCCACATGTGTCACTCATGATTTTATGTAGTCTTAAAGATCTTAAATAAATAAAACAGAAGTGTGGCAATGCCTAATTGTATTAATAATTTTTTAATACAAACAATTTTCATTAAACGTAACAATTAAAAGATTACAACATTTTTAACATAATGATTACTTAATCTAGTGTTCAAAATGTGCTCCATTTGTAAGTTGACAGTACCTACCCTAATCGATGATAGAATGCGTCTACCACACATCTCCATGATAGTTTAGACCTTGACTAGACCTTTTAGACATAAAACCATAATTGTTACATATGTACATATGGCTGAACTCGTATTGAAGAGGAGTTTCTATTAATGACTGAATATACAAGGTGATGTATTTAAAAACCCCAAAGTGACTAATAATATCAGAGAAACGGCAAATCTGACAACATTGCAAATGTCAAATCTGGCTTGTCTCAAATTTTTTACAATTTGGACTAGCAGATAATTGTCCGTTTCCAGACTTTTCGTCCACTATGTACAAACCTACTAAAGGTCGTAGCGTAGTGGCGACCACGCCCCACTCACATGATAGCTTACCATAGCTAACCATGTATAAATGTTGTATAATATATATGTCATAGCAACAGTGCCTTTTCAATCCCGAGGGATTATGGCTAGTACTCAAAGTGCTTTAATGCATCCATTTAATGACGTGATTTAGTCTTTCTTTACCGGCGTGTGTCGTTTGTCTGTTTTGGCATCTTTTTCTTACATTTTCCAATCTTCATTTTTTTATATTGCTACACTTGTTCCCACCACCTGCTTCTCGGTCTTCCTATTGCTCTTGTCCTTGGAGGATTTTAGATTCTTATTCTATTTTTAAATTTTGTTGCTGTCCCTTTCATATGTCTCATTCATTCGATTCTTCTTGCCTTTATTTCTTCTTCTTCTAGGTGCCATGACCGTTTAACGATCGTTGGCGATCATTCTGGCTATAATATTTGCCATCATTATTTTGTTGGTAGCCGCTCGGAAAAGTTGTATACTGGTGAGACCAAACCACTGTCTGAGATTTTTGAGCCAGGAAGTTCTTCGTCTGCCGAGGCGTCTCTTACTATTAATCTTACCCTGTATTATAAGATGTAGAATGCCATACTTTTTTGGGTGTCTCATGATATGTCCGAAATATTCAAGTTTTCGTTGTTTTACAATATTTACCACTTCTGTATCTTTATGCATTCTTCTAAGCACCTCCTCGTTTGTGATCTTTTCCACCCAACTTATTCTTAGCATTCTCCTGTACAACCACATCTCGAAAGCTTGTAGACATTTGAGCGTGGCTTCTGTTAGTATCCAGCTCTCGACTACATACTGTTACAACTTTTTTAGTTCTATCTTGGGTTCGGCGATTAAAACTCTTGATCGAATAACAAAACAATGTTTATTTCAATACTATAAATTCTATTTTCATTAACCACTTAGATAATCACTTAGCTATACAACTTTTACAACTCTATATAACTATTTACATTTATTAATTCATAAACACATAAGCCGATACTGTTCTTGTTATGATCGTTTCCCCTTTTATATATCCATATCACGATTCTAGATCATTCCAATTATTTCTCCAAAGTTCGACGTGGCTTCGAGATGGTTGCTCGACCTTTCCGGACCCCTTAGGCGGCCGACAAAGGAAAGCGGTCGAATACGGACCCTCGGCGCGGTCGATTTCTCGGTTGCTGATAGGACCGGATTTGTAACAATACAAAAGGACTGAAAAGACAAATGCTCTAACCATCCTCATTCGCAGGGCAATCGATAGATCCTCGTTTATTCGTTTATTCTGCAACCAGGGTAGCATTGTGTTTCGTTGAAGTAGACACTAGCAACTTGATTATGAATTCCTTTGCCTATTAGCATGTATTTGGTTTTGCCGTGTTTATTTTCAAACTAAATACTTCGCAAACTTCAGTCACCCTATTAATAAGTCTCAGTAGGTCATCGATGGACTGCGCGAGTAATACGGTGTCATCCGCGTATCTTATGTTGTTGAGAGTTTGTCCATTTATCGCCTTTATTTACCTGATTATATTGTCACCACGTAATTTTTTTGTATTTTTCTGCTCTTTTCCATAGCTTGTTACGTTTGGTCCAAGAATTTACTCAACATTTTTGTTTACAGTTTTTTAAATTATAAATCTTATTAAGCATGTAGACTTTGAAAATGATCATTTTAAAATTCACAAAAAAATAAGCATAACCTTTTCTGACAAAAGCGTTGCACCACTGCTTTTGGGTTTCGATGAAGAAGTGCCATTTTAAATATTCACACTGTATAAAAGTATGCCTTTTTGTTTATGAATTGAATTTACAAAACTTCCATTATTTGTAAAACTATAAGTTTCACTGCTACTTGGTTACATGGCGTGTCTTTCAAGTTAAAACGACTGAAAAACATATGACGTGAACTTTAAATAAAACTAACTATTCTTAAAAAAAATTTTAAACATTTATTTACAAATTTTATTTAATATTATTAATAGAAACGATATACAGAGTACAAAATCATGTTTAGAATAATTAAACATCAAGATAATTAAATAATAAAACTTATTATGGTATTTTATTAAAATTACTTTTTTTTGGGTACAATATTGGCAAATGCTTTATGAAGTAATTATATATACAGTTGTTAAGGATTTAAAACTTTGACTAGATCTTTGTTTAACAATCACATTTCATAAATTATTTAACAAGTAAATTAAGGAGCGCTTTAACCTGTTCGTGTGAGGAGCCACTGACGAAAGAGTAATACAATAGACCCAAGCTGCTCGCAGTGTCACAGGGATGTCAAGAGCTAACCCGGTCTCTTGCTCATCAACCAACTAACCAAGCAGCGCTTTAATTAAACGCAGTGCTGCGCGACTCAAGTTCAACCGCGGCAAATATATTTGCTTTGTGCACTAGCCAACTCAGTCGCGTTTAGCGAACAGCTGCTGATCTAGGGTTTGTTATACATCTTTTACACATCAATCATATGTACTGTAGGTGCGTATTCATAATAGCACAGACGGGAACGAGGCAAGGCGAGGCTGAACGAAAGCCTCGCTTGTATTTTTTTTTCGGTTGCGAACGAAGTCTACCGCAGCAACGAACGAGGCACTTATCCATTTGTGCGAAAGAGGCGTTCGAGCTGCATGCATTTTACCGCGCCTCGATGACACGTCCACATATGTATGCTCATTCGCATTCGCCTTGCCTCGTTCGTGTTCGTGCTCAAGTTAATACGCGCCTTAAGCTATCCAAGCACTACGGCCTCTTGCGGCAGCTATTCCCGGCTGCCAGGCGAACCAATGATCGATGGGTCTGCTGCTTTTTAAAAGAAGGTTAATCAAGTGTATTTACTTTCTTAACTCACCTTGTATATTAAAAAAACATTTTAATTTATTTGATATACGTCATATTTAATGTTTTTTTAATACTACTATTGATATTTAAAGGGTAAAAAAAGTAAACGCAGACGAAAAATTTTATTTTACAATTTCGTTAATATTCTTTTACTTCTTCTGTCATTTATTGTTGTAGTTGCTCTCCTACTGTCTTCGTAAATCCTTAAAATATTTAAAGGTCATAAGACAGATTGACCAAGCAATTACCAGCAGTATTACCTGGTTATACCTGGTTTGATAACCGTGACGTTCTCTCCAGTGACCATTTTAACTGGCTTGTAATCAGTTTTTGTCAATGTTTTATATGTATTCAGCTTTAATAGCTCTTGTAAAAATGAATCCAACCCACAATAAAGTTGATCCCAGCAAGTCACCCAGCGCCGTAAGATACGGAATCGCAGAATTATCCGGATCTATACGAAATATCCACATGGTGTGTACCATTAGATGACAAACGTATAGAAGAATGATTATTTGAATTAGGCCAACTAACGTATAAGTAAACACGAAGTAAACATTTGCGTTAATTGTTCCTTCGCTGTTGATGAGGTCGGCAACGTAAACAAAAACTATATGACCCGGTATGGATAGTATGAGCAGTATTCTGGCAGATTTCGCAGGAAGCACTAAAATAAACAGACATAACAACAAAATTATGTAAAAATGTATAAAACTGATTGTTAAAGAACCAGTTAATTTCGCTGCATGTTAATCTATACTATAGGAATACGTGGGTCGATTATCCATCAGAAAACAACTACACACCTGGCTATATGCCTACGACGAGCATTGAATTACATCTGATAAATAATCGTCCGTAACCCCATTTCGGGTGATATGGAGATGCTTGTAAAGTAAAAGAAAAAATTATTAAATCTATCCATTCGAAGTGACCATCTGTGGATCGGTTTCGGAGTGTTGCCCCTCACCAGCATAGGGTAGGTTTTGACAAACTCATGATTGCCCTTTGAAGAGACAAATCAACAATTCCAACTTTTACCAAGTATACATGAAGGACCACACGAAAAGCGCTAGTCACGACATCTATACTTTTTAACAAGCACCACCCAGTAAATAGCTTCTGAATGGAAGTATAAAAATTATAGAAAACTATAATTCATAATAACTCTTAAAATTCTTGACAGCGAAAATAAATATAAAAATGTATAAAACTGTGAATGACCACCTATGGACCGGTTTCGAGGTGTTGCCCCTCATCAGCTTAGGGTAGGTTTTGACAAACTCATGATTGTCCTTCGAAGAGACAAATCAACAATTCCAACTCTTACCATATATGAAGGACCACACGAAAAGCGCTAGTCACGACATCTATACTTTTTAACAAGCACCACCCAGTAAATAGCTTCTGAATGGAAGTATAAAAATTATAGAAAACTATAATTCATAATAACTCTAAAAATTCTTAACTAGTATTATAATGCCACAGACAACTGGTAGTACTGGGGGAACACAACAAACTCTGCTTGATGTGGGTTCTAGAACACCAGGTAGTACATAGTAATGAGGAGGCTAGCAAGAGCAAACTGGAAGCCGGTTACGAAACCGAATTACTGTTAACTACGTGTATTTATTGAAACGAGAGAAAAAACTTGGCAAGAGAGTCGATGCGCGCCCGTGTCGAAGTCCGTCGGAGGCATCTACAAGTAATACCTGTTTGTCGTTACAGGTCATATTAAGCCTTGTTGATGACTGACGTCGTTACCAACCCCGAAGAATAACGTCTATAATCTTAAAAACGGCAGATGATGGATTGATCGTTGAGTCACACAAAGACGAACTCCATTGAAAAAATAACCGATTTTACAAAGTTTACATTATATACATATCTTTTAAGTACGTGAAGTTTTTTTCCGAAATTATCCTGGAAACTTCTGATCCAAGCAAAAAAATCTCTTTTGTCTATGTACGTAAATTGTGTTTTTAAAATCCAAAATTTCAAGTAGTTTTAAAAACATCTACTCAAAATAAAACACTCAATAATTTATTAATCAGAATTAATTGTTTTTAATAGCTTTATCTCGTTATTAGGATTAATTCATTACCAGAAACTCGCAATAATGACTCTAATGATAAAATTTTCAACTAATCTACTTGTATTGATAATAACCTGCCATTTTATTTATTATGCGTTTATAATTAATTAAAGAAATACTTCGAAAGTTTATTTGGGAAAAAGGATACACAAGCTCCTTTCAAAGACATAAATAAAAGTTTTAATGAAAGTGAAATTGGTACGACAGAGATTGTGGAAGCGTTGAACAGTATGAAATTAGGTAAGGCTGCAGAGTACGACAAAATTAAAGTTAGAATGCTAAAGGCTGGACAGGGCATGGTAGCTAGTAAAAAAAATGCTGTACCACCTTTTTAACCTTTCGCTTTACAAGAGAAAAGGTTCGCAGCGGGACTGTTAGAATAACCAAGGTATTGGTTTACTCAGCATCGTCGGCAAACTGTATGCAAAGATATTTATTAAAAGAGTAACGAATGAAACTGATGACAAGATATGGGATGTGCAAGCAGGGTTTAGAAGAGGAAGGATATGTATGGATCAGGTCTTTTCATTACGAGACATGGTCAAAAAATTCTAGGCTAAAAGTCAAAAGGTGTACTGCACTTTTGTAGATTTGGAAAAGACCTATGACAGAGTAGTGAGAAATGATTTGTGGTCAACATTGTCTATGTATAGAGTGGAGCGGTAGTTTGATACGAGCACTAAAATCACTATACGAGGATTCTACTGCTTGTGTAAGGATAAACTGAGCTTACACAGACTGGTCTAACAGGTGTTAGACGGATGTGTGGCTTCGCCATGGCTATTTTGTTTAAAAGATTAAAAAGAGAGTGTGTATGGATTACATTAGAATAAATTATTTGATCGTCAAATGACTTCTTCAAGCCGATGATCAGGTCATATAAGGATCTTCTAAAAAGAAGTTGCAGGCGATGGTTAATATTTTGCAACTAAAAACCAAAGGGATAAAAGTAAATGTAAGTAAGAGGAAAGTAATGGTACTTGAAAGAGAGTAAAGCATGACAAACTGCGAGGTGCTGATTGAAGGAGAAAGAGTGAAACAAGTGAATGATTCGGTATACATGGGTTCAAAGTTTACGAGAGACGTAAAGTATGACTGCGATATTAAGTAAAAAGTGTTGGCAGGAAAACAAATAAATAGGGCCCTGCATAACTTTATAAACAGCCACAACTCAGCAAAAGTAGCATGAAAATATGATTAATGCTGCAGAGATGAGTAGTCTAATGGATAAAGTAAAGAATAGTGAGATAAGAGAACGCTGTGGTGTAAAAGAAGATCTGGTTACAAAGATAGATAAACGAATGCTTAGATGGTTTGGACACGTAGAAAGGATGGATAAAGGAAGATTGACGAAACAAGTTTATAAGGCGAATGTGAGTGGACAAGTCGGTAGAGGTCAACTTTGGCGAACATATCTCGATCAGATTAACATTGTTTTGTAGAAAGGCCAGGTCAAGAGTACCAACAACCGACGAGCTTGTATGAGAACACTGATAAAAGTGGAGGAAGCAAAAGATGTGTATAAGAACCGTAGCAAGTGAAAGGAAGTGGTCTCTGCCTACCACTACGGGAAAAAGGCGTGACTATATGTATGTATATAAAATGATCTTTCTTTCTTTGTACAATTTAATCTTTAAAATTTATTAGGTCGTTTCCCCGTTTAGCATCATGGGCTCCCCAAATACAAATAAAGTTAAAGATACTTACCACCAGTGATTAGAGCCGTAAATGGACTGACCCATTGCTTGGTATGTAGAGGAATAACGCCTTCGAATGAAGTTTTATGTAGCATAGTGGAGATGCGACTTGCTTGAACCGATACCAGATTGCCTCCAATGCCGTTTATAATTGGTTGAAAAACCGAATAACCTTCAAATGTAACATGGGCGTGACCCAAAACTAGCCCACTAGAACTAAAAGTAAATAATTAAAATTAAAAAACATACGAATTTCTGGAGAGTGACATGGATAAAGACATGCCCGGACTGGCCGGGTTCAAATGTCGGCGATCGCAGAAGGCTCCCCACCCAAGGGGCCCCGAAGCGGTCCCCACATAACGTATAAAAAATATCAGCGGTCTGGGTGCAACCCGAGAAGACCACACGACTAACTTTCCAGTGGAAAGAATGAAAAGAGACCATATGTTTTGTTGTTATAATTATTATTATTATTAAAATTATTATAAAAAACGATTTCATATCGTTTATAACAAATTATAATTGTCATTAACAATATTCTGTTAATGTCAACCGTATTTTTTCAAACTTTTTCTTATCATTTCATAAGCGGGAGCTATTTTCAATTGTTTATAACAACTCGGCACGCTGATCAGTCTCACCCATTTACTCTCAAAATTGACACTACAAGGACCAATCTCCATCACGAATTTCCCTTTTACAGGGCTGTTACGGAATGGAACAAGCTTCCAAAATCAGTTTTTTCAGAGAACTATGACCTGCAACTTTTTAAAAAGTGGGTCCACAATCATCTTTCTATAATCCCTCCCCCTTCAAATAGTCGCAGTGCGGGCCTTCCACGGTCCCCACGATAGGTCTACCCTTTTTGCGAATATTTTCAGTAAAAAAAATATTATGGTGTTAATAAACTTAATAACTACCGAAAACACAACAAACTCTCATAAGAACAAGTGCCAAAAAGTAGGGATAGGTTATCAAGCTATAACGTCTCGTGTACGTTACTCCTTTTTATCATTTATTTTAAAAAGTTTAGCAAACAAAACTATGTACGGATACTTACCCACTAATAAAAAGAGCTGTAATGACTGGCACCCAGCCACGTGTTAACACTTTTCTTGTAAAATCATTTTTTTTGACGATAAATATCCAAGCAGGAAGTAGCACAACAACATAAATTGGTAAAATAACAGGCATCAACCAAGGATAGGTATCTAAAAATGTAATTTCTAAATTTAAAATATATTTGATAAAATACGAAGTGATTACAGTAAAAATAATGTGGAAAGTCCAGTATGTAGGTGTACTCGTGTACTTAACCAATTTCATGTTTCATTAAAATTAAAGTTATTGCTTTAAAGCATTTAAACAAAATCTCGTTTTAAGTTTACAGCGATGTAATTCAATAGAGAAAACCAGAAGTTAAATTGTTAATCAACCCGATTTACTTCAGTTAATTTTTGAAAGAATAATAAAAAATATCAAAAATTACGCACCGTGAATACTAAATAAAAGTCTGGCCCAAAATGACATTGTTATTAGCGTAATTACATCTCCAATGCTGGCAGCCATTGGCGTTGCTATATTGTCTGGATTTAAGTTGATTTTTTTGGATAAAATAATTAATGTTACCAGTACCAAATCTAAAAGTAAAACTGTTATTCTCACATATGTACAAAATAAAACAAAAATGTCAATACTCTGATATTAAAGAAGTGAATGCTGGTGTGGCTCAAGAGAATTTATTTAGGACAACATATAATCTTATTATTATATTAACAACAACATTTGGTTAACCAACTGCCTTTCGAGTAGGCTGCGGACTAATACTCTGCCGTCCTAGAAAGAAAGGTCCTATCTGCAAAATTTATCATTTTTACTTTTTTGGCTCTTTGCATTTCTTAATAATTTATCCATCGTTCTACAAAGTCTGATTGTCCTATATGTAGTTAAAAGGCAAGAGCAACAGTCTTGTTACTAAGGTATTATGTTGTATCTTACATGCAGGGTGGCCAACCGAAAACGAAACAGAGCCTTTTGCAGAAACCTCGTCAACATTTTAGAAAAATGCTCAGACCCGTCGATTTTTTATTAAAGGGGGACACTCTTTTCCGGTATTTTTGACTCCACTACTTTTAACCACAAGCAAAGGTAAGAATTACCCAAGAAAAACTCATATATAATTCTATATAATATTGAGAAAAGGGTTCTATCGAAATCAATAGCTCAAAACCTCTTTTATGCTTAGTCAGAATTCAAAGAGATGATTTCTATACCTTTCGATGTTATTTAGTTTCCAAAAAAAAATCGAGAATCGAGAACGATTATAGTAAGCGACGTACTTTTTATGAAATCATATTATTTTTTCCTAAACTATTTAAAAGTGTAACGAAATACAGGGTGTTCCATTTAAAAAAACACAACTTTGATATGTCACACTTTTCTGAGCCACCCTATAGACTCCAAAATAATTTCCTTTTGTAGCCTTAATCAATATACATATAATAAAATGGAAAAATTCCTGAAAAAATTATTGGTTTGGTTTACAGGGACCGTGTCGTATGTGGTGCCCACCCTGTATATATATGTGAAAAATGTATAATTGATTTTTAAAAAACCAGCAAAAACCACATGAACCTATAATATATGTAACAGACAGCGAAATTAGCTGGTTTTTTAAAAATCAGTTATACATTTTTCTCATCTATTTACGCTGTCAAAAAATGTTTATAGTTTACTATAATAATATTATAGTTTTCTATAAATTTTGCAGATGTATATATATATATATATATATATATATAAATTATTTTTTAGCTTTTCTCTAAGATTTTTCCTATTTATTTTCTTTTTAAACCACCACTGTATTAAATCGAACAAAACAAAAAAAAATATTCAAATCGGTCAAGCCATTTCTGAGTTTTAGCGAAACTAAAGCACTGCGATTCATTTTAATAAATATAGATTAGTGTTAATTATTTAATTTTATTCTATTATCAATTAAGTAATTATTGTTAAGAATGACTTTTAAGGCCTAGTGCGCAGTGAACATAAATCCGCGTCTGCAATCGATTGACAACACAATATTTATTTTCGTTAATTGGATTTGGCATTAAAATTAATAACTAATTTAAAAAATAGGTGTATCTGACTTACCTAGTACAAAACAGGATAATGTTGCAGTTAGAGTACTAGTTGTTGCCAATAAAAGAATGTTCGCCCATTTAAATTGACCGTTAACAAATGCTGAACTGATAACAGTGAATACTGATACTACGCATGAAGCAACTATTGCTTGTATCTGTAAAAATATATTCGCAACAATTATGCATATATTAATTGAACTGTTAAATTATTATGTTAAACTACAGAATCAAAAATAATATTGTTATTGATGTTAAAGTTCGACATTCCCTATCTTACAAATGATATAAATAAACTGTTGTTTACTAAATATTATAGACAGCTTCTAAAGCAACGTATTTTAAAATTTTATGGAATAGAAAAGACTGTTTTGATATCGTCTCCTAGCCACAAGAGGTTGAGATCTCCCAGATCATAAAATGAATGAATGAATGAATAAAAGATAAAGGTTGTGATTTCTAGATCCATTAGCTTACTAATCCACAGAACTTCAAAATAGCATTCTTAGGAATATTTTCCTTTACAATTAATTTTGGCCTTCAAGTTTCACACAAACGGTAAGGCCAGTTTTAGCAAGGCTTTATTGAGATTGGCAAAATAAAAAAACTTAAATTCGAAAACGGAAACATTCCTATTACATATTAACCCTTTCATTTGAATTTTTGCTTAAAATTAACTATAATAATATTTATTGACTATATAATATACAGGGTAATAATAATACATGCGGAAAAATCAGGAGGTGATTGCTCGTATGAAATTATGATGGATCTTTCCTATAGCAAAATTTCCTCAGCCAACCCCTTTCCCAACCCCTAAAGGTGGCGAGTATTATTAAGTTTTAATTTTTTTTCTTTAATTTCAGTAAAGATAGAAATTTAAAATTTTGTAATTTCTGTGCGCTTGCAAGTGACTTACCACCAGTATTTTTTCAACATTCCTGTTGCATTATAAGCGGGTTAAATTAGCATCCCTAACCTTATTTAATCTTCTTCTTATGACAGCACTTCTAACAAGTCCATAAGGAGAGCAATGACCAACAAAGGGGTGAAAGCAAACCTTATTGATTGATGCTGAAAGGTAGAGTATTGACCAGCAAATAAGAATACCAACTAAAAGGCCACCCCACTGGTGGATGTCTTCAGGGGGGCGTATTATCGCCTCTCTTGTGGTGCCTAGTGGTGAACGAACTATTAAAGAGATTAAAAGAAGCTGGACTTCTCGTATATGGTTATGCTGATGACAGCCATTATAGCAAGGGGAAAGCATCTGCCAACTCTCAGGAGCATCATGATGATGGCACTGAGAATCACGGTAATTTTGTTATGGATAAGATCCATAATAATTTCATATGGGTTCTCACCTCCCAAATTTTTACGCATGAATTTAGAAACACCCTATATATAATAATAAAACTAATATCCGAGAACGGAAAAATTCCCGTTACATATTAACCCTTTTATTTTAAATTTGTTGCTTAAAATTGACTAAAATTTCAAACATAAAGCGATGATCTTGAAATTTACCTGTAAAGTTTCCAAATACTTATATTTGAAGTGAAAGAAAAATAACATGAATAGGCGAGGAAATTTGGCGCATTCGAATCGTTAGCTCATTTAGAAACTTTGTTTATCAGATTTCATGAAAAATGCATTTGTGCATTAAAAATTGCATTCTTTCAATTGTATAATTTCAAGTGATGGGAAAAAATTCACAAAAACACCCGAATTGTACCGGACGACCTGACTAGTAACGTCGTCTCCTGGAGTTTTGACGGAACAACTTACCGAATCGTTGGTAACTCGTCGTCCGGCAGTTTTTCGGGTCGCTCGTTACGAATTTGACATTGGCGATCTGCCCTGGAGGACCTGGTGCACCGGACGACCTGACTAGTAACGTCATCCACTGGAGTTTTGATAGAACAACTTACCGAATCGTTGGAAACTTGTCGTCCGGGAGTTTTTCGGGTCGCTCGTCACGAATTTGATATCGGTCCCTGGAGGACCTGGTGCATCGGACGACCTGACTAGTAACGTCATCGCCAGGAGTTTTGATGGAACAACTTACCGAATCATTGGAAACTCGTCGTCCGGTAGTTTTTCGAGTCGCTCGTCACGAATTTGACATCTTTGACCTGTCACGGAGGGCCTGGTGCACCAGGAGATCTTCAAGAATTTTATAGATGATGATGCGTGCGATTTTTAGAACGTTTGTAAGTTAGGTGTTTCTAATTAAAAATGTCAGCTATTTTGGTAATTACGCCTACCTATTATTTGAACCCATACCTTGTCTTTTTCCTTGCACTGAAATCTATGGAGTTTATAAAGAATATTTAACGGGTGTTATTACAAATACAAAGTTCGCGTGTTTTTTGTGGCAATTATGAATTTTTTCCCATCACTTGAAATTATGCAGTTGAAAGAATGCCATTTTTGATGCACAAGTACACTTCATGAAATTTGAAAACAAAATACAAACAAAGTTTTAAATGAGCTAACGATTCGAATGAAAAAAACCGCATCTCGATCCGTTTATCTGCGCAAATTTCCTGGGTTTTGGTAATTTCAGTGCCAAATTTCCTCGCCTGAAAATAATCAGATATTCAATAATTTTATTTTTGCATTGTTCGAATTTATCATTTTTTTGTTTTAAATATAATGCGTCTTTAATCTTACCAAGTTACTAAGATATCATTGCAAAAAAGATTCTGTTTTTTAAGTGGTACTCATCATTGATTTGAGATCATAAACAAAAATAAGCGCGCCTCTTAATTTTGTACCGCTCATTTCCATTACTAATATCTTACTCGGCAGAAGCTTATCAGTAATTATCCATGTAACATATCTTGAAATCTTTGCAGATAATTTGTTTGGTAACATGCTTAAACGACAGCGAATGTGTTAAAGAAAATGCAACTTACTTGTACTAGTAGGATATTTCCGGATACGATCTTGAATATTGACGATCTATTTTTCATGTTTCCCAAATTAGATTGAGTGGACAATCTGGAAGCCAAGCACATATCCAAATTTCCCTTCAGTCCCAACAATGATGGAATTAGTACAAAAAAAGCCTCGACTTCTTTAAACACTCTAAAATCCTAAAAACAAAGAGAGATCTAAAGGGTTTTATAATTACGAACCCACCCGCTTTCGAATCAATAACGTTTCATCGACTCTCGACCTCATATTAACAAATGATGACCAGTTAATATCATCTCCGGAAGTATGTTCTCCGTTAGGAAAATCCGATCTTGCTGTCTTAACTGCGAAAATTCAACTGAACATACCCCTTTCCGGAAAAGAACTTAACTATTCGATACTTAAAACAACAGATTATGCAAAAGTCAATCATTCTCTGTCTTAAATCAAGTGGGATAAAGTATAACGTGACTCAAACAATTGTACATCATTATGGAACAGATTTCACTCTATCACAACTCATTGTCTCGAGGAGAATATGTACTACCGAACGAAGAGCATACCGTAACAAACTAAAACCATGGATTAACTGGAAACTTCTACAGATGCTGAAACACAAGCGGAACTTGTGGAAAAAATATAAACAATCTTCTAATCTCTCTGACTTTCTAACATTTAAAAGTTTATCTAACCGACCGAAAGAGCAACTGTATGTTTTTAAGAAAAACTTTAACATCCCGTATCTCTAAAATCGAAGCATTTGCGGACATACTTTTATGTAACAAACTGTCAGTATTTTTTCATACAGAATTACCCCCTGAAGTTTGTCGCACTTATTTACTAACACCCTGTATATGGTGAAAGTACTCAACAGGGTGTAAGGTATAACCCTTTATGTTATTCTGCTGTGCTTGAGTAAATCCCAAAATTTCCTATAAGGCTCCTTTACTAAATATTCCGTCTCCCGAAAATAGTAATTAAAGTTTGTATAAAAAAGTATTACTGTGAAAAATCAATTAATGAATTTAATAGTGTGAAGTTTTTAACGATACGCACGCCTATGTTAATAGCCAAACAGTTTTTATAGAACTTGAATTAGTATAAAAAACCGACCAATTCCTCGTAAAGGCAATTGATCATTACGCGATGAGTATGGATTAGTTCGCTCTCCCCCTACCTGAACTTTCACGTTGAGATTGTTCGTCCCTTTACTCTTGAGTGGTCGTGTGGAGACCATTCAATACCGCTACCAAAATGTGCCTGTTGGGATCGTTTCATCTACCCTCCTTACCCCACATTACGCGTTGAGTTCTGTGGAAGGTTTCTACCGCTGAGTTTTCGCGTTGAGATTTCTCAGATTATTTTCCTTATTTTATTTCTTTTACGTGTTGAGTTTATGAAATAAATACCCGTCTTAACTTTCCGAAATATCGTTAACGTAAATATTTTTATTTAAAATAAATTCGAAATAATATATCCGTGCTTAATAGGTTGGAATCATAATTACTGTTTGACTGAATTGTGTGTTCATATGAAGAAACTTGTAGAAATCAGTTCATCAACTGGTTCCTATATTTACATTAGTTATAATATAACTACAGTGAATGTGTATTAAGAGTCTGCTAAAAACGGTACAGTGAGTCACCTGGGTAGTGACGTTTCAGACGTCTATGTGGCACTAATTGCGTTAGGTCTGTCACGATAGGGTTTGAATGAGCTTCTGCCTCGTAGAATATTTCATGTATTGTTGTTTGATTTCCTCTTTTACTATTGGTACTTTGAGGTCCCGTGCAATAAAGCTGTTAGGAACAAACCATGGCTCTTGTGAGATAATTCTGAGCATCTTAGCTTGGAACCTTTCCAGGATTTCTAGGTTAGAGTTGGAAGCTGAATCCCAGAGTTTAAATCCATATGTCCAAACGGGTTTGAAAATAACTTTATAGATTAATAGTTTGTTTACCAAGGATAAAAGAAAAAAAGAAATTTAAAGTTGGGAACAATATGTCAGAAAACTTTAAGGTGGACAACGGCCTGAAACAGGGTGATATTTTGTCTCCAATATTGTTTTAGACGCAGCGATAAAACGGGCTAACATTGACGTAGAAGTTTTTTCAAGCAGTGGACCAAACCTTATACTGGCATTTGCAGATGATATAGATCTTGTCAGTAAAACTACCATTAAAACCAAAGAGTTGTTTGAAAAAATAGAAAAGGAGGCAGACACAGTAGGACTACGTTTTAATAAAGGTAAAACAAAATATGTGTATAATTCTCGAAGGCAGGACAGAGATAGACTAGGGCAAAATGTAACCATTGGCACCTACAATTTTGAACGGGTCTCAGAATTCAAATACATCGGCGCAGTCATCACAATAATATTTGATATGCCACCGACACGGCCATCTTGAGCGATAGTATTCAGGGCCTTCAAGAATTTTTGGACTGTGTAAACACGACTGGAAGAGAAATGGGTCTGAAAATGAATGTCACTAAGACAAAATTTATGATATTCAGTCGCCAACCGCACGCCGATGCTTTCCTACAGATAGACCAACAAAACATTGAGAGAGTTACCCAATTCAAATATCTTGGTTGCTATATCACGGAAAAACTAGACCCAGATAAAGAAATTAAGTGCAGAATTGAGACCGCTCGCACGACTTTTCTGAAAATAAAAGCATTCTTCTTTAACGACAACCTAAACCTAAAATTACGCCAAAGATAAAATGTTATATTTGGTCAGTGTTGTTATATGGAGTTGAGACCTGGACTCTAAAGGCTGCTACAATCAATCGCCTGGAAGCGTTTGAGATGTGGTTACATAGAAGAATGCTTCGAATATCCTGGACAGCTAGGCAGACCAACGAAGCAGTGTTAAACAAAGCAAATGCGGTTCGTGAGTTATTTGTCACTATAAAGATCAGAAAGATATCATACCTGGGGCATGTTCTCAGAGGAGATCGATACAGGGTGCTTTAACTTATAATTAAGGGCAAAATCGAAGGCAGCCGAGGAATTGGAAGAAAAAAGATATCATGGCTGAAGAACATTCGCGATTGGACAGGAATACGCAGTGCCGAACAACTATTCAGATTAGCCGGAAACCGCGAACAACTCGCCAATGTAATTGCCAACGTTAGGGGGACCTGATATGGCACCGAAAGAAGTCATCACAGCAGACAACAACATGAATAAAGATATAAAGACACGCAAATAAAGCGGTAATAGATGCTATTATGCACTAAGAGAACTGTTCCAATCGAGAATATTGTCGCGATGCTCAAAACTAAAATTGTACCATACTACTATAAGACCGGTAGTCATGTATGGATGTGAAGCGTGGACCCTAATCAAAGCAAACGAAGACGTCCTGCGAAGGTTCGAGCGAAAAATGTATGGACCCACCCAGGATCCTAGTTCAGGGCAATATCGAATAAGAACAAACGCGGAGTTAGAACAATTGTACCAGGAAGATATTGTAAGAGAAGCAGAGTCACAAAGATTGAGATAGACAGGACACGTACACAGAGTACCGGATGACAGAATGCTGAAAATAGCATGGCAGGAAGCACCGAGCAGAAGACCACCGGGAAGACCTAAAATGAGATGGAAAGACAATGTTCTATCGGATATGCCATAATCCCCCAGGGTTCCATCCTGTCCCCCACCTTATTTCTGTTACACATCAACGACCTCTTAAAAACCACCACGAAACCCATTTACAGTTTCGAAGGCGATAGCACACTTGTCTCAACATTCACATCATATCATGATCTTGATCTTGATCTTGAAGCAATTGTCGAGTGGGGAACCAGCAATTTTGTTCAATTCAATGCCCCAGAAAACACAAAGCGCCACGTTTTTCAAGAAAGTGAATTACTCAAATCATTCCATCACAATGTCCGGAAATACCCTTGAATCCAGTCCCTCCATCTCGATTTTGGGAGTAACGGTGTCCAATAATATGTCTTGGCATGACCATGTTGCTAACATCGCAAAGTCAGCAAGTCAGAGGCTAGGTTTTCTGTAGAAAGCTAGAAAGTTTTTTACTCCTGATCAACTGTTGACGACGTACAAGGCTCAAATCCGACCTCTACTGAAGTGTTGCTCGCACCAAGGCATTCTCTTCGTCTTTTAGATTCCATTTAGAAAAGGGCCATTCGGTTGATAAACAGCTCAACTCTCACAGATACCCTTCACCCTCGTCTAGAACATAGAAGAAGAGTTGCAGACCAGTCATTTCTCTACAGATATTTCCATGGCAGATGCTCCAGAGAAATAAAAACTCTTGTACCACCATTGGCCACATTCGGCCGAAGAACTTGGCACGCTGATCAGTCTCACCCATTTACTCTCAAGATTGACACTACAAGGACCAATCTTCATCAAGAATCCTTCTTTTACAGGGCTGCTACGGAATGGAACAAGCTTCCAAAATCAGTTTTTCCAGAGAACTATGACCTGCAACTTTTTAAAAAGCGTGTCCACAATCATCTCCTTTCTATAATCCCTTCCCCTTCTAATAAGTGCAGTGCGGGCCGTCCGCGGCTTACGCGATAGGTCTACCATTTTTGCGACTATTTTCAGCAAAAAAAAAATATATGCGGAAGATGGGCATTGAAAATGAGCAGTCAACAATGCTAGATAGAAGTCGATGGAGACAAATTATACTTGCAGCCAAGACTCACATAGGGTTGTAGTGCTACTTGAAGAAGAAAAAGACAAAAAAAAATATTTTAATAATTCGATATCGCTTGACCATCGGAGCTAAAAGCATTAGGCCAGGTATTGGTTTTTCGTAACATTTGTAAATGTGACATTTACTTTGTAAAATCGAATTTTGTTTTAAAATAAATACAATTTGATAACTCAAACCCTGTCTCTATTTATTACCGACTACCCCGGACATTACAAGTTTCAATTCATCTGCGCGTAGGGACTCCACACATTAGTTTTTGATATTTCGATTTCTTTAGTCATTATTATTTACAATTTTTTTTGTTTTACGTACCAGAATTTACTTTTTTTTTATAAAATACGTAGTAAATTCTAGTAAAACACCATGGAGAATACACACCTTTGCAAAAAATAGAATCTGGGCGTTATATGCCGTGGGATTTAAAAGATAGATTTTTATAGTGTAGTGTTATGTACTCCCAAATTTTAAACTTACTTTTTAACTTTTGTTTTAAGTAATAAATTATAGGAAATTGTCACAGGACACTTTTCCTACATAACAAATTTATAAAAAAACTTTGCTTATTGTTAAAATTTGTAACAGATTGCAAATAAAGTGGGTTCGGTTCTGTAATGTAGTTTCCACTTTTAAACTAAAAAAAACTATCGTAAAATAAAAAAGGATAATGTTTGTTCTTACCAATATTTTGGTTAATACAATTCCTGCTCCTATGGTGCCAATACCAGCGATGAAAAACGGGACAGCGACTTGAATTAAAATTTGATACCACCTTTCCTCTACATATTTTTGTTTCTCGCTTTGTATCGATATAATCGATTTTCTTGCGGTTTCTCTAGTAACCGGAACACCATCTGTAAAAATAATTTTTTTCATTTTTTCGTTTAAAAAAATAAATAATATTAGTCCAGTTAAAAAAGAGTTTAACCTCAGAATAAATCCAAAAGTTTTGAAACTTTGCACACTAGCTTGTAGGGCCCTAGTCATGAATATACCAAAAGTCCTCATGAATTGGAGGCGAGCTCCAGCGGCAATTAACAAAAATAGGGCACTTTTTTAGGATTTTCGTCAATATCTCGAGAACCGTTGGTCGAAGGTAAACATTTTTCTTGTATTCCCAACGATTACCGAGTTACAGGACGATAAATGTTAGCGTGTATGGCATTTCTGGCAATATTCGACTATGTTGTATCAACATTTTGATTACCTAGGATTATTGGGAAGATAAAATTCAAAATCTTGTGAAAAAAAATCCAGATCATTTAGGTGAAATACAATGGTAGGTACAGGCAATCGCGACTTTTTTAGAAAAATGTTATCTTTTATTGTCCTGTAACTCGGTAACCGTTAAAAATACAAGAAAAATGTAAATAATTATTTTTGTTGCAAATTTAATAAGCTTTAATTTTGTATATAGTAAACTTTTATCTCCGACCAACGATTCTCGAGATATCGATGAAAATCCTAAAAAAGTGCCCTATTTTCGGTAATTGCCGCTAGAACTCGCGTCCGATTCATGAGGATTTTTCGCAAAAAACATTTGCTAATTGCCTTAACTTTGGACTTTGGGTTTACAGCATTTTTAATATAAATTCAAAAAATGTGGTTATTTATTTTATTTTAAAAAATATATATAAAAACTAGATTTTGCCCGCGACTTTGTCCGCGTAAGAGTCGAAAATAGTTCTAGTTATGTTGAAATGTTTAAATACTTATAAAATACTAGTGAACCCAGCCATTTGTGATAATTTCAACCTCCTCTTTCCCCTTTCGTTGGGACTTAGATGAGCGATCTTCGGACTAAACGTACTGAGAAAAAGGTGCCTAGATATGAATCATGATATGTACATCTGCTTTATCGACTTTCAAAAGGCATTTGATAGAGTTCAACACCCAAAACTCCTAGGGATACTTAAGAGAAGAAACATCAATAGCAAAAACAAACAAAAAAGTTTCAGAAAAAGTTCCAATTAAACGTGGCGTTAGGCAAAGATGAGTCATGTCACCAATGCTTTTTAATGTCTACTCGGAAGCTGTCTTTGAAGAAGCGCTGAAATATCGCCATGAAGGTGTTAAAATTGGTGGAGAAGTAATTAACAACATTAAGTACGCTGATGATACTGCTATAATGGCAGAAAGCCTCGAAGACCTCCAAACACTACCAAATGCAGTAAACAATACATGCAAGGAAAAGGGTTTAACTGTCAACACAAAGAAAACGAAGTGGATGATTGTCGGTAAAATTAATATCGAGTATCCAAAATTAAAATTAGATGGTAAAATTCTGGACAGAGTACAACACTTTAGGTATTTGGGTAGCTGGATGGACTGTAGAGTTGAAAGCGATGAAGAAATCTTAACCAGAATAGAACTGGCACGTAGAAGATTCACTAGTTGGCGTCCTGTACTATGTAATAGAAGTCTTTCGATGAACATCCGTCTAAGAGTATTAAAGTGCTACGTTTGGTCTGTTTTGCTTTATGGATGTAAAACCTGTATACTAAAGCATCTAAATAAATTGGAAGCTATCGCCGTACGCTAAAGATTTCGTGGACAGCACACGTACTAACGAACTTGTGTTAGAATCCCTACATAAAGAGCGAGAATTGACAAACACCATCAAAATAAGAAAGGTCGAATACTTTGGACATATGATGAGGGGGTATAAATATCACATGCTCCGATTAATTATCCAGGGTAAAATAAAAGGAAAGCGATGGATTGGCAGAAAACAGCTTTCTTGGCTTTGTAATATTAGACATTGGACGGGTCGAACAGTCGAAGAATTGTTTTATGTAGCTACCGATCGAGAAGCTTTCCAACAAATTGTCAACTCTATGATAGCCAACGCCTGAACGCTTGATGATAGCCAACGTTTGAAAACAAGCATGGCACACAAAGAAAAAGAAGAAGATTGGCAACAAACAGCACGAGTCAAAGTCGGAGAAGATCTGAGTAAGGAGATTAAGATATGTCGAGGTGTTAGACAGGGATGTGTATTGTCGCCTCTCTTGTTCAATGTATATAGTAAAGGCATCTTTAAAGAAGCGCTGTCAGAGGAAACCGGTGGTATTGTCATAAACGGTGAAAGAATTAACAACTTGCGATACGCAGACGATACCGTTATCTTCGCCGGCAGTCTGGAAGATCTACAACATCTGGTTGAGTTAACAAGCATTTTATGCAAGAAATTTGGCCTAGATATGAACCTAAAGAAAACCAAAGTCATGGCAACTTCAAAAAACCAAAGCACAAATCACAAAAGACCATCTATAAATATTAATAACGACAACCTGGAATGGGTATCCTCTTACAAATATCTTGGCACATGGGTAACTGAAACAGCAGAAAAAACAAAAGAAATCAAGTGTCGAATTAAAGTAGATGTCAGCGCTTTCATAAAAATGAATAAAATACTCTGCAGCCGAGATATAACATTAGAACTGAGAACCAGAATGCTAAAATGCTATATATTCTCCATTTTATTGTATGGAGGCTTGGACACTTGTATGGAGGCTTGGACACTTAAATCAGAAAATATCAAAAACATAGAAGCATTTGAAATGTGATGTTATAGGAGGATAATGAAAATATCATGGGTTGACAAGGTTTCAAATGAGGAAGTACTACGCCGAATACATAAAGCCAAAGAAATTAGTAACACCATAAAAAGGAGAAAATTAGAATATCTAGGACATGTTCTGAGAGGAGATAGATATAATATCCTTAAGCTAATTATTTAAGGCAAAATTAAAGGCAAGAGAACAATTGGCAGAAGAAGAATCTCTTGGCTGCGCAACTTGAGAGAGTGGTTTGGTTGCACGTCCGCAGAACTCTTCAGGCGGGCGCAAAAATCTATCACCCCATTCGGGATTTTTTAGCTTTTATTTAGGATTATCCCTATTATGGTGGAAATTGGTGTTCTTAAATTTTTGGAGGTTGTATGCCTCGGGAGCACCTCCCTAGGCAATTTGTTCCAAAGCCTCGCTGTTTGTTGGACAAACGAGTCTTTGGAAAGAGATGTTTTACAGGTCTCTAAAGTGACCAGGGGTGTGAAGTCTGAACTTAACGGGTTAATCTCGAGGAACGATTGTTGATATTTTAGAAGAACATCGCCCATGAATATAACTATAAAATAAAGACAAATCGCTAACTTTTCTACAGTGTTTCAAAGAAGTTAGCGAGTTTGTGAGCGAGGTATCACCGACCAGACGAATTGCCCTTTTTTGGACGGAATCTAATAGTTTCGGGATATGTTTAGGAGCCGCCCTCCAAATATGGGAACAGTATTACAGGACAGGTCGGATTTGTGCCTTATAGATCATAAGCAGCTGACTGGAAGTGAAAAAGCCAAGTTTTTGGAATGCACATTTGGCAATGGACCTCTCGTGATTTTCACAAGAAAGGTTTTTGCTGATAGTAATACCAAGCATTGAGATGGACTTCAATGGTGTGGTTACTTCTGACAATATTATGTTGGGCACAGTGAGATTTTCGAAATGACCTCCGCTAACCCCCATACTATGATACGATCTATTTTCAAAGACTTTTCCAATATTTGCAAATACCTCCGGTGTCAGTAAACGGTATTCTATCACAATTCTCTGTCGCAACACTGCAAGATCTGCAGACAGAGTGACGTAAATTTTCTATTTTTGGTGTCCAATGGCGAGAGATCCGGTGATCTGGTCGGACACGCGATTGGACCCCTTCTGCCATTCAAACGCTCTGGAAAATGTTGGTTCAAAAACTGTCTTACGCGTCTATTATAACGTGCCCTGTGTCCTGTTGAAAAATTAGTTCGTCATCTTAAATATGATTATCACGTTCCTATGTGTTAGTAATCATTGGGTCAATAACGTCTTTTAACCAATTCAAATAAGTTGTTCCATTAAGATTTCCGTTAATAAATAATGGTCCGATAATGTGAGACCCTAAAATGCTAACCCATACGTTTAATTTCTCGGGTATTTGTGAATGTGTCTCTACGAATAAATTAGGGTTTTTTTATTATTTCAGAGGTGAAGAAAATCCTTTATGGAGAGGTTATGAGTCCGAAAGCTCAAGGTCTACTGTGAGACTCCACTGACTTTGTTAGGACTACTCACTAAAAACTCCACCACTATTTAGGTCCGTCTGGCTATTGCCTCCGGTGACACTTGAGCCTGTTGGCCCATAGTATCTTGCCTATGTTTTTTTGTATCATTGTACAATGGAGACTCGACCAGCAGACCGCCCGGTAAGGACCCAAAAACAGCAAAACACGAACTGCGCCGCCGCGAGGCACTGATCCAAAAAAGACAGGCAGTTCCCGGGACCTAGAACCATGCTGCACCCAATCCAGTACCTTCGTACCTTGTACAAGTTTTGTACTGGGTAGGATCAATGTGGTCACCCAAGAACCGAACATTCTCCCCAGCGCACCGCAGCAGCACAGCAAGCGCTCCACTGCCCCCGGATCCCGGCCGCACAACCCGCAGGCCAGGCCTTCATTATACAGTCTTAGCTGATTCCTGTTCATCGGTAACAGTTGTGCCGTCCTTTTATGGCACGGTCCTTTGATGTATTATTTCCCGTGTTTTTTTTCCTGGTATACGTTTCCAGTAGCTTTGTGTTTTTCCGAACCTCTTCTTTCAAATTCGTCTACTTCCTCATTACCTGCAACTTCCTGGCGTCCTGAAACCCGTATCAGTTTGACGTGATTACGGTCTACCAGAGTTCTCAGTTCTTCTTTGTAGTCAACGAGTATGGGGGAAGGGGTGGTCCGGCCCTGAGGTGCCCCCTGCACAGGACTAAAGCTGTCTACTACAGGATTTCGCCCGGTTTCCTGTAGGCTCCGTTAGCGACGGTGCTTCTCCATCGCCATGCATCCATCAGCACGGGTCGCATAACACTTTGAATTGGGAGTCTTTTAGTCGCCTTTTACGACAGGCAGACCATACCTGGAATCTATTCTATTTTCCCCGTATCCCCAGGGGAATTATATAAATTAGGATTACTCTCACTCCAATAACGACAGTTATATCTATTAACTTCACCATTTTAACATAAAGGTACACTCGTCGGAAAAAAACGTGTAGTACAATCGATGTGGGTTGTTATTTATTAATATACTAAAATTTTCACAAAATTGATAGCGACGATAAGGATCAACCTCGTTTAATTTATGCAGTAATCTTATTTTATGAGCTTGAAATTTGTGGAATTTTACAATTTTTTAAACACTAGATGCTGATACTCGAAATGCTCGAGATAGTAGTCTGATAGACTGTCGATTATTCATTTGTAAATTACCGTCCTTTCGGTCTGCTGTCTCACATGTACAAGCTATTCACTCGAATCATCGCAAATAGATTAAAAGCGAAACTGGACCTTTATCAGCCAAGAGAACGACGAGGTTATGGCACGATCATCTCCTGAAGTCCTGAAAAATCTTATGAAAAAGTCCATTGAATACAATAAACCATTTGCCCTGATATTCGTAGACTACGAAAAAGCCTTTCACACTATAAACCAGTATCAGATGTTAAAGTCACTCTCCGACTGTAGAATAGATCATCGATATACCTTAGTAATAGAGTCTATATATAAAAATGCTACAGCTAACGTAAAACTGCAGGAGACAACAAATAAATAGAAGAATTTGGCAGTGGGACATTATTTCGCCGAAACTGTTTGCGAACCTGCTTGAGTATATGTTTAAATCTGTACACTTGGTAAATCTAGGGTTAAACATAAACGGTGAAGGCCTAACACATTTAAGATTTGCAGATGAAATAGTCCTAATATCAGATCGCCTCGACCATGCTATGAACATGCTACTACAAATAAACTCTGCTTTCCATAAGGTCGAACTAAAAATTAATGTGACAAAAACCCAACTAATGACTAACGTTGTACTTGGTGAAGGAATATACATAGATGGCATCCAAGTAGAAAAATCTACCTTATACAAGTATCTTGGTCACGAAATCCGTATAAACAGAGATAATCAAACTTGCGAATTTCTTAGGCGAATAGGATTAACTTGGGCTGCATTTGGGAACTTAAGGCACATATTAAAGTCAGATTTACCAATCTGTTTGAAGAGAAAGGTTTACAACCAATGTGTTTTGCCTGTCCTAACTTATGGTGCTGAGACTTTGACATAAACAAAAAAATCTGTACAGAAACTCAAAGTGGCATAGCGTGCAATGGAAAGGTCAATGCTGGGACTGACCCTCGGAGATCATATCACAAACTCTGAGCTACGTAAAAGAACCAGAGAGAAAGAATCAAGAGAGGCTTATGTCCAGCAGTGGACGAATATGGGCTGATTGATGATAATAAAAACGACCTAGGACACTGTTGGATAGGTAGATAGATGTCTAATTAAGGATTAATTAACTTACTTCTGAATACATGTCACCTTTTTTGACATTTGTAGTTAGTTATTCGCGAAAGTTGAAATGAAAGTGAAATTAGTAGGACAGAAATTGTGGAAGCGTTGAAGTATTAAATTGGGTAAAGCTGCTGGGTATGACAGAATAATAGTTAAAATGCTAAAGACTGGACAAAGCGTGGTAGCTAGTCTGCTGTACCGCCTTTTTAACCTTTGTTGGAGAAGTGGTAGCGTACCAGACGACTGGTGCAAGGCCGTTATCGTGCCGCTTTACAAGGGAAAAGGTTCGCAGCAGGACTGTAAGAACTACCGAGGTATTAGTTTACTCAGCATAGTCGGCAAACTGTTATATTGATTAAAAGAGTAACGAATGAAACTGAGAAGATGATATGGCATGTGCAAGCAGGATTTAGAAGAGAAAGAAGACGTATGGATCAGGTCAATTCTTTACGAGGTATAGTCGAAAAATTCTTGCTATGCATGATGCCCCAAAAAATCAAAGGGATGAAAATAAATGTAAGCGAAACGAAAGTAATGGTTTTTGAAAGAGAAGAAAGCATGACAAACTGTGAAGTTCCAAAAGTATCAAAACTTAAAAATATTTCTATTGGTTCCATACGCAAAGTGTTAAATTTGCTAGTTTTTTATTATAAAATACAAATTTATCAACAGCTTAGTGATGACGACTATGACCGCAGAATTCAATTTTGTGAAAAAATATCCCAATATAAGAAAGACACGAATTTAATTAAAAATATTTGTTTCAGTGATGAAGCAACGTTTTATTTAAATGGCTTTTTTAACAAACATAATTGTAGGTACTGAGATGACGAAAATCCTTACGTGTTTCAACAGGATAATAATACTCAGTTTCCAGCGAAGATCAATGTATGGTCTGGTATTCTAGGAAATGAAATAATTGGACCACTTTTTATTGACCAAAACCTAACGAAAAAATCGTACCTACAATTATTAAAAAAATTAAATTGATCCACTTATAACTGAGTCACTAGAAAGACAGAATATATATCTTAAACAAGACGTAGCTACACCACATTACGCACTAGCTGTAAGACAATGGCTAGACGAACGATTTTTAAGACATTGGATTGGCAAAAGGAGCTTTATGGAATGGCCGGCAAGATCTCCAGATCTAACACCACTTAACTTTTTTTTGTTGGGCCATTTAAAAACATTAGTTTTTAAAACTCCTCCCGAAGACATTAAAGAACTACAGCTTAGAATAACTAAAGAATATAGACGAATTACTAGCGAAACTTTGCAAAGAGTTCGAGAAGAATATGAAAATAGGTTATGTTGTTGCCTACAAAATAACGAAGCACACTTTGAACAGTTACTGTAAATGCATTTAAATAGCTATTTTTAATTAACTTAATTTTAGTTTCTGTAAATAATTTCGATATGTTAAATGTTATCAAAATAAATCGATAAAATAAATTGCTGTTTATTTGGCTGATTTGCATTTTTCTTGGGTTTTCATTTGATGTGTCACAGGAAGGGATTGCTTTTTGACATTTTAAAAAAGGGGTGGGGGATGTTAAAGGGGTGCCATTTGGAAACAGCAGAATAACATTTTTAAACCTCCCTGTTGATGTAAAATTTGACGTGTTTTTTGTTTTTCTTACATTTACGCAAAATCAAAAGTAATTTGGATTGGCTGGTTTTAAAATGAAAGCACTGGAATTATAGTAAATATACCTATTTAAAATGTCTCCATTTATCAATAATACGTACCATGTGATTGTTTATATTTTGCTCAATAGTTATCCTAGTTAATATTGGACTTACGTTTAAATGGGCAAATATGAAGTATTTTTTATGGGCATTCAGAATTCAATACTAGAAAATGCAAAAAAGCATCGTTAACCTAAAAATTTCACATACACTGGTATTTTTTAAATAGAACACCCTGTATTTTATTTTCCTGGTCGGTCTTTCTTTCTTTTGATTTCAAACATATATACTTTAGTTTATTAAGATTATCTTCGTCAATTTTCAAAAAATATAAATTTTTTCGTATAAATCTAAAGCGGCTGTAGAACGCCCGGCGACAATGCTGCGATTTCTTTATATCAAAGTAGCCGTGCTGAACTTGAATAGTAATCTCTGTAAGTCATCTTCGTTTTCTGCAATCAGAACAGGATCATCGGCATAGCATAGGATTTTGACGTCTTTGTTTCCCATGTTATACCCTTTCAGGTTACGAGTGCTCTTAATTATTTCATCCATAACGATGTTAAACAATAAGGGGCTAAGGGAATTTCCTTGTCAAATACTACTATTTACAGGAATTTCTTCGGTAGTTGTGCCATTAATTTTGGCTTGTATTTTGTTTCTCTGGTAAATATTTTCGATGGTTTTTATGATGTTGTAATAGTGTGTTTTTAATTATTATTTTAACATTGAACCCATTGTACCAATAGGAATAAACTTTGAACATGTAAAAGTAAAAGTGTTACAACTTACCATAAATAGTGTAAACTTCGCACAAGGAATTTTTCTTGTAATTTACCAAAGAGCCTTTTTTAGAGTTAGTATCCCCCAGAGAGGATTTCCTGCTGAGATTACCCTTTTGGTTGTCCGGTTTCTCGTGAATAATGGTATTACTTGCTATTGACACAGTTTTCTCATTGTTCTCGTTGACAACTCCGAGGGAACTGTTTCTTTTGTTATCGTTGTTATTGGCCATGACCATCCCTGTACGGGTCCGCTGTAACTTCTGAAATTAAAAAGCAGTTGCTGTTAAAAAATCGTTCAGAAACGATGCATTTTTTATTTTGGTGATATAAATTAACGTTACAGAACTTTTTTCCTGCTATACGATCAAATAATAGTGTTTATTACCACATTCATGTTTTTTATCGCTTTAGATAATTTTAAAACAAAGCAATTTTTATTATTTAAATTTTAATTCATACACCTACGCGTCATCAGCGACAAAGATTTGATTTTTTTTTTTTTTAAGGACTATTGTACGGAACTAATTTGCTAATTTTTGAATTGATAAGATAAAAAAAATTATATATATATATATATATATATATATATATATATATATATATATATATATATATATTATATATATATATATATATATATATATATATATATATATATATATTATTATTATTACATATCAATGAAGGCTGAGGTCTAAGCCTATAACAGCCTATTTACAAAATCATACATAAGTAAACAAAATATACCATGTGAAATAATTATTAAACGAGATACAAATTAGGAGTGTTATAAATATTCGTCGATTTTATTTTTGAATATGTTAGCTGATGATGCTCTAACTGTTTCCTCACTTAAATCGTTCCAGAAGATAAAAACTCGATTGGTGACAAACGTTTGTCTTGGTACACATTTAAAATTTTCCCTTTTTTAACTTTAGATCATATCCTCGGAAACGGGAGTCGGTATTTAGAAGAAAAATGTCTCTGAGGTTTCCATAATTAAACTTAATCATCCGGAAGGTGAGAATTAGATCTCCGCGTAAGCGGCGATCGGCAAAGCACGGTAAGTTAGCCATCTGGAGTCTCTCGGAATAATCTGGACGCGTACGACCAAAGGACAGTCTTGTAGCCCGGCGTTGAACATTTTCTAACAGGTTTTGATCTCGGATGAGCACTGGACACCACACTATACCTGCATATTCAAGCAACTGACGAACATACGTTTTGTACAGCTTTATAGAAGATTGAAATGTTTGAAGAAGATATATTACTTTATATATATATTTATTATCGGTAAATTTAATTTTAATTATTTCCCAGATTAAGTGAAGAATGATAAAAATTAAAAGAAATAAATACAATTAAGCGAATAATTTTTAAAAAAGTACTTTTGATTTTAATTTAAAGGATTTAACACGTTTGCTCTCATCCGTATAGCGGGTTAGTTTATTACTGACTTGGTGTTAATTTTAGAACGCTATGTGATATGTTATACAATATGTCTTCGTAAGTTTGAACCATATGAAAAACTTTTTATTATTAATTTTCACAAAAAAAAGTTATTCTCCATAAAAAGTTCTGCATGTTCTAAAATCCAAACTACAAACATTAGATATCAAATTATTTTTAGTCGTATGTGAGGTTTGTCAAATAATGAGTTTTCCCAAGAGTAAAGTACCTACTGTTCAGTCCCCGCCTGAGAGTGGCTGAATTTTAATTATTAATTCTCGTACTAAAATCTCGCACGCCTATGGTAACTCTAGGTACGAAAAAAGATAAGAAGAGACTGACAGACAATTTTCAATGTCAAAATAACACGTGAAATTCATTTATTTATCCGCAATTAACTGGATCGTGTCAGAGAGAACTCATTCTGTACTTATGCTGTAATTATTGTGTTTTAATTCAAGTGGATTCATATTCGCGAAAAGTGTGTTGTCAACAGACTAGAATATCGCGCTTGTAGCGAACGACAACTAGTGATTTCACAGTGTTCCCAATCAAGCCGGCACTGGCAAACTTCAATCATCAGCCCCTCTGCCCAGACGAAATACGAACGACGGCGATTTAATCTTCTCAGAAGACCTCTCACTTAGCCTGTCGTTTCGTTTGCCTGACTACTGTAGTGTGTATCAAGCCAAAATGACAGCCATTACCTTACCGAGGTAGCTGTCTGGACACTCCGCAATGAACAAAAGTTCATCTATCCATCTAAGCATTCCTTTATCTATCTTTGTAACTATATCTTCTTTTTCACGCCAGCGTTCCCTTATCTCACTATTCTTCACTTTATCCAAACGAGACACTCCGGCTATACTTCTCAGACTACTGATTTTTGCAGCATTAATCCTATTTTTATGCTTCTTTTGGCAATCCCAACATTCACTACCATACATAAGTATAGGAACCAACACTCCTTCATGCACAGCGAGGCTTACCTTTTTTGACACTTTCTGGCTTCGTTTCCGTCGTTCCTTCGTTCAATGTCACTGTCATACTTTCCATCTCTCGGAAACTTTGAACCCAAGTATACAAATTCATTTACTTGTTCCACTCTTTCTCCCTCAATCAGAACCTCACAGTTTGTCTGACTTCTAGCCAAGAATTTTTGGACTATAACAATTTCTTTTCGAATTAATTCACGTCGAAGACTTTCAACAGTTGGAAAAATGTTCGCTTTATGCATTTCGTACACTGTTTTGGTTATGGGTTCAATCAAATGACTTTCTTTTTTTCGAAACCTGCCACTATTTTTTTTTATTTTCTGAGTGTAGATGTTCCTCGTAGAATCATGTAGCCAATTGCTTTTAAAACTTTCGTTAAATAAACCGTTTCTGTAATAGCCTTAAATACAGAAAGTTCAGAGCACATTTTATAACCACACTCAATAAAGGTTCAAATATAACTAAGTGACAATGTTTTAGGTATAGGCAATTATAAGAACATTAGAGAAAACGGAATGAAAAAAAACTATTTTATGGTAATTACACGTAGATATCTACAAAGATTGGTTGCAGTTTTAACCCTCGAGAAACACAACTAAGCAGATCCTAGAATGGAGCACAAATGACCTGCGTATTCTAACAGGACTGCTAACAGGACATTGTCGTCTAAGATACCACCTTAGAAAGATAGGTCTGAACCAACAAACGGACTGTCGGTTCTGCTGCGTAGAAGACGAAACTGCTGAACATATACCATGTTCATGCCCCGGCCTGGGAAGAATAAGGTTCAACATATTTGGATACACCAACCTAGAACCTACCGATTTTAAAAAAATCTCACCCTATACAACCATGAACTTCGTGAGAAGGGCTGGATTGTGCGGCGAACTGTGACCTCTAGGGGTGAGCCACAATAGACCTACTAAGGGTCGCAGTGGAGGGGCGACCACGCCCCACTCACATAATACCTAACCTAACCTAACCTATAATTAAATTACCATTTTTGATTTCTAATATTTTATTTGGAGAGATGAAATCATAAAATATATTATTTTTCAAACAACCAAATTAACATAAATAAATTCAAGGTGTCTCATTTCGCCCCTGCTTTCTTCTAATCGGTAATTTTATTTATGAGTTTCTCGGGTTACCTGTAATCTAATGATTCACTCTTTTTTGCGCGATCTAATCGAATTTCGTGTCGACTATACTACTCTCATCGGCTTTCTCAATATTTGGAATACAAGCACGCATTTACACGATTCATATTTTTTATATACATTATTTAACTACTCTGTCACATACAATGGATAGTTAAATTATTTTACATTGTTTTTAACAGCACGTATTTCAAAATGATACTACTATATCTTTTGTTATTATTGCGAAGTTTTTAAAAACAACAATGAAACACACGTACGTAAAATAAATGGTTTTTAAAAAATGATAATTAAATGTGCATGAGGGCATGATTAGGTTTTTTGTTGTAATGGGTGATTATATTCAAATGCTAGCAGGTAAATTAGTAGGTAAGAACGATATCGATCTCCTTATATAGTAACTTACGCTTTTCATTTCTATGGATATATCTTATCTCTATTTTATTAAGTCGTAACAATATTAAAGATTTGAAATGATAATTTGAAATGAGATGAAACCTTTTTGTTCAAAAATAAAATAGAGTTTGCAGAATTTAAGTAGAATCAATGGAAAATCAAAATGTATTAAAAAAAATAATATAATTAATTAATTAATTAAACATACCTTATTTGTAATATTTTACAAAGGATCCAAAAAATCTTCGAATTTGGTATATTTTTTCGATTTTTGAGAAAAATACTGGTCTTAAAATCCAGTTTTATCCTAATTTGGTTTTTTGGAAAGCAAATGAGCTGCAATAAATAAATAATATTAAAATATTGAATCAATAAAATATATCATTTTGCAACAGATAAAATAATAGGAAAAATAAAAACAATGGTAATCATTATTTAATGTTAAGTATTAAAAAATATATTACTTAAAGACAAAAATGTACAAATGTATATTTAACACTCTTACCCCACTTATATTTACTTAAATGCCTCGAGGGGCACGTGGCGAGCTAAGTGGAGGGATCGGGTTCGAGAATCGCAAAAAAACCTCTCGGGCGACTATACATACATACATATAGTCACGCCTTTTTCCCGTAGGGGTAGGCAGAGACCACTTCCTTCCACTTGCTACTTGCTTACACAGATCTTTTGCTTCCTTTACTTTCATCAGTGCTCTCATACATATGTCTCATACATATGTTCGCCGAGGTCGACCTCTACCGACTTCCGTCCATTCACACTTAAATCTTTCTTTATCCATCCTTTAATTTAAATCTAATAATTCCTTCTCTTACTTAACAAGCATCTGCATATTGTTACCCGAAATGGGGTATTTTACACGATTATGTATCAGATGTAATTCAATACCTGTTGCGGCATATAGCCAGAGGAGTAGTTGTTTTTGATACATAATTGACGCAAATGAACCTATAATATAGGTGACATACAGTGGAATTAGATTATTTTTTAAAAATCAGTTATACATTTTTTATCATATATATTTATATATATATATATAAAAATATATATATATATATATATATATATATATACACCTATATCAAAATAGGCATCATACAGCGAAAGTGAGCTGGTTTTTAAACAATCAGTTACACATTTTTACACATATAAATATATATATATATATATATATATATATATATATATATACAACAACATAACCTTAGAATGCCCACACAGACCACCCTATATTGTTTGTTTTGTAAATAGTGATTAATTTGACATTGATTTTCTTGATAAAATATTTTTTTTTAAATGAATAAAATAAGGTTAAAGCAAAATATGTAGGTTATCGACTTCTAGAGTAAAAATAATTTTCTGTTTGTGAAGTTAATTAAAATTACAATACTATCTCTGTAAATAGATATCTTCCACAAATACATTTTTTATAGAAAAGGAATTTTACGACTTCGTCGTTCTGACTATCGACTACACCTATAATGAAGTTTTAATTTATATTGAGTGAAATTTTTTTTTATTAATCTTACAGAACAAACAAACAACAAAAATAACTTTATCCTCTTTGTAATTTAATGTTATTTATATTTTGTGTAGCAGAACAATTGAAAATATTAATTTTTAGATATAATTCACCATCGTCTGCACATACCAGTCAACAAACCATGTTATAATGTAAAGAAAGTAAAATATAAAACTATTAATTAAGCTACTGAATACAAAATTAAAGTTTTTAAGTTAAAAATTAACTATCAAGGTAAAATATTTCCCAAACTAGTAACTTTAATTCAATCCATGAAGGTTTTTACACCAATTTCTTAAACAATGTAAGTTTTATTGGTTAAAACAAATTTGAGGACAATATTTTAGTAGAGAGTTAATTAAGATCTTTTACCACACTACTTTAGAAATAAATTGGTCTCTTAAAATTATTGAAACCACCACATACCAATGCTAGTGCAATCTAGCTTCATTTCATTACGTATAGTATATTAAAAACTGTTAAATATACAACATATTTAAAAGAAACATAAGAAATTTATCCTGCTCTTATACAGAGAATGAATGGACATGTCAGAAAAAATGAAGATATTGACTCACAATCAATAATGTTATTTATTATTATTATTTAGGTACTTTCAAATATTGTTTGAGAGCATACGTTAAAAGACTATATTAACACTTGGAGATGTACAGATAGACCTGTCAACACATTCCGGTTGCTTCGATAAATTCTTGACGTTTTAAACGTCTTAAAACCTGGATTTTCTGGGTAGAAATAAATAAGCCAAAGAAACTACCAGAGAACAATGCTAAGAGAGGACATTCGCAATTTAGCTACTGCTGTGAATATTTTTTTGGTCAAAACGATGTTTATTAACTTTTCCTAATAATTATAAAAAATGTAGTGTCTTTCAAACTGCAAAGTGCTGATTAAAGAGTGAAACAAGTAAATGAGTTTGTATACTTGGGTGTCATTGAGCAAAGGGTGTCAGCAGGAAAACAAATAAATGGGGACCTGTATATCTTTATAAGCAGCAAAAACGTGTCAAAGATGACACGTCTGGCTATGCATGGAGGAGTGCTGGTTCCTACACTTATGTACGGTAGTGAATGTTGGGTTTGGCAAAAGAAGCCAAGAATTAAAATAAGATTTATGCTGCGGAGATGAGTAGTCTGAGAATTGTATAGCCGGAGTGACTCGTTTAGATAAAGTAAAGAATAGTGAGATAAGGAAAGCTGTGACGTGGAAGAAGATGTGGATACAAAGATAGAAAAAGGAATGCTTAGACGGTTTGAACAAGTAGATAGGACGGATGAAGGAAGAGTCGGTAGAGGTCGACCTTGGCGAAGGTATCTCGATCAGATCGACATTATTTTGAAAAAAGACCAGGTTAAGATTACTATTAACCGACGAGCATGTATGAGAGCACTGATAAAAGTGGAAAAAGCGAGAGATTTGTGTAAAAACCGTAGCAAGAGAAAGGAAGTGGTCCCTGGTTACAGGACCAAATTTTTAAAATATGCTGTACCTACGAAGTTGTTAAAAAAATGTTTGGTGAATTTCAAGATATTTATAATAATAATGGTTTTATTTTGTATAATTACTATTTGTGTTTAATGTATCTATTAGATTGTAAGTGATGTCCATTTAGAGTATTAATGATATCGTGTTTTATTACTTACCATTCCTTGACTATTTATAAATATTTTTATCGGATCCGTACTAATATCTAATCGTTCCAACCTGGAATGATACGCGTGTTAATGTATTAAAACTCTTCAAAAAAAGTATTTTATATCTCTCTCGTAGGTAATTTGCCTATCGAAAATGTGATTAGATTCGTCAGACAATAGTTATTGGATTTTTCTAAACAACGTAAAATTGTTTAAAAGATTATTAACCTAATAAGTAGTAAGGCTATAATTTAATCCAACAACAAACAATATATATAAAATTAAAGTAACAACATATTAAATCATACAAATTGCTGTAATTAATTAATTTTAATAATTTTTTATGGACATTGATAACATAAAAAGTTAGAAAAAGCGTATTCAAATACTTTAAAAGTGAATTGGCTTTGGTATTTCTCTATTTTCTTTTAATTAAAATTTTTAAAAGTTAATAAAAAAATGTAATGTTAAAAAAATAAATTATGAAGTAAATAGGATACTGGTACCGAAATAAATGGTGTAAGTGCGACACTAGCAGCGTGTGTTACCTCCCCTACTTCGGATCACAGATTTATGCGCTTAGGCTTGCTTTTAATTAAATTTTAGATTAAATCTTAAGGAATTTGTTCCCATACTGTGATAACTGCAAGTTTTCTCAGGTTTCTAGATGCAGGTATTTGACGTTTAAAATATTCTTAAGGTGATCCCATAAATGCTTGATAGAATTAAGACCCTAGCTTTTTGGTGGCCACTGCATAACTGGTATACCAACTTGATTAATATAATCGAGAACCTTTCCCAGTATGTGAGATTAAGCCTTGTCTTGTATCAACAGGAAATTGGAAATTGGATGCTAGCGGGGCACAGGTATCAAACCTGGGGCCGTATGATTATGGATCCGAGCGATCTAAAAGAGACAGGACCAACAGAAATCCTGAGGTTTGCCAAAATCAGTGGACTAGAATTCCGATGCCCTGAAGACACAGCGGTAGTCACAGAAGATCTAGGTGACATAGGTGCCGATACCAAAGGCCCAACCGAAAGATGGTAATGTAATGTAATGTAGGTGAGATCAGAATGCCGAAAAGCAAAGGAAGGACGGCTAGCTGAAAAATGCAGTGAAATGGAGACACTAGAAAAAAGCACGACTCGTTTAATCTCCACAAAAAAATACATACAACGCAAGCAGATCAACGGTATTTTGAAAAACTCTAACAACAAGATCTTAGCGAGCGTTAAGAAAAAGCTTGAAAGATGGAAGGAGTATGTTAAGGCCCTCTTCAATGACACACGACCCCATCAATCACCTAGACACTATAATCATAACAACGAGTCCAGCCCGGTTATCACGACAGAGGAAGTGAAACGTGCTATAAAAAAATGACAAGGCTGTAGGACCAGACAATGTTCACTGCTTTATTGACTACCGAAAAGAGTGTATCTCGCACCAGAAGCTCATTGAGATACTAAAATACACCGGAGTCGTTGCGGGAGATCTGAACATCATCACGCAGCTGTACTGGCATCAAACTGCAAAGATTATGATTTTCGCCAGCGACCCAATTGCTTAACTTCCATTTAACGTTTTTTTATTAATTTCATGTTATTGACTTTTATTTGTAACGGTCACTTCTAAATACTTCCAAGAAAGTGAATTCCTCAAATCGTCCCATCACAATGTCCGGAAATACCCTTGAACCAATTCCCTCCATCTCGATTTTGGGAGTCACGGTGTCCAATAATATGTCCTGGCATGACCATGTTGCTAACATCGCAAAGTCGGCAAGCCAGAGGTTAGGTTTTCTGTGGAAAGCCAGAAAGTTTTTTACTCCTGATCAACTGTTGACGACGTACAAGGCTCAAGTCCAACCTCTACTGGAGTATTGCTCGCACATTTGGGGTTCAGCACCAAGGCATTCTTTCGTCTTCTAGATTCCATTCAGAAAAGAGCCATTCGCTTGATAAACAGTTCAACTCTCACAGATACCCTTCACCCTCTAGAACATAGAAGAAGAGTTGCAGACCAGTCATTGCTCTACAGATATTTCCATGGCAGATGCTCCAGAGAAATAAAAACTCTTGTACCACCATTGGCCACATTCGGCCGAATGTAACCAGCCAATCCAGCCAGGCTTTCTTCTTTTCTGACACTGCCCTTTGAACATCCACGCACATTTTCTTTACCTTGCATTCTTTTCCTCTATATTTTACACTACACACTTTATTTTCATTAATCTCAATAAAATTACTAAAAATATTGGTATAGTTCTTTAAATGTTCAGTTTGTTTTGTGAGATTATGAACTTCTGACACGTCGTTTTGCATATTTTAGTATGTCTGAATGTAGTCTAAAACTTTTAAATATAGTAAAGGGAACAATTACTTTTTGGTAAGTACCTTTTAATCATTTTAACATTTTTGTCCATCAGGTATGATAATACACCGTGGCAAGTATATTTGTATTTTCAATATACCGATCTAAATCCCAAATAATTCTCAAACATTAAAAAAAAATATTTACTTTAAGTTTTATTTGAAGAAAAGAAAGATAAGTTGCTTTTATTTTATTTTCACATAAGTAATTTTATCTATTTGTTCCAAGGAAAGACTGATAATATCTCGCACCTTTCTTAATACAAACTTTAATAACAATATTTCATTCTCGTTTTTTTGCAATTAAATGATAACCACTGTGAATAAACCGGTGATGTTCCCAAAATTTAAGCCATTGGAAAGATATTAAATACAAATTCTGTTATTGATAATTTAACAAATTTGTTTAAGCCTTTAACAACCATGTTAAGAACATATTATCTACGGTTTTCGCAAATTAGTTTTACAACATTAAAGGCTTGATCCCGTTAAGTTGTGTTTTGTTACCTAATGATCTGTGAGCTGTGATTGTCTGCCAAGCAACCAATGCATTTGCCTGATTTTTATGTTTAGCTTGGTTCTTATCAACATCAACAGCATCAGATACGCCGACGATACTGTCTTAATAGCAGATTCGGATCTGGGCTTACAGCGACTCCTTTATGGTGTCCACATGGCTTGCGAAGCATCCGGCATGATAATAAACATAAAGAAAACCAAAGTTATGACCATCAAAAGATCTAAGAAATAAAATGTAGAATAGAACAAGCCAGAAATTGCTTTATGCGACTTTGAAAGCTGCTCTGCGACTCACGACTCAACCTGGGCCTGCGCTTGAGACTCTCGAAGTGCTACGTTTGGTCTATCCTCTTATATGGAGCAGAAACATGGACACTTAAAGCACAAATTATCAATAAATTGGAAGCCTTAGAGATGTGGACGTACCGTAGAATGCTCAAAATAACATGGCCATCGCACACCACAAATGAAGAGGTTCTTCGCAGGCTGGGGATAGAGCGTGAGCTGTTTAAACTCGTAAAGATACGAAAAACAGCGTATCTATGTCACATTCTGAGAAACCCCAAATACCGTTAAGCTCAACTTATTGTTAAGGTAAAAATCGAAGGCAAACGTGGCCTCGGAAGAAAGAAAATGTCATGGCTGAGATACATACGTCAATGATCTGGCCTAGACTTAGAAAAACTTGTAAGAGCAGCCGAAGACCGAGAAGAATTTGCGACTGTGATATCCAACCTCCACTGATGGAGATGGCACATTAAGAAGGAGAGGGTTCTTATGTCTATAATACGACTTTTCCAGTTTTATATGTGAAATTGGCGTATTATATATACAGACTTAAGGACAAAACTGTCGCTTTGTAGCGAAGTGTTATCAAGTTATTATACAGCAAAGGAGTATTTCCGTCCATGTGGAAAAACGCTAAAGTCCAACCGATTCCGAAAAAAGGAAAGAAGACCATTCCTGCAAATTATCGCCCTATTGCATTGCTCTCAGTCATATCCAAAGTTATGGAAAAAGCGATTAACACAGAACTTATCAAATATCTAGAGAAATTTGAGATAATCCATGACAGACAATATAAATTTCGACAACTTCGGTCTACTGGAGATTTGCTGGCTTATGTCACTCAGCTCTGGACAAACACTATTGAAAAGTTTGGTGAATCCCGTGCAATAGCCTTGGATATATCTAAAGCCTTTGACCGCGTTTGGCACCAGGCATTGTTAAGTAAATTATCTGCCTACGGTCTCCCAACCAAACTGCGCCAATGGCTCTTGAGCTTCATGCAAGATCGCTCCTTACATGTGGCAGTTGACGGTATTTCTTCTGATGCGTTTAAAACTAATTCCGGGGTCCCCCAGGGTTCCATCCTGTCTTCCACCTTATTTCTTTTACACATCAACGACCTCTTGAAAACCACCACAAACCCCATTTACAGTTTTGCAGACAATAGCACACTTGTCTCAACTTTCACATCCTATCGATCACTTTTGGTGAATGATACAAATAGACTCAGATAGGAAGAGGTTGATTCCATCAATAGAGATCTTAAAGCAATCGTCGAGTGGAGAACCAACAATCTTGTTCAGTTCAACGCCCAAAAAACACAAAGTGTCACGTTTTCCAAGAAAGTGAATTCCTCAAATCATCCCATCACAATGTCCGGAAATACCCTTGAACCAAGTCCCTCCATCTCGATTTTGGGAGTCACGGTGTACAATAATATGTCTTGGCATGACCATGTTGCTAACATCGCAAAGTCGGCAAGCCAGAGGCTAGGTTTTCTGTGGAAAGCCAGAAAGTTTTTTACTCCTGATCAACTGTTGATGACTTACAAGGCTCAAATCCGACCTCTACTGAAGTATTGCTAGAATATTTTGAAAAAGTTTGTATCGGCTCTCATTACGCATTACATGTCCTAGATATTGTAACTTTCGTGCCTTAACCGTATCGAGGACTTCTCTTTCCTTGCCCATCCTTCTCAGCACTTCTGCATTGGTAACCCGGTCTGTCCAAGGTATTTTTTGAATTCTCCGGTACAGCCACATATCAAATGCCTCAAGTTTTTCGGAGGAAGCCTCCGTAAGCGTCCACGATTCGACTCCATAAAATAGTATTGAAAACACGTAACAACGAAAACCAAAATGATTTTTGCGATAAGTTATAATTTTGAAAAAAATGTTAATTTTGAAGGAATGCTTTATTATTTAAGATTCGCGCAGAGTCCACCACTGTACACTTGCCAAGATTCTTACACACTCTTTCGCTTTTTCTACTTTTATCAGCGCTTTCATACATGCTCTTCGGTTGCTGGTACTCTTGACCCGGCCTTTCTTTAAAACAATGTCGATCTGATCAAGATATGTTCGCCGAGGTCGCATTCCAATAGATGCGAAACAGTAAGTCGACATTGAGTTCTGCCGTAAAAATGAAGCACGTTGCTTTAACTTGTCCAACTCTACCATATATAAACTTATTAAGTGTGAAGGGATTCGTTTTGGCGAAATCACCTTCCTTCTTTTTTTATGACCAGGAACCGGGGCGAAGCCGCCTTTTTCTGATTCATATATTTATTATTATTATTATTGATTTAATTTATTAAATCCCAGTCACGACTCTGCGGTTCCGATACCTCGCAGAGCCGAGCTGGAGAGGTACCAGTGACCACTCCTCACGCTGTAAGGTGAGTGATCACTGGGACCGAATATCGTTTGCCCTGAGCAGACGCAATGATACCAGGATGACGGCCTTTTGCATTGCCCCAGCTATATATTACCCACATTATAAATTTCTGTTTAACCGAAAATATCTATCCAACTGACTGAAAGAAAGCCATTGTGAAGGTTTTGCCTAAGAAACAAAGCCCAATGGAATTCAAAGATTTAAGGGGAATAAGTATTCTGCCTGTATTGTCCAAAATTCTTGAAAGGGCTATGGAGCTTCAAATTAAAAACCATCTTTGGAACTTTTCTTTGTTGCCATCTGTTCAATCAGGATTTCGGAAAGGACATAGTTGCGCAACAGCTCTACTACATATTGTAGATGATGTAATAAAAGCAATAGACGAAAATAAATGTACAGTATTAGTCCTACTAGACTTTAGCCGGGCGTTTGATACCATAATTCATGGTCTATTATTGGGTATTCTGGACTATATCGGTTTTTCTGCCAATGCTTTGTTATTGCTGACGAACTATTTAAAATATAGGCAACAGATGGTTAGTATAGATAAATGCAGCTCAGATCTTTTATATCTAAAATCAGGAGTACCTCAAGGTTCTATACTTGGCCCTTTACTATTCTCTATATACACTTCCCACTTACTACTGGCTCTTCACAATTGTCAAGTGCATTTATACGCTGATGATACTCAAATTTATTAAAGTTTTCCTGCTAAAATGGCAGAAAATGCTTGTGATCTAATAAATGCAGATCTAAATAGATTTGTTGATCTGGCTGCGAGCCATTGTTTATTTATAAACTCCAGTAAATCAAATGTTATGATATTTGGTCCAAAATATCATCGTCCCATAGTGACTAATTCTTTGAATATCTGCATTCACAATGAATCACTAGTTAATATTAGTGAAGCAAAAAATCTTGGTGTCTTGATGGATGTAGAGCTAAGATTTGAAAAGTTCGTAAATAAACTTCTACAACGTGCGTACTCTGCATTGAAAATCATTTATGGCAACCGACATCTTCTGCCTTATCATGTAAAAAAATCATTATGTGAATCTTTAGTGCTTTCAGTTTTCAACTATGCGGATGTTCTTTATGGCCAATGTTTAACAACTCAATACAAAAACAAAATTCAAAAAGTTCAGAACTCGTGCCTCAGATTAATTTTTGGTATTCGTCGGAGACAAAGAATCTCATATAAACTTCAGGAAATTGGATGGTTGAACATGGAAAAAAGAAGGGTATTTCTCGCAGTTTGTCTATTCCATAAAATAATTGTAACAAAAAAGCCTTCCTATTTACATAGAAAAATTACATATCGTACTGACATTCACAATTTGAATATTAGAAATAAAAATTTGCTCGTAGTGCCTAAATTCAAAACAGAAGTATTTAGACGGTCTTTTAGATACCAAATTTGTCAAAGGTATAATTCCGTTCCCACCTCACTTAAACAATTAAATTCAAAAATAAATATAAAGAGTATTTGTTTGACTGTAATTAAAGTAAATTATTAAAATCTTGTAGAAAATAGGTAAACTACATTTTTATGTTAAGTATTCGTATTCAAATTATAAACGATAATTATGTAACGATCACAGGTTTTGTTTTGTTTTCCTTCTTATTTTGACTGTCAGGGTTAAGTGGAAGAACATTTTCTGTGATGCATAGCATTGCAGACAATGAACTTCGCCTTTTATTTCTTGATAACTTATTGCATATATATATATATATATATATATATATATATATATATAAATATATATATATATATATATATATATATATCAATTATGTTTTATGTTTATTTAATGAAATAATAAAGGCGATATTATTATTATTATTATTAAAACGTGTGCCTTTTGTCTCTTATTCTGCATAACGGACTCAGAGCATAGGGTAGCACTGGAGTTTCATCAATACCGTACGAGTGCCTCAGTTGATAGTAGAGCACTCGTAATGCCGCATTGTGCCTATGGATATAGGCCGAAACTGCATACCGATGTTGTTGAATAAGACAGAATGTAGAGGCTTATCCATGTGAAGCTTTAGGGTTTTATCAACTTCTGCAGCTTTAATTCGGGCTTTCCTACGAGCAGGGTCGAGTTCAGTGACTGAGTCAAGTGCTCTCCGCCCGGAATCAAAAATCAAAAAAAAGTTCGTCAGCTGCTCGGTGTGCTGCCCTGAATAGAAATGCTCCTACTCCTGCAACTTCATGGCTTTTGACCAGAAGGGGGGTCCAAACTCCTGATGACTTTGCAGGCGTCATCAAGAACCATTCTATTATGGAGATACTCCCAACTTAAGAGTCCACGGCCTCCCTGCTTTCTTGGGAGATATAACCGTCGAACGGACAAATTTGGATGCAAACTCTTATTTAGGTGCATCATCTCGCGAGTACTAATGTTAAGTTAGCGCAGTTCAGCTAGAGTCCACTTCATCACTCCAAAGGAGTAGAGTAGGATTGTAACAGCAAGCATGTTAGTAGCAGCGACTTTATTCTTGCCCGACAGTTCCGAAGACCAGATCTGTTGGAGTCGCTGCCTATACTTGTTGCGGAGAGTGTCTTTTACCATTTATGTTTCCTGGATGTGGCTTTCCTCCACACCCAGGTAGGTGTACGTCTCTCCGTTGACCAAACCTGGTTATAAGTTATTCAACTTATCCTCGGTAATCCGTAATTCGTCTATTGCAGAGGTTTAATTTTAAATTGCAAAGTTTAAAAAAGCAAGCATTTAAAATATGTTAATACTTTGCAGACGTAATAGCACACGTTTTTTGAAAATTTTGGTAAAATTAAATGTTATAAATCAATAAGAAATGTCATCTTATAATTCACATTTTTATTGATTGTTGTAAAATGTAAATTATTATCTATAATTTTGTATCAACCGCCTTGTATCTGTAAACAAATAGAGCTATTGAATATACGTTGTCCATAACATAGAAGCAAACAAATGAGAAGAATGAAACTAATTTATTTTTAAAAATACATTCACCTGCAACGTTTATACACTTAGGTTAGGTTAGGTATCATGTGAGTGGAGCGTGGTTCCCCTCCACTGCGACCTTTAGTAGATCTATTGTGGCTCACCCCTAGAGGTTACAGTTCACCGCACAATCGAGCCCTTCTCACGAAGTTCATGGTTGTATAAGGTGAGATTTTTTTAAAATCGGTAAGTTCTAGGTTGGTGTAACCAAATATGTTGAACCTTATTCTTCCCAGGCCGGGGCATGAACATAGTATATGTTCAGCAGTTTTGTCTTTCACGCAACAACACCAACAGTCCGTTTGTTGGTTCAGACCTATCCTTCCGAGGACGACAGTGTCCTGTAAGCAGTCCCGTGAGAATTCGCAGGTCATTTCTGCTCCATTCTAGAATCTGCTTAGTTGTGTTTCTCGAGGGTTTATGTAGAAACGCTTTTGAGTGAGTCAACCCTGGTATATTGGACCAGTACGTGAGTATTTTCCTCTCCACCCATTCCGAAATTATTGTTTTGGCAGCACTTGTGGTGACTCCAAAAACCGGTTCTGGTCCAGTGGCCCCCTATTTTGCTGAAGTGTCGGCTTTTTCGTTTTATTTTATCTTACTAGAGCTCAGTGGGAACGCGATATTATACTTATGTTTTTGTTTGCTAGAGGTCTGTTGGTCAGCTCTCTTGCACCCAATTCGATAGCGAAGACTTTAACCTGAAAGATCGCAGCATACGTGCCAAGACTGGCATAACCGGGCATAACTCCATCTGTGGTTTTTAAGCCATCTGTGTACATTACGTTTTCAGTCTCTATTCACACGTAGTTAACATTGTTCATCATTTCCCTAATACACATCACACAAATTCTGGAGAATAATGGGGTTGGTTATGTTAGGTTAGGTTAGGTATTTCAAATCCTGAATTGGGAATTGCAGCTCTTGCAACACAAATTTTGTGGAAGAGCACACCTCGACTCACTTTGCCTCTTCTCTTTTTTCTGATCTCTTTGCGTTCTCATTTTCTATCTCTGTTCTACTTATTAGCCGCTTCGGTGGAACTTGTTGGAATTAAAGCATTGGACAATTTATAAATTACTTGCTGTATCTGTTTGTCTAAGACTGTTCCCAAACAGTATTTATCTCTTCTGCCTCTAGAACAATTTCATTTCTGTTATTGACGAGTCTGCGGGCTCTTTCCGTTTGCATACGCCAGCTACTTCTTTCAACTTTTTATTTATATCGTGATTTTAATTTTTAAAGATCTTTGACAGTTATTCCAGGACATCAACGCCAGCAAAGCCGCGGGTAAAAGCTAGTCTTTTAAATATTCGTGATGTTCTATTTTAATTAATAAGTCAACAGAGTTGGATGAGAATAATAGAGTAGTACAGTGTTTCTCAATCTTTTGTAGAGAGAGGCAGAAATTTTAGAGCGCTTATATTTTAATAATTAGCATTACATCTAGATTTAATGGGATCTTTTTTTGGCTTTGGCAGAGACCAATAAGCCCGACTTTTTTTTATTTTTTTTCGTTTTTTTTTCTTCGGCACACATATTTACTTAATTGTCGAAATTGCTCACATGTATTAGGTTAGTAGTTTACAGTTTTAATTTACAACGTATTACATGTTTGTATATACAAGAATATATATCAATATTGTTAGAGATATTATCTCGTTAAGACATACATACATACATAAAGTCACGCCTTTTTCCCATAGGGGTAGGCAGAGACCACTTCCTTCCACTTCCGCTACGATTCTAACACACATCTTTTGCTTCCTCTACTTTCATCAGTGCTCTCATACATGCTCTTCGGTTGTTGGTACTTTTGACCTGGCCTTTCTTCAAAACAATGTTGATCTAATCGAGATATGTTCTCCGAGGTCGACCTCTACCGATTTCCCCATTCACATTCGCCTTATAAATTTGTTTCGTCAATCTTCCTTCATCCATCCTTTCTAGGTGTCCAAACCATCTAAGCATTCCTTTATCTATCTTTGTAACCACATCTTCTTTTACACCACAGCGATCTCTTATTTCACTATTCTTTAATTTATCCAACCGAGTTACTCCGGCTATACTTCTCAGACTACTCATCTCCGCAGTATTAATCATATTTTCATGCTTCTTCTGCCAAACCCAACATTCACTACCATACATAAGTGTAGGAACCAACACACCTCTATGCACAGCCAGACGTGTCTTTATTGACAATTTCTGGGTGTTCATAAAGCTATCAATACTTATCAATAAATAAAAATAATGGATATTTTTCAAATTCAAATTTTTTTTAACTGATTTTTGTTTATATAAAAATATCCGTCTCAATCAAGATTACAAAAATCAAGTACAATTGTGTCAAATTTTAAATCTCATTTATTAACAGAATGAAGAATATAGAATATATATCCGGAAATACCCTTGAATCAAGTCCCTCCATCTCGATTTTGGGAGTCACGGTGTCTAATAATATGTCTTGGCATGACCATGTTGCTAACATCGCATGTCAGCAAGCCAGAAGCTAGGTTTTCTGTGGAAAGCTAGCAAGTTTTTTACTCCTGATCAACTGTTGACGACGTACAAGGCTCAAATCCGACCTCTACTGGAGTATTGCTCGCACATTTGGGGTTCAGCACCAAATTTTTTTTTTTTTTTATGAAAATAGTCGCAAAAAGGGTAGACCTATCGTGTGGGCCGCGGACGGCCCGCACTGCGACTATTAGAAGGGGAAGGGATTATAGAAAGGAGATGATTGTGGACACGCTTTTTAAAAAGTTGCAGGTCATAGTTCTCTAGAAAAACTGATTTTGGAAGCTTGTTCCATTCCGTAGCAGCCCTGTAAAAGAAGGATTCTTGATGAAGATTGGTTCTTGTAGTGTCAATCTTGAGAGTAAATGGGTGAGACTGATCAGCGTGCCGAGTTCTTCGGCCGAATGTGGCCAATGGTGGTACAAGAGTTTTTATTTCTCTGGAGCATCTGCCATGGAAATATCTGTAGAGCAATGACTGGTCTGCAACTCTTCTTCTATGTTCTAGAGGGTGAAGGGTATCTGTGAGAGTTGAGCTGTTTGTCAAGCGAATGGCTCTTTTCTGAATGGAATCTAGAAGACGAAGAGAATGCCTTGGTGCTGAACCCCAAATGTGCGAGCAATACTCCAGTAGAGGTCGTATTTGAGCCTTGTACGTCGTCAACAGTTGATCAGGAGTAAATTATTCTCTTTGTCTTCTAGATTTCATTTAGAAAAGGGACATTTGGTTAATAAATAGCTCAACTCTCACAGATTTCCTTCACCCACCAGAACATAGAAGAAGAGTTGTAGACCAGACATTACTCTAGAGATATTTCCATGGCAGATGCTCCAGCGAAATAAAAACACTTATACCACCACATTCGGCTGAAGAACTTGGCACGCTGATCAGTCTCACCCATTTACTCTCAAGATTGACACTACAAGGACCAATCTCCATCAAGAATCCTTATTTTACAGGGCTGCTACAGAATGGAACAAGCTTTCAAAATCAGTTGTTTTAGAGAAATTTGACCTGCAACTTTTCAAAAAGCGTGTCCACAATCATCTCCTTTCTATAATCCATCCCCCTTCTAATAGTCGCAGTGCGAGCCATCCCTTTTTGCGACTATTTTCAGAAAAAAAAAATATCCATAATTATTGTAATTTTTCTTATATTTCTATTAATTAAGTACAATCAAATAAATATATTTTTTTTATAGTAGGGAATAACAAATTAAAAACATATAAATAATAACTGTAGGCCCAAAAATTTATAATCTATAAATAATGCTGCTAGTTGACTACTTATAATTTGCCATAAATATTACAGAATACTTTAATCTGATGTATAACATCTGACGTCAAGTTGTAAATTTAATAAAGTTGGTACGTATTTTTCTTGATACGATACCAGTTAAACTTGAAAAAAATTAACTTGTAATAGTATATTACACACCGAAGGCAGTAAAGTAAGAAATGTCTTAGAGCACATCATACTTTAATGCCCGTGGTGTGTATACTATTTTTCTTCCTACTGTAGGCGGAAAGCGGCAACTTCGTTTTGCGCAGCGGGCCGAAAGGGACGCTTTTTGCACAGTTGGGAGAAATAGTATATTATACTACAAGGACAGAAAGTTGAAATTCTTGCACTGCGCGTCATACGTCATACATATTCAGGGATTTTAACTATCTGTCCGTGTGGTGTATACTATTTTACTTGGTACCCGGTCGAATGTACGAAAACAATTGCAAGTCTGCATTGAAAGATCGCTCCGCTCGTGCCGCAAATGTCGGAGCAGGCATCAAATACATCTATAAATAAAGGTATAAATACACCCTTATGAGAGAATTAGTGTTTTATTTAATAAGCATGACTATACATTTGTATCACAATTACAAACTTATTTTTTAATAGCTTAAGTTATTTATTATATTTTTATTACTTAGTAATAGTCATTTTTTCTAAATAATAATAACTTTTTTAGTAATGTGTCAATTTCCACAATTAATTTTGCTTTAGTTTTAAAGTTTCTACCAACTTCTTTTTCATTTGTCGATTTTTTGGATGGTATGCCATTAATTTTTTTTTGTTACACTTCAGTCACGATTATTTTCTAACTAATATCCACTAACCAACATCACCACTTTAAAATATTCTTGCATATTATTCATTCGAGTATATATCAAAAATTAGAAGCGAGCATCGGCAGAACTCAGTTTGGATTTCGATCAGGATTGGGAACGCGTGAAGCGCTCTTTGGAGTTCAAGTACTAATACAGCGCTGCCGAGACGTTGACTCTGACGTGTTCGTGTGCCTGGTGGATTTTGAAAAAGCCTTTGAGAATGTGCGACATGACAAACTTATGAAGATACTCAAAACAACTGGTATTGATGACAAAGATATACGCTCGATAGGTAATTTATATTGGCACCAGTCTGCCAAAGTCAGAATTAACGGTCGCCTGACGGAAAATGTTAAAGTGAAGGAAGGTGTGAGACATATATATGTATATTGTCTCCACTCCTTTTTAATTTATACTCTGAGGGGGTTATTTGGGCAGGTGCCACGTCTTGTTCGTTCTCTATAGAGTACTCTGCCAGCGGTCTCTCTACTGGCAAATTATGCCTGAGCTCAGCCGTAGAAAAAAAAATACATAAAACCGACTTAGAAAGTTCAAGCCGGAAACCCCTAGGTCTTATAGGCACTAGCAGAGCCACACGATAAACAACTGAGATTATTGTGAACTAAATAAATGAAATTATAGCTAAAATATATTGGATACTTTACTCCTACAATAAATCAAAGTACACAGTTTAATAATAAAATTATAACAAATATAGTCAAAATTAACAGCTAACAATAAATCAAAGTACACAGTTCAATAATAAACTTATAACAAATATAATCAAAATCAACAGCCAACAATAAATCAAAGTACTCAGTTCAATAATAACATTATAACAAATATAGTCAAAATTAGCAGCTAACAATAAATCAAAGTACTCAGTTTTGGCATATTATCTAATGCAATAAATAGTTTTTAATAATGTATTATATTAATAAATTAAAACAAAACTTAATCGTGGTGTCAAAAATAAGTCACGTCGTTAAATATTTAAAAATAAATCACTTGTAACCTTTGGGTATACGAATGCACTACTCCTGTGGCCGGTTTGGTTATGGAACGGCACCTGCTAATTAACAATGGCTTCCCTCAAATAAATCCCGCATGTGGTTATTTTAACTCGACACCAAAATCCAAAATATTAACAACGAAGGTAAGATAGAATGGTCAAGTTAAAAATTAAATGGTTTTTCTTCAAAATCCAATCAAGATGGCCCAAATACAGCCAGATATGAAAAGAAAACCGTAGAGGCACACTTGTTAATATCACACCGCCCCAAAAACTCTCACCACACCACTCCCAAGACTGCCACCACACGACTACCTACTTCCCAGGCCGGATATCAAGAAATGACACGGAATTGACGTAAACCAAGAATATTCGCAAGTCCATGTTCCACACCAAGAATCGCGCTCGTCCGTGTTGATAGCCAGCCCCATCCACACAGAAATGCAAACCAAACAATAATATAACCGACAACACACAACAATCGAGGCCAAAAACCAAAGCAAAATCTAATAACGAAAACACCCCACTCAATCTCCAGCGATCAACAAAAATGCCACAGCCATTAACAATCGAATCCTATCACAACAAGGTATGCAACACTAATTACAACGAATGATATATTTAAATTACAACAAAATACGATACGCGACACTATTTACGAGTACCTGAGGAATACAAAACTATCAGAGACACAATTATAATGGAACTGTAGAAGAGAAAAAATAGGTACGTTACACAGGCCCTAGAAGTCACGGATTTGGGAGTTGTGATAAATGGACAAATTCTCAACAACATAAGATACGCGGATGACACCGTAATACTCGCGCAGTGCATCGATGACCTACTTAGACTTACTAATAGGGTGACTGAAGCTTGCGAAGTATTTGGTTTGAAAATAAACACGGCAAAAACCAAATACATGCTAATAACGAAAGAAATTCATAATCAAGTTGCTAGTGTCTACTTCAACGGAACACAATTAGACAGAGTTTCAAGTGCGAGCTACCTTGGTTGCAGGATAAACGAGGACTGGAAACCATCAGTTGAAATTAAAATACGTATTAAGTGTGCCCGGGCAACATTTATTCGCATAAAAAAACGTTTTACCAGTCACGATCTATCGATTGCCCTGCGAATGAGGATGATTAGAGCATAAGTCTTTCCAGTTCTTTTGTATGGAGTCGAGAGCTGGACACTAACAGAAGCCACGCTCAAACGTCTACAAGCTTTCAAAATGTGGTTGTACAGGAGAATGCTAAGAATAAGTTAAGTGAAAAATATCACAAACGAGGAGGTGATTAGAAGAATGCATAAAGATACAGAAGTGGTCAATATTGTAAAACAACGAAAACTTGAATATTTCGGACATATCATGAGACATACAGAAAAGTATGACATTCTACATCTTATAATACAGGGTAAGATTAATAGTAAGAGACGAAGAACTTTCTGGCTCAAAAATCTTAGACAGTGGTTTGGTCTCGCCACTATACAACTTTTCCGAGCGGCTACCAACAAAATAATGATAGCCAGAATGATCGCCAACGATCGTTAAACGGTCATGGAACCTAGAAGAAGAAGAAGAAGAAGAAGAACCAACATCAGTATTAGCTATATATACAGCAGAGCTCTTGGCTACGTTGACCTACCCTTGGTAGTAAGAAAATATTTTTATAAAGGACCAGGCACAATGTGATGAGCAAATAAAGAAATTTGCAGCACAAAAATGCAGAAGCTTTATAATTTATATAACATAACCACACATAACCTGTTAATTTGTTTTGCAATAATGTCGTACTGTTGCCGTTTGTATATACATACATACACTTAGTCATGTTACATAAATAAAATATTTTATTGTCCTATTTTTTCCTATACCGTATCCATAAAACAATATACCATCACCGTTTTTTAACAAAATGGCAATTAGTTAAATAATTAGATATGTCCCTAAGTAGTATTAGCCCAGGGCACAACAAATTCACGATCCGCCCCTGACTAAACATTAATTAAGCATGTTCATTAAACCCTGAATATTATTTTAAATTTTATTGAAATGTCTTCTTGTTAAGGTAAATATTAGAAATACCCAAATTAGGTATTAGTTTATGACCATAAAAATAATATTTTAAAAGGAATTTACTATTATAACCATTAGTTTTATTAATCTGACAGAAGATATCACTTTTTTGCCGAAAAAACTTTCACGGTATTTTAAATAATGAAGTGGAAATATATTAAACATAATTTGTATTATAAATTTGTAATTCACATGCGTAAAATACTTTGTAAAAATGAATAATAATTGGTATTCTAAAGATATCTCGACAAGTGAATAAAATAAACATTCTATACTAAAAACAAATACAAGAAGCCTTTTAAGTAAACAAATGCATGCACTGTACACGTGATTAATAAAAACAATATTCAGGGTCGCACTAAGTATTCGCGCTATATTTTGATAAACTACAATACAATTATCCTATAATTTACTCTGTAAAACATACTATTTCGTTAAAAAAAAATTGTTATTATCCCAGGAAATAAAGAGAGTTGACTAAACCAAATAAAATGATATGGCAATCCCATGAAATTGAGCAAATCATCTATATCAAATAAAATTATATTGCAATCCCATGAAATTGAGAAAATCAACTAAATCAAATAAAACTATGTGGCAATCCCACGAAATTGAGAAAATCGACTAAACCAAATAAAATTATGTGGCAATCCCATGAAATTGAGCAAATCATCTATAAAAGATAAAATTTTATTGCAATCCCATGAAATTAAGAAAATCAACTAAATCAAATAAAATTATGAGGTAATCCCTCAAAATTGGGAAAATCAATTAAACCAAATAAAATTATATGGCAATCCCATGAAATTGAACAAAAATCATCTATATCAAATAAAATAATATTGCAATCCCATGAAATTAAGAAAATCAACTAAATTTAATAAAATTATGTAGCAATCCCATGAAATTGAAAATTAACTAAATCAAATATAATTATGTAGCAATCCCACAAAATAAAGCAAATCATCTATGCCAAATAAAATTATATGGCAATCCCATAAAATTGAGCAAATCATCTATACCAAATGAAATAATATGGCAATCCCACGAAATTGAGAAAATCAACTAAACCAAATAAAATTATATGGCAATCCCATGAAATTGAACAAATCATCTTTATCAAATAAAATAATATTGCAATCCCATGAAATAGAGAAAATCAACTAAATCAAATAAAACTTTGTGGCTATCCCACGAAATTGAGAATATCGACTAAACCAAATAAAATTATATGGCAATCCCATGAAATTGAGCAAATCATCTATATCAAATAAAATTATATTGCAATTCCATGAAATTGAGAAAATCAACTAAATCAAATAAATTTATATGGCAATCCCATAAAATTAAACAAATAATATATACCTAATAAAATTTTACGGCAATCCCATGAAATTGAGAAAATCAACTAAATTAAAAAAAATTATATGGCAATCCCATGAAATTGATAATTAACTAAATCAAATATAATGTAGCAATCCTACAAAATAAAGCAAATCATCTATGCCAAATAAAATTATATGGCAATCCCATGAAATTGAACAAATCATCTATATCAAATAAAATAATAATGAAATCCCATGAAATTAAGAAAATCAACTAAATTAAATCAAATTATATGGCAATCTCATAAAATTGAGCAAATCATCTATACCAAATGAAATAATATGGCAATCCCACGAAATTGAGAAAATCAACTAAACCAAATAAAATTATATGGCAATCCCATGAAATTGAACAAATCATCTTTATCAAATAAAATAATATTGCAATCCCATGAAATAGAGAAAATCAACTAAATCAAATAAAACTATGTGGCAATCCCACGAAATTGAGAATATCGACTAAACCAAATAAAATTATATGGCAATCCCATGAAATTGAGCAAATCATCTATATCAAATAAAATTATATTGCAATTCCATGAAATTGAGAAAATCAACTAAATCAATTAAATTTATATGGCAATCCCATAAAATTAAACAAATAATATATACCTAATAAAATTTTACGGCAATCCCATGAAATTGAGAAAATCAACTAAATTAAAAAAAATTATATGGCAATCCCATGAAATTGATAATTAACTAAATCAAATATAATGTAGCAATCCTACAAAATAAAGCAAATCATCTATGCCAAATAAAATTATATGGCAATCCCATGAAATTGAACAAATCATCTATATCAAATAAAATAATAATGAAATCCCATGAAATTAAGAAAATCAACTAAATTAAATCAAATTATATGGCAATCTCATAAAATTGAGCAAATCATCTATACCAAATGAAATAATATGGCAATCCCACGAAATTGAGAAAATCAACTAAGCCAAATAAAATTATATGGCAATCCCATGAAATTGAGAAAATCAACTAAATTAAATAAAAATATATGGCAATCCCATGAAATTGAGCAAATCATCTAAATCAAATAAAATTATATTGTAATTCCATGAAATTGAGAAAATCAACTAAATCAAATAAAATTATATGGCAATCCCATAAAATTAAACAAATAATATATACCTAATAAAATTTTACGGCAATCCCATGAAAGGGAATCCAGGGAAGTCTTTATATTCGCAATGAGGAGGTTGAGAGAGTGAGAGAGTACTAATACCTGGGTACTATGTTGAACGAGACTGGAAGCCACTTGCGAGAAATAAGATGCAGAATAGGTCAGGCTAGAGATGTGTCTACAAACATGAGGAAAATATTTTGCACTAGAGACCTGAGAGTCAAACTTAAGATCAGACTAGCCAAATGTTATGTTTTTTCAATACTTCACTATGAAATGGAGTCGTGGACAACGAACAAAGATAACTTAAATAGACTCCAAGCTTTCGAAATGTGGGTCTACAGACGGATACTCAGGGTTTCTTGGACAAAACGGGTAACAAATGCAGAGATATTGAGGCGAGTAGGTAAAAAGTGAACACAATAAAAACAGGAAAACTTGCTTATCTGGGTCATGTTATGCGAGGAGAAAGATACCGCATGTTTCAGCTAATAATACAAGGAAAAATTCAGGGTAAACGAAGTGTGGGTAGAAGACGCACTTCATGGCTAAAGAACTTGAGTGAGTAGTATCACTGTACTTCAATAGAATTGTTCCGAGCAGCCGCATTCATAGCAAGAATCGCCATGATTATAGCCAACCTCCCAAGAGAAGATGGCACGTGAAGAAGAAGAATCCCATTAAATTGAGAAAATCATAAACCGAATAAAATTATGTGGCAAACCCACGAAATTGAGAAAATCAACTAAACCAAATAAAATTATATGGCATCCCGTGAAATTGAGCAAATCATCTACATAAAATAAAATTATATTGCAATCCCATAAAATCGAGAAAATCAACTAAATCAAATAAAATTATGTGGTTATCCCATAAAATTGAGCAAATCAACTATACCAAATAAAATTTTAGGGCAATCCCATAAAATTGAACAAATCATCTATACCAAATAAAATTATATTGCAATTTCATGAAATTGATAATATCAGCTAAATCAAATAAAATTATATGGCAATCCCACGAAATTTAGAAAATCAACTAAACCAAATAAAATTATAGGGCAATCCCATAAAATTGAGCAAATCATCTATACCAAATAAAATTATATTGCAATTTCATGAAATTGATAATATCAGCTAAATCAAATAAAATTATATGGCAATCCCACGAAATTTAGAAAATCAACTAAACCAAATAAAATTATAGGGCAATCCCATAAAATTGAGCAAATCATCTATACCAAATAAAATTATATTGCAATTTCATGAAATTGATAATATCAGCTAAATCAAATAAAATTATATCGCAATCCCATTGTAATTTTAAGTGTAATGCGATAAAAAGTGGTAATACCACCTGATAAAATAAAAAAATTAAAGTAAGCACTTCTTATAAGTGGTAACATATATAATAAATCTAAGTTACAAAAAAGAGAAAAACCCATTGTGATAATTGATAAAATGCAATGCACCACTTAAGACAAAAAATAAAATAAAAAGAATATGAATATTTTTGTTCTTGACGTTAAAAACGCACAAACAAACATAAAAGTTCTGTCGCTGTTTTGTAAACATTTCAGAAACGGTGCGAGGACGTCCCGAGAACAGGACGGCCGTGTTAGCAGATTGGAAAACTATAACACACTGTGCAAGAAGAAAGGCTGATAAACCATATTTGGTTCACGATGTAATCGATGCATAATCAAATTCTGGATTGAAAAACTTACACAAACCGGCCATTAATACAAGGTGGCCAACCGAAAACGAAACAGTGCCATTTGCAGGAACTTCGTCAACATTTTAGCAAAACGCTCAGACCCATCGATTTTTGAAACTTGATATTCAAGGAAATTATATGTAGTAATAGCGATTTCTTAGTTAAAATAGACGAGAAAATTTTAGTAGAACAAAAGAAGCAGAGAGAAGAAAAAAACAAAGAAATAGAAGAAGAAAATTTTAGTAGAACAAAAGAAAGAGCGACAATTCTCTTTCGTTATTCCCGACATTGTTTAGCAATTTCTGGATCTTTTAAGAGTCGCCGGACGCTTTCAATCGCGTCGCGGCCATAAATCATTCATCTTTTTTTTTTAATGTGGTCGACGCGCTATCGCATTAAGGCAACAATCGACAGAGACAAATCCGCTACTCGTAACATTTCTAAAGAGTTTAATCATCCATATGTTACAATTATAAATATTTTGCTATAATTTTGAAATAAATATCCACGTGTATTTTAAAAATATGGACAACTTTTTTTAAGAGTGTTGACGAAAATTTCAAACATGGATAATTAAACTTTTTGATACTTTTATGTTATAATGTGTACATAAAGTAATGTAACTTACTAATATTTTAATTTCTGTTGGGTCGACAAAAAAAAATGTTTAATAAAAGTTTTTTCAAATAATTCAGGCCATCTGCATAAGTCGATTAAAAATATACGTGGTACACCGTTACTACAAAATAACTTATTAACAAAAATTTTTAAACAGTACAATCTGTATATATCTTTTCAGTTTTTTATTATCTAATAAATTACAAATACACAGGCATTGCATGACCAGGATTTCGGAGCTAAGATTAACGGCGAGCTGATCAATACCATTCGCTATGCCGATGACACCGCAATCTTATGTGATGATCTCCAGGACCTTCAACGTCTTTTAGACTTGGTCAACGTGATGAAACAAAAAATGGGTCGAAACATAAATGTCACTAAAACTAAGTTTATGATTTTTAGCCGTTAGCCGTATAATGATGCTGCGCTGCAAATGAATGGTCAAAACAACTAAAGGGTTTCATGTTTCAAATATTCTGGTTGTTATACGAGGGCAGTTTGATAAGTCAGTGACTTTTTGAATTTCCCGTGCAGTTACTCCAAATGCAACAGTGCTGACATCAACTATAATCTATCAGTGGGCACCTTTCTAATTTTGAGCAAGCTACGTGTCGTGCAGTTGGTGTTTGATAGCCGTTCAAAGAAGACAACCTCGTGAATTTTTACGAAAATGGAAAAAAGTGAATTTCGTGTGCTGATTAAGCATTAGTTTTTACGTAAAAAATCCATCACTGAAACTAAGGAAAGACTTGATAAATACTACGGGGACTCGGAACCATCAATTTCAATGGTTAAGAAGTGGGAGAATGAAAGTGCGTGAGTTGGCTCATGCTGTAGGTATCTGAACTAAACGGGTACATCATATTTTACACGAATATTTGGACATGAAAAAACTCTCTGAGAGATGGGTGCTGCGATTGTTCACACTCGACCATAAGCGCAATCGTGTGACCACTTCAAAAGAGTGTTTAGCGATGTTCAGCCGTAATCCGGACGAATTTTTGCGCCGTTTTGTTACTGTGGATGAAACATGGATCCATCACAATACGCCAGAGACCAAGGAACAATCGAAACAGTTGGTTGCTCGGGGTGAACGTGGATCAAAGAAGGCGAAACAGAGTCTGTCAGCCAACAAGATCATGGCCACAGTTTTTTGGAATGTACACGGTGTCATTTACATCGATTATATCAAGAAAGGTAAGCGATTACCGGCGAATATTATTCAAAGCTTTTGAACGGATTCGTCGTTGATTTGAAGCAAAAACGGCCGCATTTGGCGAAGAAGAAAGTGCTGTTCCATCAAGACAATGCACGTGTGCACACTTGTCTAGTCACGATGGCCAAAATCCACGAATTGGGATACGAACTACTACCCCATCCAGCATATTCTCCAGATTTAGCCCCCTGCGACTATTTTCTGTTTCCAAACCTAAAGAAATGGCTGGGTGGTAAGAGATTTGAATCCAATGAAGAAGTCATTACCGAAACAAACGCGTATTTTGAAAGCTTTGAAAAAACCTATTATTTGGAGGGAATAAAAAAATTAGAAAAACGCTGGACTAAATAAATCGAGCTAAAAGGTGATTATGTAGAAAAATAAAATGTTTATTTGCGGAAAAAAATTTGTTTTATTCAAAAAGTCACTGACTTATCAAACCGTCCTCGAATAACAGAGCATCTCGACCCGGATAAAGAAGTCAAGTGCAGGATTGAGTCAGCTCGCAAAAAAATAAGATATAATAATAATATAAATTTAAAGCTCCGCCAGAGAATGATCAAGTGCTACATATGGTCTATACTGTTGTATGGGGCTGAGATTTGGACCTTAAAAGCAGCAACCATTAATTGTCTTGAAGTATTTGAAATGTGGCTACATAGACGTATGCTTCGAATCCCATGGGTAGCCAAGCAGACAAATGAAGCGGTTTTAAATAGGGCAAACGCCGTCCGCGAACTACTAATAACAGTTAAATGTCGAAAGCTGTCCTATCTAGGTCACATACTCAGGGGTGATCATTACCGTATCCTTCAACTTATAATGAAGGACAAGATAGAAGGCCGTAGAGGAGTCGGTAAAAGACAAGCCTCGTGGTTAAGGAATCTTAGAGAGTGGACCGGAATTCTAAGCGCAAAACAACTCTTTAGAACCGAAGAAGACAGAGCACAGCTCGCCATTGTGATTGCCAACATCAGGAGGACCTAATATGGCACCAAAAGAAGAAGAACCGTCAAGACCGCATAATTCTGCCTTTAATAGTTCCAAAGTTACAGAGGTTTAAAACTAAAATTATAAAAAAAATGTTTATGTCAAAAAAGTAGTAGGTTCTTCTACCATTAATTAGTTTTAAATGTCAAAAATTATTTATCATTGTCATTAGAGAAAGGCGTTTATTGTAATTAGTTACTTTTAAAATTTAATTATGTTTACCGAACAGGAAAGATGAGAGGTTATGGTGATCGTAGAAGAACTTATGATCAGCTTACTTATAATGATGCGTATCCAAATCGCCACCGATTTACCAAAACTGCAGTTTGGAGAATTGTGAAACTTTTTGAAGAAGTGGGTTCAACTAAAATTAGCCCTAAAACTGGACGACGAAGAGTATTGCTGTTCGAAATTAATTAAATAAAGTTTTCCAAGACAGGTGGATTGGAATGAGGGACACAATTGAGTCGCCAGCTAGATCTCCCGATTTATCGCTTTTAAACTCCGGGGATATGTAAAAAACATTGTGTACAAGACAAAACTTGATAATCGGGATGAACTGACAAATAAAATACTAATAACGGCCCGTCAAATAACAAATCAGCAATTGCGTAATACCATATCAGCTTTTTATAATAAACTTGGATTACTGACAAATAGAAGAAGAGAGACAATTTGATCATTTAATTCAGTGAGATTAATAAGTTATTTGTTCCTGTTAATTATTTTGGTAATAAAAACGTTCTTTTAAATTATTTTTCTTAATAACTGTGTTATAAATTAGTAAGAATAATGCGGTCTTGATGGTGGTATATGTAATTTAATAAATAAAAAAAAACAAAAAATATATACAGGGTGTACCATTAAATTTTTTTTGGTGTATTTTGAAGTAACAGTGCACCCTCTAATCAACTTATGGAGATGGCCTGAATTAATTAAAAAAACTTTTATTCAACATTTTATTTGTTAACCTAACAAAAATCAAAATATTACCAAGTTACATTACTTTATGTACACACTGTATAATTATTCTTAAAGACTAAATTATTATCTGAAACACCCAATAATTTGGATTCTATTTATGTGTAAACCTTAATGCCATCAAAAACATAACTAGTAAAAAACTCCAAGTCTCGCAACTCAGTTCTTTTACCGTAGAAAGCTGTGAGATCCATGTAATACCAAGTTGGTTAATTTATTCAGTCCCTACTTAAGGGTCCTTCTGTCTTAAATTATAACGTAATTAGCTAACCTAACAACATCTTATATTGACCATATTAATATTAAAAATCTTTTATGTTTTAAATAAATAGATTGACTTGGCAATCGCACCAAATACATACATATATATATATATATATATATATATATATATATATATATATATATATATATATATATATATATATATAGTCATGCCTTTTTTCCGTAGGGGTAGGCAGAGACTACTTCCTTTCACTTGCTACGGTTCTTACACACATCTTTTGCTTCCTCTACTTTCATCAGTGCTCTCATACATGCTCGTCAGTTGTTGGTACTCTTGACCTGGCCTTTCTTCAAAACAATGTTGATCTGATCGAGATATGTTCGCCGAGGTCGATCTCTACCGACTTGTCCATTCACACTGGCCTTATAAATTTGCTTAGTCAATCTTCCTTATTCCATCCTTTCTACGTGACCAAACCATCTAAGCGTTCCTTTATCTATATTTGTAACCACATCTTCTTTAACACCACAGCGTTTTTTTAACTCACTATTTTTTACTTTATCCAATTGATTCACTCCACCCATACTTCTTAGACTACTTATCTCCGCAGCATTAATCCTATTTTCATGCTTCTGCCAAACCCAACATTCACTACCATAAATAAGTATCGGAACCAACACACCTCTATGCACAGCCAGACTTTTTTGCCTAATTACATTTACAACTAATTTACTTTACCAATTTACACTAATTCATTCACTGCAAATGTAGCTTTGTAATCCTATATATTTATATGGGATTACTAAGTTATTTATGCAGTTCGTGTATCTAGAAAGCTGAACCGAAATTCCAAAATATTTTAGTTTTTCCTTGATTTGTACACTAAACACTAATTGTATTCTAAATTTTAATTTCTATGTCTGCTAGAAGTGCCTTAGAGTTTTGCTGATCGGTCAGTCAGTGAGTGACAAAATTAAGAAACTTTAACTATAATTATAATTCCTAAACTACTGATTTTAATTGAATGAAATTTGAAATATACTGTGTTTATACAATGCCTGCTTAGTTACTGGAAATTCAGGCTTCTAGTTTTATCCACAACAAAGTTATAGGTGGTCAAAAATGGCCTGAACTGCTTAGAGAAAAGGATGGTACTGCCGTGTCGCTTTTTTGCTGGACTTTGCGAGGGCACTACCATGCCCCCAGATGATTTTAGTACAGTTAATAAAATAAATAATCTTGTAATTAAATTTTAATAAAGTGCTGTGACGTTAAACTAATGTATATCTATTTACAGGTAATGGATGTACCTATTCAAAAAATCGCAGGAAAAAAAATTCAAATTTATCCTACCTTTTTTTCAATTTCGTATCACACACCATTTAAATGTATCCTAAGTGTAGTTGAGACTAATTGCTTAGCTAAAATTACCCAATAATTGGTACGACATTATGTGCATTTATTTTTTACATTTTTTTTAAGTATAGTTTACTTACTAATGTACCACGAAATAAATAAATAAATATATTGTTTTTGACCTATTATCAATAATATCGCTAGGCAGTAGCGTCTCAAATATTGTAACATAAACTAGGAGATTACTAAATCCAGCACTTTTCTTTTAAATCGACTGTGTTTTAGAACCTGTGAATACACACTACGAGAATATTTTTTCCAATTCCAAATTTATATATAATTAAGTAAGACGCTAATATTATTTATTTATTTATTTATTTATATTATATTATATATTATATATTTATTTATTTATATATTTTTTTCAAAAAAAAAAATTATATAGGGTGTGTCATGTGACAGTGGCCGATACCAACTTTCTTATTTTAAATACAACCCCCTATATATTGTTTATTTTTTGGATTCTTCAGAAAATTCTAGACATAATTCATGTACAATGTTCCATACCTACCTTCAACTATTTCGGAAATATTAAGTGTTTTCAGATGTATTACAAAAATTAACATTAAAAAAAGAAAATTATTTTATTTCACAAATAATGTAAAAAAAAACAAAAAAACATTAATTTCAATGTGAGAGATGTTCAAAATGTTCGCCGCGAACGTCTTGGCAACATGCTAATCTGGTATAGAAATGTCTTCTAACGTTACTCAACATCTCAGGCGTGACTGATCTAATCGCAAGCGTGATTCGTCTTTTTAAGTCATGTTAGTTGAGTGGTTTAGTTTTGTATACAATACTTCTGAAATATCCCCACAAAAAGAAGTCTAATGGCTTTAAATCAGGAGATCGTGCTGGCCATTCTATCGATCCGCGCCTCCCTATCCACCGATTTGGAAAATTTTGGTTCAGGTAATGCCGGACATTGATTTGGTAATGGGGCGGTGCTCCATCTTGCTGAAACCATAGTATATTGGCAGGAACTTGTGGGTTTGCTGGATCAGGATATAAGTTTGTCAAAGTTGGCACGACATTATTTTGGATCAGTTCTAAATATTTATCTCCAATTAAGTTGCCATCAATGAAAAAGGGACCTACGATATGATTTCCAACAATTCCTGCCCAAACATTGACTTTTTCAGGATATTGCGTATGTTCCTCTCTCATCCAGAGAGGATTCTCATAAGACCAATAGCGGCAATTTTGACGATTAACATGACCGTGAAGTGTAAATGTGCTCTCATCAGAAAACAAAATATCTTCTAATTGGATCACATTGTTATCTAACATTTCCATCATTTGTTCAGAAAAATACGTTCTCCTGTCGAAATCGTATTCCATGAGCTGGTATCGGCCACTGTCACATGACACACTCTATGTAATTATTTTTTTTTGAAAAAAATGCGCATCTAAAAATCGACGTGTCCAAGCGTTTTTCCCAACACGCAATCATTTAATCGTTATCGAATTTTTTCCATTTGGCTGTTCCACACTGTATAATAAAAAAAAATTACATATAATTAAAACAACAGGAAGAAAAACATACAATATACACAAATTCCGACAAAAAGGCTAAAATGGATATACATAGTTAATAAAGCGAATATACAGATATCACGAAGTGGTAAAATATAAATTACTGAACATTCAAATCACAAATATATTTTTTAAATTTGCTAATAGAGATATCAAAAAGTGGAAAGTTCTCCAGTGAATTTACGGGTCTCATAGATCTAGGAAGAAATGTGTGGAATGCATAATTAAATCTATGGATTGGTACGTAAAATGTTCGACTCTACCTTTTAGTCCTCGTTGGAACAAAGAAACTAATTTTACTCAAGAGTTGAGGACAGTTACATGTACCGTTTATGATTTTAAAAAGTAATGTAAAATCTCTGTTTCCTACGGTTCTCAAGAGAGCAGATTCGCAGCTGTTGCAACCATACAGCGTAATCTTGATAGACATGTAGCTTAAATGCAATATAACGTAAAAAGTTGTTTAGAACAAGTTCGAGTTTCCTAATGTAAACTAAGTAATAAGGAGACCATACAAAAGAATAGTAATCAAGGTGTGACCTGACCAACGAAAAATACAAAAGTTTAATTGATCTAACACCAGTAAAATCACGAGTAGTTCTCTTAACGAAACCCAACATTTTCATGGACTTTCTTACAACAGAAGTGATGTGGTGGTTGAAGGTGAGTGATTTGTCAAGAATTACTTCTAAATCCCTTATCTGATTGACTGTACCTAGCAGTTGAACATTTATGTTGTAATTGAGTGTGATTAAGTGTTGGGTACGACAGAAGCGAATTATGTGACATTTACTGGCATTAAGATCCATACCGTTAAGAGTGCACCATTCAGACAGGTTATCCAATTCTGATTGCAATACTCCAACATCCTCATGACCTTTAATAATTTTCAAACACTTCAAATCATCTGCAAACAGTAAAGCATCAGTATGACGAAAACAACTAACAATATCATTGATAAAGAGATTAAATAATAATGGACCTAAGTGTGAACCCTGGGGAACACCCGATGTCAATGAAAATTTATGAGAGTAGAAATGGTTTATCCGAACCTGTTGAGCCCTATTGGTTAAGTAACTGCGAAGCCACTGCAAAACTGAACCACCAATGCCAAGAAAATCAAGCTTCTGGAGCAGAAGACCATGATTCACCTTGTCAAAAGCCTTGGAAAAATCAGTATACACGGAATCAACCATTAACGTTCCAAAATTATTAAAAAATATTAGCAGGTTTAAAGACACCTAAGAGATTATCAAAATTTGTTAACGATACGCCGATGGCTCTACAAACTAAGGTCTCTAACTAAATAACCCTAACATGTATCTCTATCACGTAAACGGATACATGATCAATGCCATCAAATTTGAATACATTTACTTCTCGACACTGTGAATGCTAATTTATACAGCTGGTCAATCAAGGTGGAAAATGTTATGAAATTTCGTAGGTCCGCTACGGTGTAAAACAAAAACTGCGTAAACCATTAGGGATTTAGTTTGAAATGATATCCGCTCACAGAGGGCCAAATATCGGGTTTCCCAAATTTTTTATTTACTGCCATTACTACAGTTGAAATTCCACAATTGTAAAGAGTGATTCATTTTGTAGAGCGATTTTATAGGCCAATCAAATTAGACGTTTACCCTGTACCAAAAAGTTGTTTTCAATAGTTGTTGAATTTTTGAATACCGACAAAAATAGAAAGATTTGGTATTAGTTAATAAAAAGGTAAGTGGGTTCTAACAAAAACTGTTTAATCTTTTACAAATTTACAAAAACCTTTTTCTTTTACTCACTCTCCAAAGACGTTCAGGTAGTTTTATAAAAATTGAGAAAATCGGTATCCTTATATTTTTATCCTTATATGTTTAATCTTTTACAAATTTACAAAAACCTTTTTCTTTTACTCACTCTCCAAAGACTATACACGTTCAGATAGTTTCATAAAAATTGAGAAAATCGATATCCTTATATTTTTTTGTATAAATAATTTATTTGTTTATTATTTACTTTCCGAACAGGTCTTATTTTGTTGAAATATTTTTGTTAATTTGACTGGTTTATTTTTAAATTGTTCGATGCAAAATGAAACGTTTTCAGTGTGTATGATTCAACTTGAAGGTACCGGCATGGCTGTAGTTTATATCTTTCTCTAACAGTAGATAATAGATGAGATCAACAAGCATTGCACCGCTGCCGTAGAAGTCAAGTAGACTGAGTTCAGTAATTTGATAGCAGCCTGGCTGTCGCAAAGAATGGATATGTTGCTTGTGGAGTGTCATTTCAGCTTGATCGATTTCTGTTAGGTTTTCAAAAAAAATGTTGAATAAAAGATTTTTCAAATAATTCAAGCCATCTGCATAGGTCAATTAGAAGTATACAGGGTGCACCGTTACTACAAAATAACTTATTGACAAAATTTTTTAAAAAGTACACCCTGTATATATTTTTAGATTTTTATGATCTATTAAATTACAAATACAACTGTAAAGACCGCATAATTCTACCCTTAATAGGATTTTACACTGAATCAAAATATTAAAAGCTGCAAGACACAAAATAAAAATCCTAAATTAACTTTTTTGTAAAACTTTTACTTTGGTGGTAAAATATACCCTAAAAAGTTTTTTTAGTTAAGTATATTTTATTATGGGTCTTCATGTATATAGTTTATATTTTTATATATATGCTGTGTTTGAGAAAACTAAAAATAGCCTATTTTTATTCATTTATGATTATTTTTTGTATCGAATAAATGCATATTTCCTTTATCAACAATTTCTTAACGATTTCCTAACGACAATCAAACTTGTTAGAATGGTGAAATGAAAACAAATTTATGTTCTCAAAAGCTGGTATCATAATCTCGGAAAGACGTAGTCGTTAAAGCAACGAAAATACAAAAAGATTTTTGTAAATAAACTTATTTTTATTTTGTTATCTATTATTAAATCTACATAGGTATATTATATCTAGATTATTAAACATAAAAAACAATAATTTACTCTCTATCAAAACAATATTTACAAAAGCATAATAATTAATATCAGTGGTCTGGGTTCAACCTGAAAGGTTCACTAACTTTCCAGTGGAAAGAATGAAAAAATACCATATCTTTTGTGGTTATAATTATTATTATTAAAATTATTATAAAAAACGACTTCAAATTGTTTGTAACAAATTATAATTGTCATTAACAATATTCTGTTTATGTCAACCGTATTCATTCAAACTTTTTCTTATTATTTCATAAGCGGGAGGTATTTTCAATAGTTATAAACAATTGAAATTTTTTTTTTAATTATTATGAACAATAATCATTTGTTAGAAACAATATTCAATTGTTATAAACAATGCTTGATTATTACTAACAATAATTTTTCACTGTTATAGCGTCTTCAATGCTATTCTCTCAATACTGACACAAGTTTAAAATTCTCCAATTCCTATTTTTGTCTTATGAAAGATTGTCAACATATTCCTAACATGCAATAATCATATTATTCAAAAGAGTTTAAAATTCTGTATTAAAAATAGTATAATTTATAAATTGCAATATTCAGGTAGTTTACCATTTTTTTTTTAGTTTTTTGAATCTCCATAGAAAACAGCTCGACCGATTTTGCTGAAAATCTAATCAGCTCTAAGTTGCGTAATTATGCGTCAAAAGCAATTAGTCCCACGTTGATATCATTTTTTGTTCTCGAGATAATCAAGACGAAAAATAATTCCGCGCGCGCGCCCACACACACACACACACACACACACACACAGACGTCCACTTAAAAACTATTGTATTGTATCCTACATTATCGCCAGAAATTATGGGCGTTTGGCTTATTTGGCCTGTTCTAGGTTATTCCGGTGTGAGAATTTTAACCCTCTGCCCCGTCTTTCGGTTTCTGCTTTAATATATTATTTTGTATATCCGCAGAATAGTTCTAGATCTGTTGGTAGTTCCTTCGAACTCTTTTTATTAATCAATCTTTAACTTTAGCAATCAAAACAAATGGCAATGGGCAGGCAACGGAGCCCGACATTCTGAAAAGTGGAGCGGCAGAATAACGAGATAGAAAAATGTGTAGGACGACCACTGCAACGACAGTACGACGACCTGAAAAGATGTATTGGCATCAGTTAGCACAAAATATATCGAATTGAAAGTAAAAAAAGTAATTAAATACGCAGCTTAAGATTATTTTAGGTTGATGGCTGTAACGAAATATCTCACACTTGTGAATTTCGTTCCTTTTTGATATAACTTCTTATTTTCCTCGTATATTTTGTTTTCATGATTTCAATTAAAGCTCATTAATTGGTTGATTAGTTGAATATTGACAGATAAATATGTTCTATTAAAATAGGTTATTTAATTTATCTTCAGAAGCAGTTTTTCAGGAAGCTTAACAAGAAGCGAAAATAGGAATAAAGGTTATTGGAGTGTGGATTAACAATATCCGTTATGCTGATGATGCGGTCTTAATCTCCGACCATATACACGACTAACAACAACTGGTCAATGCGGTGGGAGAACAGAGTAAATCAATGGGTTTAAATATCAATACCAAAAATACAAAATTCATTATTATCTCCAGTGAGGGTACACAATACCTCGAGGTCTTTCTGGACAAAAAATTGTCATGGAATACCCACATGGAGCATATCTTAAACAAAATTAAAATGATGCTAATGGCCACAAAAAAAATCATTGGAAAGTCTTGGAGACTCAAACCGAAAATAGCTTATTGGCTACACACGGCTGTGATAAGACCCAAGATAACATATGGCTCTATTTACTGGTGGACCAAAGTACGGCAATTCCAAACCGTAAATACACTCAGCAGTATACAAAGGCTAGCTTGCCTAAGTATAACGGGGGCTATAAGAACAACCCCCACTGCTGCTATGGAAGCAATGCTAAACCTCTCACCTCTAAATATTTATATCCGGGGCGAGGCAAGACAATGCGCGTATAGAATAGAACAGCAGAACTGTTGGAAAGGTACTTAAACACATGGACATACAAACATAAAAAATATAATCAGACACCCATTTCTAGAAATGGCAACTGATTATATGAGTGCAGAAATATCATTTGAGACAAACTATATGGTTCACGCAGGGATGCCGAAGGAAATGATGATTAACCTGGTGAACTTACTTGGTACACAGATAGATCAAAAACCAGCGAAGGAACTGGCTCAGGCGTATACTCTTTAAAACCCAAATAAGAACAAACAAACTGATTGGGGAGACATGCCTGGCTCAGTCTTCTAAGCTGAAGTACATGCCATAAACGCTTGTGCTGTTGAAAATCTAAGACGAGGATACAAAAGGAAAACAATCCTTATTAGATCAGATAGTCAAACGGCACTAAAGCTTTGGCATCACGGAGAATAGATTTAAAAATTGTCCGAGAATGTGCCGGAAACTTACGAACCTTGGCTAACCATAACAAGGTTACTTTGTCGTAGATGACAGGGCATAAAGGTTTTTCTGGTAATGAATAAGCGGACAAACTAGCTAGGCGGGGCTCTGGAACACCATTTATTGGACCAGAACCAATAATAGGGATACCTAAGGCCAGCGTTAAATTAGCGATCAATGGCTGGGTCCACTATCAGCATCAGCTAAAATGGGCACAGCCAGAAGGAGCTAGGCACAACAAGTTATTGCTGAAAGAACCCTTACCTAATTAGGCAGGGAAGCTGCTCTCGCTAAGTAGGGAAAAACCTAGAACAGTTGTAGGGTTTTGTACCGGACACTGGTTTTTAAGGAAACATCTGCACAATATAGGCGTGTCTGACACAGAACCTATGTGCAGATTATGTAATGAGGAGAAGGTAACAGCCACTCATATTATCTTCGAATGCGAAGCCACCGCCCAGTGGAGGCACTACCTGGGGTGTATACAAGACCAAAGGAGTGATCCACCTGGTGCAATAGTAGTACATGAGCTTCTACTTCTTAACAGAAGGATCGAAGAAATGGGACTAAACTAAGAAGCTGGAAAGGTACAAAAAGCAGACAATGCTGCAGTGCCTCTGAAAAAAATTTGACAACTCTTATTTATTCATTGATTCATTCATTTATCTCCAGAATTATGAGTGCATATGAAAACTTTAGCACAACTTTTAAAGCAATGTTCATAGAAAAAGTGGAGAAATTTAAGTAGTTCGGTACCTGGCTAAACAAAGACTTGACATCGGATAAGGAAGTAAAGTGTCGCATTGAATAAGCTCGACAAGCATTCTTCAAGTTTGCAAGAATACTTACCTGTTCTGAATTTGACGTTGACTTAAAACTAAGATTCTTAAAATGCTACGTTTAATCGGTGCTTCTCTTTGGTATGGAGGATTGGACACTTAAAATGAGTGCAATTAACAAACCGGAAGCTATACCGTTATACCGTAGAATCCTTAACAAACCTTGGACGGCGAAAATGACAAATGAGAAAGTTCTTAGAGATACCAATTATTGCAGTTGATGATCGAGGGCAAGATTGAAGTAAAAAAAGAATCGGAAGAACAGAAATGTCATGGCTGCGAGACATCACTCAGTATATAGGGATACATGATGTGCTGTCGCTGATACATACCGCAAGAAACAGAAAAGCCATGGGAAATGTTATCGCATACATCCATTAGTGGATATGCGCCAGAAGAAGAGAAGATTGATGGTAGATCTTTTGTTCACCTCCACACGCTTTTTCTTGCAAAACCGTGTTTTTTTTGCGGCTGAACGCCTTATTAATGTCATCAACCACATTAATAAGAAACGACTGTTCGTCGTGTGTGTGTTATCGCCACTGTTATTCAATATTTACTCTGAGGAAATTTTCAGTGAAGTACTTGATGACATGCCGATTGGAATAAACATCAATGGACATCTGATTAAAGCTCTAAGGTATGCCGATGATACCGTCCTTATAGCTGACTCCCTTGAGGATTTACAACAACTGCTAAATAAAGTCATTGATGTGGGAAATGAGTATGGAATAAGCCTTAATACCAATAAAACGAAATTTATGGTATTTACCAAGAATAGTATGGACACCAACGAAATTATAAGACTGTATGCGAACGATGTGGCATTAGAAAGAGCGGAAAGCCTCACTTACCTTGGATGCTTAGTAAATGATCAATGTGACCACAGCAAAGAGATTAAACAACGAATAGAAAAGCCAAAAACAATTTTTTTTAAATGAAATATGTGCTCTCAAGCAATACTTTAATTTTACATCTGCTATGTATTCTCAGTATTACTGTACGGCGTAGAGGCATGGACACTCTCGGAAGCTGCTAGCAAGAAAATTAAAACATTTGAAATGTGGGTGTTCAGGCGAATCCTTAAAATTAGCTGGTCAGATCATGTGACAAATAATAAAGTTTTAAGAATGGGAGTAGACAGAGAACTCATGAAAACAATTAAAGTAAGAAAACTTACATATCTAGGACACATCATGCAAAATGAGAAATATGCATTACTCAAACTCATTATCCAGGGTAAGGTGAACAGTAGGAGAGGACCAGGGAGGCAAAGAGTATCATGGTTAAAAAACCTACGACAGTGGTACGGCAAAACGTCTAGTGAACTCTTCCGAGCGGCTGTTAACAAGGTCTCGATTGCTATGATGATAGCCAACGTTCGCTGAGCGGATACGGCACAACGAAGACGAAGAAGACTGTCCGTATTTAATATTTCATTGGGACACGCAGTATGCGGCGGATAAAAAAATCGCATAAATTAAAGAGTTAACACGGTTATTCCGAAAAAGATACCTGTTCGTGAAATTACTGGTCCCGCCGTTCGGTTTCTTTCTGCACGTACGATCTATTAATATTAAAGACGGTGTTAATTAGATATAACGCATGTTTAAAATGCATTAGTTCTTAAACAAATTAACTTTCTTTTGTGTCTAGTTCGCACCGGAAG